>CM051264.1:49330597-49890597 GCA_027921565.1 Artemia sinica
ATATATATATATATATTTATATATATATATATATATAATATATATATTTATATATATATATATATATATATATATATATATATATATATATATATATATATATATATATATAGATATATATATATATATATAATATATATATATATATATATATATATATATATATATATATATATATAATATATATATATATATATATATATATTATATATATATATATATATATATATATATATATATATATATATATATATATAATATATATATATATATATATATATATATATATATATATATATATATATAATATATATATATATCATAGATATATTATATATATATATATATATATAATATCATATATATATATATATATATATATATATATATATATATATATATATATATACTATATATATATTATATATATATATATATATATATATATATATATATATATATATATATATATATATATATATATATATATAATATATATATATATATATATATATATATATATATATATATATATATATATATATATATATATATATATATATATATATATAGCTCTCGTGGAGCACGTGTCAAGTGTTTTGAATTGTGTCAAAACAAAAGCTAGAAAAGGAATAGGATTTCATTTGCTTTCGTCCATCTTAGATATTAGAGGATATTTTCTGTGGACAGAATATGTTGTCAAAACCTTTGTTCCATCAAAATCCATGTTGCAGAGGTTTAATAATTCTATGTAAAAATTTGAGAAAAGCAATTAATCAAGTGACGTCGAAGAAGCGAGTCTTTTTAAAGTCTTGGATGAAATCTTTGACATTTCCTAAGCCATTTTGACATTTCCTAAGTTTACACCTATTTTAACCTTGAGTAACAATAAACCTTTCTATAATTGTGGTTTCAGTCTGATTTTATTTTACTCTAGGTTTTGAACATAATGAATAAAGATTGAACACCCAATAATGCATAATAATTAAGTATATTAAGTCCCCTTTAAGTATATTAAGTACATTTAGTCCCCTCATGGACTAAATGGGCCGATAGAACAGTGTCGATACTGAAAATGAACAAAATATCATGCCTCATATAAATATCATGTGCCGTCATAAAATTGACTAGTGCTTTACTGAAAACCAAAAAATGGAATAAAGGGCATTCTTTCGCTGCTAGAAAAAAAACAACAAATAAACAGCCACTTAATGGGCAGTACCTATTATGAAATATCGCTATTAAGCATATGGAGCATATTTATCTGGTAAAATCACCAGTGGTATGCTAAAAGCTTGGAACAAAACAGTGCAGAGGTGAATTTTCTGTTTGTGAGTAAGTATTTTTTAAGTTCACATAACACTGTATTTCAATAATTAATATTGTATGGATGCAATAAACCGAGTGTGTAAAGGACAATTCGCCTATTTGCTTTTTACAAATTTTTTGTTTTCAGTGAAGCACTAGTCAATTTTACGACGTTATACGTGGAAGGGTGGTAATTTCCGTTCATTCACAGGGCTGTTATTTTGCCATTTACCTATACTTATGTGTAGGTAATCTCATATACCGATTGTATTTTCTCCTCGTTTGACCCATAATCAATGGCGGATCCGGGATTTTTTTTTTTTTTGGGGGGGGGGGGGGGTGAAATAGGTTGATCCGATAAACTTGCGTTAGGAGCAGGTTTAATTAACGCAAACTTGCGTTAATTAAGTAAAGTACATTACTTTAGACTACGTTAGGGGGCGCATGCCCCCTTGCCCCTTCCCTGGATCCGCCACTGCCCATAATGGCGCTAAAAGAGCATAATAAGGATTTAATAGCATTCGCTATTTTAGGGCTAGTGATTGCGCAGGTTTGGGCAAAACGTTCTGCCGAAAACCTGGCAACTATGTCAGTAACTGGTTTTCATATCGTTTGGAATACTCTACCTGAGCAGGGCTTCCACTCTCGAATCTTAAAATATGGGGACAAGTTTTAAAAATTTGGGGAGTTTTTGGGGACAAGTCTTCAAAACTCGGGGAATTTTCGGGGAAAAAATAAAACGGAATTTCGTTGCGGAAATTTTGGAAGCCAAAATTGGTTTTAGCTTCGTTTTCAGGCTCAAGTAGGGCTTGGACCCGCGTAGTCAATCAAGCCTTTTACAGAGTAAATCTTAGAGTCAGAGCACGGGATTGGAAACCATAGATGAAAACACTTATTGCTGATATTGCGGCGAAAACTTCAAAATTGTCTAAGAAAAAATAGTGAACGCATATGACCTGCAGATACCAGTAGCAGTTTTTTTTTTACTAAGTCATTAATCTCAGTAATTCATTAATAATTATTAAAAACAAACATTCTGCAGTTTCTAGATAGGTAAATTAAACAAACAAAATTCAACCTATAAGTATAGGGCAACATTAAAACTTAAAACAAATAAGAACTAAATTAAACAAGTAAATTTAAACTTAAATTAGAAAGGGAATTTTGACGACAATCGACACATTATTGGTTTTCATACTGATTCTAAGGTTTTAGGTGTTCCCCCTTTCCGGAAAATCCCTCCGCGGAAAAAACCGGGGTACTTGTTAAGAATCCAGTAAATATGCAAAGAACCGCATCGAGAATCTAATGAAATCATAGGCAGCGCAATCGCACTGTCTAAGTAAACAACGATGTTGGCACAATGCATTATTTTTTATTTTTTTTGTTTTTTCTATACCAGGGCACTTCGTATCGAAGAAGTTGTCGTAGAAACTTCAAAAAGGGCTCATTCAATTGGAAATTGGAGTGGTCAGTGCCCTTTTAATAGTTGAAAGTGATTGGAGGGTGACTAGCCCCCCCACGCCCATTATTCCCCCAAACACATCCAATCAAAATTTTGAGATAGCCATTTTGTTGAGAGTAGTTGATTTCCAGATAGAAAATATATTTTTGAGGAGGACCTTCCCCCACAACCCTCAGGTCAAGGCTTTTAAGTTATGCCCTGGGGGCATATGAGAACGATGTTGGCACAATGTATTATTTATTAGTTTTTTCCTTTAGAGCAGGGCACTTCGTATCAAAGACGTTGTCGTAGAAACTTCGAAAAGGGCTTATTCAATTGGAAATTGGAGTGGCTTGTGCCCTTTTTAATAGTCGAAAGTGATTGGAAGGCGACTAACACCCCTTCCACGCCCACCAGTTCCCGAAACACATCCAATCAAAATTTTGAGATAGCCATTTTGTTCACCGTAATTGATTTCCAGATAGAAAATATGTTTTTGAGGAGGACACTCCCCCACAGCCCTCAAGGCAGGTGTTGTAAGTTATGCCCTGGGGGCACATAAGGTTTTATAGAAGGCGTTGTCGTAGAAACTTCAAAAAAGGCTCATTCGATTGGAAATTCGAAGGGCTAGTGCCCTTTTTAATAGTCAAAAGTGATTGGACGACAACTAACCCCCCTCTCAACGCCCACCTTTTCCCCACACACATCCAATCAAAATTTTGAGATAGCCATTTTATTCAACGTAGTTTTAAGTTCTGGAAATTAGGTCTTTGACGATGTCACTCCCCCCCCACACACACAGCCCTCTGGGCAAGGGTTGTAAGTTATGCCCTGGGGGCATATAAGGTTTTCATAGAACGCGTTGTCATAGAAACTTCAAAAAGGGTTCATTCAATTGGAAATTGAAATGAATAGTGCCCTTTCTAATAGTCGAAAGTGATTGGAAGGCAACTAACACCCCTTCCACGTAGTCTAAAGTTCAGGAAATTATACCTTTGAGCAGGACATTCCCCCCACAGTCTTCAGGACAAGGGTTATAAGTTATCCCCTGGGGGCATATAAGGTCTTTATTGAAATTTTTGTCGTAGAAACTAAAAAAAGGCTCATTCGATTGGAAATTCAAAGGTCTAGTGCCCTTTTTAATAGTCGAAAGTGATTGGAGGGCAGCTAACCCCGCCTCTCACGCCCACCTTTTCCCCGAACACATCCAATCAAAATTTTTAGATAGCCATTTTGTTCAGCGTAGTTGAATTCCAGATAGAAATTATGTTTTTTAGGAGGAAACTCCCCCACAGCCCTCAGGGCATGGGTTGTAAGTTATGCCCTGGGGGCAGATAAGATTTTTATAGAATGTGTTGTCGTGGAAACTTCAAAAAGGGCTCATTCGATTAAAAATTGAAATGGCTAGTGCCCTTTTTAATAGTCGAAAGTGATTGGAAGGCAACTAAAACCCCTTCCACATCCACCATATCCCCAAACACATCCAATCAAAATTTTGAGTTAACAATTTTGCTCCACGCAGTTTAAAGTTCAGAAAATTATACCTTTAAGCAGGAACACTCCCCCACAGTCTTCAGGACAAGGCTTATAAGTTATCCCCTGGGGGCATATAAGGTCTTTATTGAAATTTTTGTCGTAGAAACTAAAAAAAAGGCTCATTCGATTGGAAATTCAAAGGGCTAGTGCCCTTTTTAATAGTCGAAAGTGATTTTAGGGCAACTAACATCCAATCAAAATTTTGAGATGGCCATTTTGTTTCACGCAGTTTAAAGCTCAAGAAATTATACCTTTGAGCAGGACACTTCCACCACAGTCTACAGGACCAGGGTTGTAAGTTATGCCCTTGGGGCATATAAGTTTTTATTGAAATTTTTGTCGTAGAAACCTGAGAAAAAGCTCTTTCGATTGTAAATTCAAAGGGCTAGTTACCTTTTTAACAGTCGAAAGTGATTTGAGGGCAACTAACCCCCCTCTCACGCCCACCTTTTCCCCAAACACATCCAATTAAAATTTTAGATAGCCGTTTTATTCAACGTAGTTGAAAGTTTTGGAAACTAGGTCTTTAAAGATGACGACCCCTCCCCCCCACAAACCTCAGGGCAAGGGTTTTAAGTTAAGCCCTGGGGGCATGTAAGGTTTTTATAGAAAGCGATGTTGTAAAAACATCAAAAAGGGCTCATTCAGTTGGAAATTGAAAGGGCTAGCGCCCTTTTTAATAGTTGAAAGTGATTGGAAATTATACCTTTGAGCAGGACACTCCCCCACAGCCCTCAGGGCAAGGGTTGTAAGTTATGCCCTAGGGGCATATAAGGTTTTTATAGAAAGTATTGTCGTAAAAACTTCAAAAAGGGCTCATTCAATTGGAAATTGGAGTGACTTGTGCCTTTTTTAATAGTCGAAAGTGATTGGAGAGCGACTAACCCCCCTCTCACGCCCACCTTTTCCCCAAATATATCCTATCAAAATTTTGAGATATCCATTTTGTTTAACGTAGTCGAAAGTTCTGGAAATTAGGTCTTTTAGGATGATACCCCCCCTCAGAGCCTTCATTGCAAGGGTTGTAAGTTATGCCCTGGGGGCATATAAGGTTTATATAGAAAGCTGTTGCAGAAATTTCAAAAAGGGCTCATTTGTTTGGAAATTGAAATTACCCTTTTTAATAGTCGAAAGTGAGTGGAGAATAATTGACCCCCCATCTCACGCCCACTATTTCCCCAAACACATTCAATCAAAGTTTAGAGATAGCCATTTTGTTCAACATAGTTGAAAATTCTGGAAATTATATATTTAAGGATGACAAAACCCCCAGATCCCCCAGGGCAAAGGTTGTAAGTTATGCCCTGGGGGCATATAAGGTTTTTATAGATAGAGTTGTCGTAAGAACTTCAAAAGCGGCTCATCCAATTGGAAATTGAGAGGGCTAGTGCCCTTTTTAATAGTCGAAAGGGATTTGAGGATAACTAACCATCCTCTCACGCGCACCATTCCCCCAAACACATCCAATCAAAATATTCAGATAGCCATTTTGTTCAACGCAGTAGAAAGTTCTGAAAATTAGGTTTTTGAGGATGACAACCCCAGCCCTCAGGGAAAGGGTGTTAAGTTATGCCCTTGGGGTATATAAGGGGATGTAAGGGAAAGGGTTGTAGGTTATGCCCTGGGGGCATATATTTCTTATATTATGTTGAGTCTCTTACAGTTGAGAATCCTTGCAAATGCTTTTTTTTTAGTTTCTGCCAGGCATATCAGAAACTGAGTCAAGCGTGACCGAACAGTGAGGCACACGTGGCGTTCTAGGATGCTCATGAGGTGACGGAAAGTGGGTGCCCCTTGGAACCCTCATTTCAGCAAATTATAAATATGAAGAAACTTGCTAGATCTTTTCCTGATTGCTCGTGACAACTAAAGATGGAAAGACAATAAATTAGTCACTTTACTGAATTGTGTTCCTCTCTTCCACACGGTAGTAAAACTAGTAACAACAGTGTTGAGTGACACATAGAGCAATACTAGTTTAATGCAAAACAGGTGAAAATTGAAAATCACAAGGCTGGTTAAAATGACCGAACAGTTAGCATTACGTTGTCCCATGAAAGATGCATTCATGTATCCAAAAAATCCAGTTCCACGGCGATGGTGCAGTAGGTAGCTCAAGGGAACGCTAAAAAAGAAACAGTAACGTTACACAATTAGTACAACACAGGAGGCCACATCTACGGGGCCAGGTTGAACCCGTAAAACATTTACCTGCAATGGATATTGTTTTTTCCTACATCTTCATGCAACAATTTACTATTATATGCAAGATTTATTTATAATTTCAAATAACATTCAAAAGTGCTATCAAAATATGACACCCCCCCCCCACGTGGAAGCAAATTTTTACCTTAATACCCTAACCCTTTTTGGAGCCCCAGGATTAAAAATGCCCCCGTTTCCCAATAAAAAACCTTATATGGTAACAATGGGCAACGTGCATGAGTTACAACCTTGGCCGCAGGGTTATATTTTGGGGCGGATATGTCAACCTTGGACATACCCACCCCATACCATTGGCACAGTCACTTGACTTTTAAACAATTTTGGACAAGATGGCTTTTTCAAAATTTTTATTGAACGTCTTTTGGGGGGAGGGTTGCTAAAAAGGGATCGGGGGATCGGGGCTGGTTGCCCTCAAACACTTTTCAAAGTCCCCCTCAACATGCCCTGAAATTTTCAACTTAATACACTCAACTTAATACCCTGATTTAGTTTAACATACCCCTCAATATTCTCTAAAATTTCACCGTAATACCCTTATCCTTTTCAGCTATACCCTGAATCAGATGTTTCCCTTTTTCCCAATGATAAATACTGCATATAAATAATGGGCAAATTGCAAAATTTATAATCCTTGCCTCGGGGCTGGAGGGGGGGGGGCACGCATCCTCAGAGGCATAGTAATTGGACCTTTGCCTATTTTGAACAAACTAATTTATCAGAATTTCGACCATTATTGAAGGTATAAGGCATTTAAAAAGGACAAGGGAACTTGTTACCGTCTGATTACTCTTCCACATCCGCTTCAGCATACCCTGAAACTTTCAACTGAATAACCTCAGCCACTCCTTAGATATTGCTGATACCCTTTTGACTACCGGCATGAACACGGCGTGTTTTAATTTTGTTCAACGTCCTTCTGAACGTTTCCTTGAACTTGCACTTCAATATCCTAGTCGTTTTTGGAGATCCTGGATCAAACATGCCCCTGTTTCCCAATAATAAAAACCTTATATTTTAACAAAAAGCAACTTGCATAACTTACAGCCCTTGCCACGTGGGTCGTGGGGGCTTTTGTCAACCCCGAAGGGATAAATATTTAACCTTTGGACTACTTTGAAAAATATGGCTATATCAAAATTTTCATCGGATATTTTACAAGACAAAAGATCGTGGAAAGGAGGCTGCTTGCCCTCCAGTCACTTTTGACTCTAGAAAAATGGCAATATAGCTTTCAATCTCCAATCAAACGAGGTCCCTCTGAAGTTTATACGACCCCCCTTCCCATGTCAGGTGGCTCTGAGGGAATAAATAACAAATAATGACAATATATTGAAGCATTATGGACCTTCAACCCCTGATGTATGAAACTTGTCGCTAGAGCACTAGAGCTATCTATCAGTTTTATGCCGAAAATAGTTTATATATCATGGTTTTTTTGTGAGGAGAATGACTTGAAATTCGGCAGATCTACCAAACAATTAGTAAATATGGAAATTCTACGAGCATTGGATTTGCTGTTTGTCAGCCATCACAAAGATAAGTTACGCTATCTTTTGTTTTCAAGTTGCTGGATTCAAAGCAGCTAGATAGAAACGATAAAAATGACTCTTTAGACAGATGAGATTATGATAAAAACCAAAATACGAGGAACTTAAAATAAAGATGCATCAAACTACTTTGCTCTTACAATGCTGTTTTTTCAATAATTTTAATCAAATTCACAAATGACAATTGAAATAAGGGGCACAGCTAAGGGCTGGGAGAAGAGAGGGGGATTTCCCCAAATAGCTCTAAGGTGACAGCATGCAGTGCCGACGCCTTAGACTTTGGGCGTCTTTAGCATCTTAATTTAGTTTATGTGTCCGCATTTGTCTGCACACAGGACAATTTTGTCGGCACATTCGTTATATCCCCCCTCCCCAAACTCAGAACCTTATTGAGCAGCACGATATGGTAAGTGTGTACCATAAAAAAGGTAGCCGGCGTTTAACCCCCGGAAAATACCATCCCCCATGGAAAATACCCCCCTCCCCCGGAAAGAACCCCCCTCCCCGCGGAGAACCCCCCAGGAAAATACCCTTCGTGGAAAATAATGTTTTCCAAATCTGAGAATTTTATTGGATTTTTTTCGTAGGGGGAAGGAATTTCGGTACTTGTGTATTATGAGCCACTCACTCAAGTTTATGCTGTGTAAAATTCGAGAACTAACCAGTTTTTTCGCTAGTTTCTTCGTTACTTTAGAAATAAATTTGGGCTACAGATTTGCACATTGGTGGGGGGGGGGTAAAGTATAGCTGGTCTGCATGCAAAATGTGTTTGGTACAAGTATTCTGTATGTTAGATAGATAGATAGAGAAGTGTATTTTAAAGCCAAATATACGGCCATGAACATAGTAAAATAACATAAATGAAAGGCACAAATAACATAAACCCTGATCAGCGATCATCATAAAACACTTAAATGAAACACTACATTAACCAAATAATAGTACTTAATGCTTGGAAAAAAGGTCATTAAAAAAAAAAAATACTTAACACTTGGAAAAAACAT
Organism: Artemia sinica; assembly: GCA_027921565.1. Classification (NCBI taxonomy): domain Eukaryota; kingdom Metazoa; phylum Arthropoda; class Branchiopoda; order Anostraca; family Artemiidae; genus Artemia; species Artemia sinica. The sequence goes on from CM051264.1 coordinate 49,339,663, forward strand.
TTAAATGAAACATTACATTTACTTTATACTGGGATTTCTTTTCTTTTTAGTTAACATAATTTCCAGATACCTCGCTATTCTTCTGTAATTTTTTATTGGCTATATACCTAGAAAGAATTATTTTCTGACTTCAAACTGTCCAAATACTTTACTCCCCGGTAAATACCCCCCCCCCCACCCGTAAAATATCCTCCCCTCTCCCGTGAAAAAAAGGCTTTTCAATTTGAGAAATTTATTTGAGTTTTTTTTATTTCCATAGGGGAAAGGAGTTTTGGTACTTGTGTATTATGGGCAACTCACTCAAGTTGACGCTGTGTAAAACTCGAGAACAAACCGGTTTCTTCGTTAGTTTTTTCAGCTTAGCGCGAGACAAGACAAAAAAAAGTGACAAAATATATGGGAAGTATATAATTTGGGCTATATATTTGCAGATAAGGGGGGGGGGTAAATTATTTGGACAATTTGAAGTCAGAAAACAATTATTTCTGTGTATGACCACTAAAAAATTACAGAAGAATAGGGCATCTGGAAATTATGTTAACTAAAAAAACAAAAAAACAATCCAGTATAAAGTAAATGTTATGTTTCATTTAAGTGTTTCTTCCAAGTGTTAAATGTTTCTATTTTTTTAATGACCGTTTTTCCAAGTTTTAAGTACTATTATTAGGTTAATGTAGTGTTTCATTGAAGTGTTTTATGATGATCGCTGATCAAACTTTATGTTATTTGTGCCTTTCATTTATTATATTTTACTATGTTCATGGCCGTATATTTGGCTTTAAAATACACTTCTCTATCTATCTATCTAATATGCAGAATAATTGTGCCAAACACATTTTGCATGCAGACCCGCTATACTTTACCCCCTCCCCTCCTAATATGCAAATCTATAGCCCAAATTTATTTCTAAAGTAACGAAGAAACTAACAAAAAAATGGTGTGTTCTCGAATTTCACGCAGAGTAAACTTGAGTGAGTGGCACATAATACACAAGTACCAAAATTCCTTCCCCTACGGAACTAAAAAAAAAAAAAAAAAAAAAAAACTCTCAAATTTGGAAAGCCTTATTTTCCACTGGGGAGTATTTTCCGGGGGGGGGGGGAGGTTATTTTTCCTGGTGAATTTGGGGGTATTTTCGAGGGGGGGGGGGTAAACGCCTAGAACCCATAAAAGGATATAAAGCATCATCAATTCAGGTTAGACATCTTATTTGACCCATTTCAATCAATATAAACGTTAGTGTATATTAATTCTGCAATGAAAGTGTTTTACCCGAGAATGTCGCAAATACGCTCCTCCTATATTTATTTTTAGACACAGTTATTTTCGATGATCCAAAAATAAGGCAAAATCATCAGTGCATTGACTTCAACGAGCTAAATATATCAAATAAGGAGAAAATTTGCAAGATAACATTTGATTAAGGGACAAAGATTGTGCTTTACGCTGTTTGTACCAATAAAGAAATAAGAATAGAATAATTGCTTTTGAATCAGCCTATTGGATTATAAACGCCCTAAAAGTGTGTGCTGCTACATATTAAATTTTGAGAAGATTGTTTATCTAAAGTGTATGATACCCTCCATGGTACCAAAGTACAGAGTAAGTTATCTTTTTAATAATTTATTTTTTTTATTTTTACAGGGTTAGCTTTACTTAGTTGTTTGTAGCAAATAGCAGTACTACTTACCGAAGATCTAAATAAAGTCGAAACCCATGGCACTGGGGATGACCATAGGTGTCGTTGAGGAAAGGGAGGGCAGTTGTCCCCCTATAATTTGAAAAAAGTATAATTTACTAAGCAGGTTTAAAACTGTTGCTCGTTTTAAGCTTCAACTTCGCTCATTACTTTCAACACAAAATTTTTATTAGATTAAGCCAAGCTCGTTTTCATGTAAAAAAAAAAAAAAAAAACAAAAAAAAAAGGAAAACAGGCGTTCATTATACTTCCTAATATGTTCCTCATTAACAATTATGCAAATATGCCGCCTTTGAAACTTCTGATTCGTTACATTGACCCCACAGCCTTGTCATAAAAAAATAGGTGAGCCTTGATCGCAAAATTATAAAAATGTTCAATGTTTCCTGTTTTGCAACGTCTGCTCAGATCAATTTTTCCCGATATTTAAGGTTCATTTTCTCCCTAAAATCCATCAGTTCAAAGTTTTGGAAGTGGATATGAATGTGCACTCTACATCTGCAAACAGAAAAGGAATGGAATCATTGAAAAAATTAGGGGTACTGTGAAATCGAAAAATCATTGAAAAATAATAAGGCTTAGTACTTTTTGTAATAATCTTCGCACTATAGCTAAATAGGTCAAATTGGTTGTAGTTTGATCATGGAAGTCTGTAGGGAGTAGGGAGGAGGGTCTGCTCCAAAAATGATTTAATTGTTTTATTTTTTATTTCCAATATCTAATCGAAACTCCGACAATGCCCCAAATTCCCTTATTTGTATTTGAAACGCCTAATAACCGCTGATAACGTCCTATTTTTTACGTTTTGGTTTCATATACTAACCCATAGATGTAGAGTTACGTCTATTTAAAATACCATGCTAATTTCTCGTTATTTTCGCTTTTCTATATATTTATATTAACCAGCACCAACAAAAGAACTGACATAAATTTACTAAGTATTATTGCTGAAATTAGTTGCACTTCAGGCATGCAAAGTATAATCACCTATGGAACAAGTACTGACAGTTTTTTCATTGGATGCGACTCTTCGGTTATTTTCACGTAAAAAAACGGAAAAAACAACCGAAAGTGCAGTTTTGTGTGCCGTATGGCATTTTATGATTGCCTTAATTATGTCAAATTTATAAAGAATAACTAAATACAAAAAAAAAATTATAAATGAGCCCAGATTTAGCTCTCTGTGATGTCCATGTATCCCGCCCAGTTTTTCCATTCCAGAAAAACTATCCAAATGGTGCATTTAGCGTATTACATGACAATTTATGACGAGTTTATAGAGTCAAATTTATAGATTAAAATATTTATAGTCAAACATTAAAACACACAATTTATAGTCAAACATTAAACAGCTCTCTATGATGTTCCAATGGTGCACTTTTTATTGCGATCTGACGCCAATTTTGAGGGATTTTGTTATAAAGTTTTATTTTTTACATTAACCGAGTAAATAGTTACCATTCCAAAATCAGTGTTGAAGTTCTGAACACTGAATTAAAAAAAAACAATATTTAAAACACTAAAATTTTAGGGAAGCAAAATACAAATTACTGAAACCTTAAAAACTAAATTCAAAACGTTAATAAAAGGGAACGTTGCTTCTATCAAACAGAAGAGAGAGACTTTATCTTTGGATGTACCAGTGGCAGTGCTGATTTCTCATCATCCTTAATATGTACTTTATCTGCAATACCACATATGGCAGTTTTACGCTTTCCATCGCGTAAAGTTTAAAATCTATAGACAGAATCGTTTTAATTCAATTTTTTTTTCAATTATTTCCTAAAAATAGCATCTTTAAATTTATCAGGCGTAAGATATTTCTCAATCAAAGCTGTCCCAACCTCTTACTGCTCTTTTTAACCCGCAACCTACTTTCAGTCACACACTACATCTTTCATTTTTAAGTCTTCTAACCTGATTTTTCTTTTGACTATTCACTAAATGGGGATATGCTCTAGGATCCCAGTTTCAAAATTCACAATAGGGCGGAGTTTAAGGGAGGTTAACTCCTCCACTAGATTTTGCGTCTGTATTTTTACAAACACACCGTCTCTATCCATGTAACACAACCTAACACACTTTCCGCCATTGGAGGAGGAATAAAATGTCACCAACTGGTCCCCAGAAAAAGAAATTGAAATTGAAAGAATTCCTGCTCCATGTGCAATATGTTTTCTAAGGAAAACATTTCTTTTTTTCCCTAAAAATCAAGGCCATGTTTCCAGATATCATAGGCAGCGCAATAGCGCTACCTAAGTAAAGAACAATGTTGGCACAATGTATTATTTATTTTTTTGTTTCCATATCCGGGCACTTCGTATCGAAGGAGTTGTCGTAGAAACTTCGAAAAGGGCTCATTCGATTGGAAATTGGAATGGCTAGTGCCCTTTTGGATAGTCCGAAAGTGATTGGAAGGCAACTAACACCCCTTCCACGCCCAACATTTCCCGAAACACATCCAATCAAAATTTTGACATAGCCATTTTGTTCAGCTTAGTTGATTTCCAGATAGAAATTATGTTTTGAGGAGGACACTCCCCCACAGCCTTCAGGGCAAGGGTTGTAAATTATGCCTTGGGGGCATATAAGGTTTTTATAGAATGTGTTGTCGTAGAAACTTCAAAATAGACTCATTCGATTGGAAATTCAAAGGGCTAGTGCCCTTTTTAACAGTCGAAAGTGATTGAAGGGCAACTACCCTCCCCCCCCCCCCCACGCCCATCATGCCCCAAACACATCCAATCAAAGTTTTGAGATAGCCATTTTGTTCAGCGTAGTTGATTTCCAGATAGAAAATATGTTTTGAGGAGGACACTCCCCCACAACCCTCGAGGCAAAGGTCTTAAGTTATGCCCTGAGGGCATATAAGAACGATGTTGGCATAATGTATTATTTATTATTTTTTCCTTTAGAGCAGGGCACTTCGTATCGAAGAAATTGTCGTAGAAACTTCAAAAAGGAAGCATTCAATTGAAAATTGGAGGCGCTTGTGCCCTTTTTAATAGTCGAAAGTGATTGGAAGGCAACTAACACCCCTTCCAGGCCCACCATTTCCCGAAACACATCCAATCAAAATTTTTAGATAGCCATTTTGTTCAGCGTAGTTGATTTCCAGATAGAAATCATGTTTTGAGGAGGACACTCCCAAACAGCCTTCAGGACAAGGGTTGTAAGTTATGCCCTGGGGGCATATAAGGTTTTTATAGAAGGTGTTGTCGTAGAAACTTCAAACAGGCTCATTCGATTGGAAGTTCAAAGGGCTAGTACACTTTTTAATAGTCAAAAGTGATCGGAGGGCAACTAACCCCCCTCTCACGCCCACCTTTCCCAAAACACATCCAGTCAAACTTTTGAGATAACCATTTTATTTACCGTAGTTTTAAGCTCTGTAAATTAGGTCTTTGAGGATGACAGCCCCCTCACAGCCCTCACGGCAAGGGTAGTAACTTATGCCCTGGGGGTATTTACGGTTCTTATAGAACGCGTTGTCGTAAAAACTTCAAAAAGGGCTCATTCGATTAAAAATTGAAATAGCTAGTGCCCTTTTTACAGTCGGAAGTAATTGGAAGGCAACTAACACCCCTTCCACGCCCACCATTTACCCAAACACATCCAATCAAAATTTTGAGATAGCCATTTTGTTCCACGCAGTTTGAAGTTCAGGAAATTATACCTTTGACCATGAAACTCCCCCCACAGTCTTAAGGGCAAGGGTTATAAGTTATGCCCTAGAGGCATATAAGTTTTTATTGAAATCTTTGTCGTAGAAACTTGAAAAAAACGCTAATTCGATTGGAAATTCAAAGGTCTAGTGCCCTTTGAACGCAAAGAACGTTGTTGCCACAATGTATTATTTTTTTTTTCTCCATACCCGGGCACTTCGTATCGAAGAAGTTGTCGTAGAAACTTTGAAAATGGCTCATTCGATTAGAAATTGGAGTGGCTAGTGCCCTTTTTAATAGTCGAAAGTGATTGGAGGGCAATTAGCCCCCCCCTCCCACGCCCATCATTCCCCAGAACATATCCAATCAAAATTTTGAGATAGTCATTTTGTTCAGCGTAGCTGATTTATAGATAGAAAATATGTTTTTGAGGAGGTCACTCCCCAACAATCCTATGGGTAAGGATTTGAAGTTATGCCCTGAGGGCATATAAGAACGATGTTGGCACAATGTATTATTTATTATTTTTTTCCCTTTAGAGCAGGGCACTTCGTGTCGAAGAAGTTGTCGTAGAAGCTTAAGAAAGAGCTCATTCAATTGGAAATTGGAGTGGCTTGTGGCCTCTTTAATAGTTGAAAGTGATTGGAAGGCAACTAACACCCCTTCCACGCCCACCATTTCCCGAAACACATCCAATCAAATTTTGAGATAGCCATTTTGTTCAGCGTTGTTGATTCCCGGATAGAAATTATAGTTTTGAGGAAGGCACTCCCTCACAGCCTTCAGGGCAAGGGTTGTAAGTTATGCCCTGGGGGTATATAAGGTTTTTATAGAAGGCTTTGTCATAGAAACTTCAAAATAGGCTCATTTCACTGGAAATTCAAAGGGCTAGCGCCCTTTTTAATATTCGAAAGTGATTGAAGGGCAACTAGCCCCCCTATCATTCCCCAAACACATCCAATCAAAATTTCGAGATAATCATTTTGTTCAACGCAGTTGATTTCCTATAGAAAATATGTTTTTGAGGAGGAAAATCCCCCAAAAACCTCGGGGCAAGGGTTTTAAGTCATGCCTTGAGGGCATATAAGAACGATGTTGGCATAATGAATTATTTATTATCTTTTTTCTTTAGAGCACGGCACTTCGTATCGAAGAAATTGTCGTAGAAGAAACTTCGAAAAGGAATCATGCAATTGAAAATTGGAGTGGCTTGTGCCCTTTTTAATTGTCGAAAGTGATTGGAAGGCAACTAACACCCCTTCCAGGCCCGCCATTTCCCAAAACGCCTCCAATCAAAATTTTGATATAACCATTTTGTTCAGCGTAGCTCATTTCCAGATAGAAATTATGTTTTTGAGGAGGACACTCCCCCCAGCTTTCAGGATAAGGGTTGTAAGTTATGCCCTGGGGGCATATGAGGTTTTTATAGAACACGTTGTCATAGAAATTTCAAAAAGGCTCATTGGATTGGAAGTTCAAATGGCTAGTGCTCTCTTTAATAGTCGAAAGTGATTGGAGGGCAACTAACCCCCCTCTCACACCCACCTTTTCCCGAAACACATCCAATCAAACTTTTGAGATGGCGATTTTATTCAACAAAGTTTTAAGTTCTGTAAATTAGGTCATCCACAGCCCTGAGGGGCTGGGTTAGGTTTTTGTGGATCACAGCCTTCAGGGCAAGGGTTTTAAGTTATGCCCTTAGGGCATAAAAGGTTTTATCGAACGTGTTGTCGTAGAAACTTCAAAAAGGGCTTATTCGATTAGAAATTGAAATGGCTAGTGCCTTTTTTAATAGTCGAAAGTAATTGGAAGGCAAGTAACACCCCTTCCACGCCCACCATTTCTCCAAACACATCCAATCAAAATTTTGAGATAGCCATGATGTTCCACGCAATTTAAAGTTCAGGAAATTATACCTTGGAGCAAGACACTCCCCCCACAGTCTTCAGGGCAAGGGTTAGAACGTATGCCCTGGAGGCATATAAGTTTTATTGAAATCTTTGTCGTAGAAAATTGAAAAAAGGCTAATTCGATTGGAAATTCAAAGGTCTAGTTCCCTTTGAACGCAAAGAAAGATGTTGCCGCAATGTATTATTTGTTTCTCAATACCCGGTCACTTCGTATCGAAGAAGTTGTCATAGAAACTTCGAAAAGGGCTCAATCAATTGGAAATTGGAGTGGCTAGTGCCCTTTTTAATAGTCGAAAGTGATTGGAGGGTATTTAGCCCCCCCCCCCCGACCATCATTCCCCAAAACACATCCAATCAAAATTTTGAGATAGTCATTTTGTTCAGCGTAGTTTATTTCCAGATAGAAAATATATTTTTGAGGGGGACAATCCCCCAAAATACTCGGGGCAAGAATTTTAAGTTATGCCCTGAGGGCGTATAAGAACGATGCTGGCACAATGTATTATTTATTATTTTTTTTTTCCTTTAGAGCAGGGCACTTCGTATAGAAGAAGTTGTCGTAGAAACTTAAAAAAGAGCTCATTCAATTGGAAATTTGAGTGGCTTGTGGCCTTTTTAATAGTCGAAAGTGATTGGAAGGCAACTAACACCCCTTCCACGCCCACCATTTCCCGAAACACATCCGATCAAAATTTTGAATATAGCCATTTTGTTCAGCGTAGTTGATTCCCACATAAGGTTTTTGTAGAAGGCTTTGTCGTAGAAACTTCAAAAAAGGCTCATTCAATTGGAAATTCAAAGGGCTAGTGCAGGCAACTAGCCCCCCTATCATTCCCCCAAACACATCCAATCAAAATTTTGAGATAGCCATTTTGTTCAGCGTAGTTTATTTCCTAATAGAAAATATGTTGTTGAGGAGTACACTCCCCCACAACCCTCGGGGCAAGGGTTTTAAGTCATGCCCTGAGGGCATATAAGAACGATGTTGGCAAAATGAATTATTTATTATTTTTTTCTCTTTAGAGCAGGGAACTTCGAATCGAAGAAATTATCGTAAAAACTTTGAAAAGGAATCATTCAATTGGAAATTGGAGTGGCTTGTGCCCTTTTTAATAGTCGAAAGTGATTGGAAGGCAACTAACATTCCTTCCAGGCCCAATATTTCCCGAAATACATCCAATGAAAATTTTGAAATAACCATTTTGTTCAGCGTAGTTAATTTCCGGATAGAAATTATTTTTTTGAGGAGACATAGCTTTCACGGCAAGGGTTGTAAGTTATGCCCTGGGGGAATAAGAGGTTTTTATAGAAAGTGTTGTCATAGGAATTTGAAAAAGGCTCATTCGATTGGAAGTTCAAATGCCTAGTGCCCTTTTTAGTAGTCGAAAGTGATTGGAAGGCAACTAACCCCCCTCTCACGCCCACCTTTTCCCCGAACACATCCAATCAAACTTTTGAGGTAGCGATTTTATTCGACGTAGTTTTAAGTTCTGTAAATTAGGTCTTTGAGGATGACACCCCCCTTACAGCCTTCAGGGCAAGGGTTTTAAGTTATGGCCTTAGGGCAAAAAAGGTTTTTATGGAACGCGTCATCGTAGAAACTTCAAAAAGGGCTCATTCGATTAGATATTGAAATGGCTAGTGCCCTTTCTAATTGTCGAAAGTAATTGGAAGGCAACTAACACCCCTTCCACGCCCACCATTTCCCCAAACACATCCGATCAAAATTTCAGGTAGCCATTTGGTTCCACGTAGTTTAAAGTTCAGGAAATCATACCTTTGAGCAGGACACTCCTCCCACAGTCTTCAGGGCAAGGGTTATAAGTTATGCCCTGGGGACATGTAAGTTTCTATTGAAATCTTTGTCGTAGAAAGTCGAAAAAGGGCTTATTCGATTGGAAATTCAAAGGTCTAGTGCCCTTTTTAATAGTCGAAAGTGATTACACCCTTTCCAGGCCCACCATTTCCCGAAACACACCCAATTAAAATTTTGAGATTGCCATTTTGTTCAGCGTAGTTCATTTCCTGTAGAAATTATGTTTTTAGGAGGACACTCCCCCACAGCCTTCAGGGCAAGGGTTGTAAGTTATGCCCTGGGGGCATATAAGGTTTTTAATAGCCCTTTTTAATAGTCGAAAGTGGTTTGAGGGCAACTAACCCCCTCTCTCGCCCACCTTTTCCCCAAACACATCCAATCAAAATTTTTAGATAGCCATTTCGTTCAGCGTTGTTGATTTACAGATAGAATTATGTTTTTGAGGAGGACACTCCCCCACAGCCCCCAGGGCAAGGGTTGTACGTTATGCCCTGAGGGCATGTAAGAACGATGTTAGCACAATGTATTATTTATTATTTTTTTCCTTTAGAGCAGGGCACTTCGTATCGAAGAAATTGTCGTAGAAACTTCGAAAAGGAATCATTCAATTGGAAATTGGAGTGGATTGTGCCCTTTTTAATAGTCGAAGTGATTGGAAGGCAACTAACACCCCTTCCAGGCCTGCCATTTCCCGAAACACATCCAATCAAAATTTTGAGATAGTCATTTTGTTCAGCGTAGTTGAATTCCAGATAGAAATTATGTTTTTGAGGAGAACATTCCCAAACAGCCTTCGGGACAAAAGTTGTAAGTTATGCCCTGGGGGCATATAGGGTTTTTATAGAAGGCGTTGTCATAGAAACTTCAAAAAAGGCTCATTCGATTAGAACTTCAAAGCGCTAGCACTATTTTTAATGGTCAAAAGCGATTGGAGGGCAACTAAACCCCCTCTCACGCCCACCTTTCTCCAAACACATCCAATCAAACTTTTGAGATAGCCATTTTATTTAACGTTTGTTTTAAGTTCTGTAAATTAAGTCTTTAAGAATAACAACTCCCTCACAGCCCTCAGAGCAAGGGTTGTAAGCAGTTTAAAGTTCAGGAAATTGAACCTTTGAGCAGGACACTCCCCCCACAGTCTTAAGGGCAAGAGTTATAAGTTATGCCCTGGAGGCATATAGGTTTTTATTGAAATCTTTGTCGTAGAAAATTGAAAAAAAGACTAATTCGATTGGAAATTCAAAGGTCTAGTGCCCTTTGAACGTAAAGAACAATGTTGTCACAATGTATTATTTTTTTTCTCCATACCTGGGCACTTCGTATCGTAGAATTTGTCTTAGAAACTTCGAAAAGGGCTCAATCAATTGGAAATTGGAGTGGCTAGTGCCCTTTTTAACAATCAAAAGTGATTGGAGGGCAATTAGCCCCCCCACCCATCATTCCTCCAAACACATCAAATCAAAATTTTGAGATAGTCATTTTGTTCAGCGTAGTTGATTTCCAGATAGAAAGTATGCTTTTGAGGAGGACATTCTCCCACAATCCTCCGGGCAAGGATTTTAAGTTATGCCCTGAGGGCATATAAGAACGATGTTGGCACAATGTATTATTTAAGTAGAGAGGGAGGTGCTACTCGTGTCGCTCACCCCTGCTGCCACCTACAACTTTTTTACATAATTTATGTCTGTTTGTTGTCAGTGAGAATGAAAAAACAGGAATTTTGTCACATTGATGGATGTTTTCTTGGATGGTTATGTGTATTGGTCAATTTATTTCGATGTTTTTCATGGATGTCAACAGCAATTTATGGATGTTTTATGGTTTTTGTCAGTGAGAATGGAAAAACAGGAACTTTCTCACTTTGATGGATTATTGAATCTAACGGCTACCGGAGTCAATGACCTAAATTTCCAACATGTCGATTTATTTGTTGTTGTTGTTGTTGCTCGAGGCGAATGTTATGAGTTTCCTGGAAACCGTTAGATCACGTGTTTCCTTCTCAGCCAATCAGAGGGCTGGTTACATATCCTTTCTCAGCCAATCAGAGGGCTTGTTACATATGATTTCCCCGTTACATAACAATTCGCCCTTGAGATTTCGTATATAACGGACATGCAATGTGATTAAATTATCAGAAAGTATTTTGACATAGTTCAAACAACAATGGATAAATTTGATGAATTAGAAGCCATGCCAACTTCAATTTGCAATGTAAGTACATTTTCATTTTTATTTTCAAAATAAAATTATTTTCCTTGGTCACCCTCCAGTATATTCAGGTAAATCCCCCCCCCCATACAATACAAACATCACTATACAATCTTTATACTCGATAGAAAACATAAAAGGTGTTCTTTTACCCTCAAAACCTAACCCCCTCCCCCATTGTTTTTTACAACCAAATTCTCGCAAAAAGAAATAATTATCCTTTCGAAAAATTTAGCTTTTCCATATTGTAATCTTTTCTCTAACTGAGACTTCCGTCACTGTTGTTATTAACCGTTCTGTTTGACATAATGCTCTACGCGAGGCTAAAATTAGCTGTCACCCCTTTTCCAGTTTGTATACATTAGCTGGTTTTAGGCAATCGAGGTTTTCAGTGCTTTTACGTAATTCAGTATTTGTCTGAAAATAGCGGTCAGTTAATTTTGTCTGCAAATTAGCGATAGACCTAGGGTGGGTTAATTTTCCTAAATTTAGGGGAGGGGGCGTGAATCCGTGATTTTTGTTGGGGAGGGGGTTAGCACTTTTAATAGTGACAAAATAGAAATGAAAAGACAATTGTTTCTTACTTCAGTGTCTAACCATTTCTCTTCGAAATTTAGCGATTTTAGCTATAACATTTGAATAAAAAGGCAGTAAGATATATTCTTTATTGATATGCCTTTCGCTTGAATAAATCGCAAGATTAACTCAATGAGAGGGTAGGTTAATTTTCCTAAATTTAGGGGGAGAGAGTCAATTTGAATCCAGGATTTTTGTTGGGGAATGGGTTAACGCTTTTAATTGTGACAAAATAGAAATGAAAAGATAATTGTTTTTATCATAATTGTTTTCTATTTCAGTGTCAAACCATTTCTCTTTGATATTTTAGCGATTTTAACTATAGCATTTGAATAAAAGGTAGTAAGATATATTCTTTATTGATCTACATCGCGCTTGCAAAAAAAAAAGAAAAAAAAAGATTAACTCAATGAGATGGTAAACCTATATGCATTTTTACTTTTTGCTTTGCTGAAAAAGGGTGGAGGAGGGGGCTTCTTAGTGATAAGTGCTTTTCTAGACAAAATTATATGGATAAGGGTACTAACTTTCTTTCTGTAAAAAGGGGAGAAATTATTTATCATACTAAATTTTTTCTCTTCTTTAAGGCAAATTGTGAAGAATGTGCCCCACCTCCTAGTAAGAAAGCAAGAGAGGGTGAGGCAGCCCCTGTAAGAGCATCAGTTGTTCAATATGGCCGTTGGCCGAAGTCCCGCAGCTCCTCACCACCTGCCCAAGTGCAGTCATCTGTGCAAGCCCCTCTTAATCGAGCCTCAATGCCGCCTCGTCAAGCTGCAGCCTCGGCTGCACGAGCCCGGTATATCACTAGCCCGACTGCGAAAGATAGTGATGGACATGATATGATCCATTTGAACCCCAATCATACAGCAGGGCTTTCAGGACAAGATACAATGCCTGGGCCTTCAAGACAAGCCGTAGGCCAAACATTGGCTCCTTTTCACGCAATATCTGAGCTATCAGCTCCCCATCAAGTGTCAGTGCACTCTCCTCAGCTGTTTCCGTCAAGTCCTGAGCCTTCCATGCAAGATAGAAGGGTTGGCTCCTTCAGGCAAGTCATATACCAACCAATGGCTCCCTATCATGTAATGGTCAAGCCTCCAGCTTCCTGTCAAGTGGTTGATCAATTTGAAGACGTGAGTATTTTTTTTCAATCAAATAAGCTATTTTTTAGCTGTTAGAGAGCCTTTTACTCTTTACTTTTGTCTTTTCACTTTTTTCTATTATTCAGGACCAAGAAATATCTAAACAAACCGATTTTTCAACCTAATACAAGCTTGTCGAAGACATTAAAATGTTATTTTCACTATAATCCCCCCCCAACACCCCATTTTAAATTTCACTGTTCCATCCACTCAGAGATACCTAAATATAATTTTTTTGCTTGTCAAACTGCTCTTTTTTCTAATCTTTACTATTTTCTATGTTACTATCTCTTCGCCGCTATCACATATAGTTTTAGATACCTTTGAAACTCTGTGAATGCTATTCTTCACATAGTTTTAAGAGAGAGATTATTCCATTTTATCCATCTGTCACATATCGGCTTTCTAATTTACACTGATTATTTCTAAATAGCTTTCTATCGTGCCAAGATTTCAGCGAGGGGGAACCAAGTTAACGGTTCCCGGCATTTTCCTCGTCTGAAGTTCAGTCTTGGAAATCAGAACACTCGCGCGCGATAGGTTACAATAATTAAACTCATGAGTTCACTGAATCTGTGTGGAATTAGAGAAAAATAGCGACTTATGCAGTCTAAGCGAATATTTCAACTTTTGACGGGCATTATGTAAAGGGGGGGGGGGGGGGCAGGAAGCGCTGCGGGAAGCACTGCGGGCCCAAGAAGCACCGCGGGGAAGCGCCGCGGCCCAGAGCGCGCGGGGATGCGCTGCGGGCCCGAAAAGCGCCGCAAAAAAAATAGCACGTAATTATTTTAGTTTTAGTAGTTTAAATATTTGACTATCTCTTTTTTTGAACACATTGCCGCCTTCTATGTAAAGCGTTGTTTTAGATTGTAAATATATTAAGTTGGAAATTGACTGCTTTCAGTTGAATTAACCAAATGCTACTACTAAGCGCTGACTTTAAATAATAATCCAAATTTTAAAAACAGTAGGGATGATTTGAACACTTTGAAAATAAACTATTTTTCATTTATAGGTTGGAGCATTGGTCCCTTATTCACCATCGTCATCAGGTGAAGAAGAGGAAGAACTCATTGAAGGGGCAATGGAGTTTCACGACATTCAGGACAATGAAACATCAGCTATCAACGACTGGCATGGTATCATTAACTCTGGTGAAATACCTTTTAATATTGATGAGTTTTTAGTTGATTATTTTAATGTAGAACCTAGCACAGTTGAGCAAGGAAATGTTCCTAGTTCAAAGGCGGACTTGCCTTTGCTAAGCCCAAACACTTTACAAATTTTAGAGGATTTTACAGGGAACCCTCCCCCCACTGATTACCTACTTCCACTTCAAACAACTGAAGTGGAGCATAGCCCAAATATTGTTGAACAACTTGGGGGAGGGAGTAATAAACAAGAAGAGGTTACAACTTTTCCCGATTTTCAATTATCAAATTCAATTTTAAATAATATAGTTGTTTTCACTGCGATGTTTGGGGATCCATTTAATACACTTATGGGGGGAAATTTTGTTTTTGATCCCGTAGAAATTGTGCATGAATATGTAGATAAAATTCGTGCACTACTGGAGAACCAAATTCAGTTCTGGGGGGGGGTAGGGATTCAATTAAGGTTTCTATTGTTTTAAAGGTTTCTTATTTAAATGAGGGGAAAAGTGAAGTTTATTATCATTATATACATTCCGAGATGCGCGTAATTTATCCGAATTTAGAAAATTTTGAGGGTGTTTTTTCCGAGTGGGTAGGACAAATTATTGCGCATCTTGAGAACTATAACGAAAATGGGAGCGGGTCTGTAGTTTTATTTATTGAAAATTTAAGCGTAAATATATGCAAATTTAAGAAAGATTTTATTTTAAGAGGGGGGCAGGGTATGAAAGGGATACAGTTTTAAATTATAATCCAGATCTAGAAGGTTGTAAAGGTGTCCAGCGGATTTGTTTTGAAACAGATCAAAAATGTTTCAGGTATGCTTTCCTCATATCAGCATTCGAGCCTCTAGCACGTGACGCTACCAAGACGAATTTAGATCACTGGGCTGTACATGGGAAGGACGGGTGCGATTTTCCCATTGTAGATTTCACTTGTTTAGAAGGAAAATACCCAGTAACGCTACGGTCTATTGATATTTTTGAAAAGGCTAATGCCCATTTAAATATCGGCGTTACTGTGGTTCAGTGTGAAACTGAATTTGAAGATGGGGTTCGTTCTAAAAAGAAGGGGGTGGTTTTCCCAGTAAGAGGCCCGTCAGTTGATTTGGTCAAACATTGGGTTTGGTTGTTGTATACACCACCTAGTGGCCCTACCAATTCAATTGGCCATTTTAATCCGATTACCAACATTAGTAGAGTTCTGGGGGGTGGTAAGCATAGGGGGACACGTTTTTACTGTCCGTCATACCTGTCACAATTCCGTAGTGATATAAAACTACGGGATCATATGAAGCATTGTAGACGGCATGGATATCAGACAGTGGAGACGGTTTCAGGGGATAGGGCCATTCTACGCTTTAAAAATTTCCAAAATACCCTTCTCAAGTGCAACAAAATATCTTTAGACTGTGAAGCTAAGCTGCTGGAGGTGAACTATCCCCAATATCCAAACCGTATCAAAGAACACCAGGCCATTGCAGTGTCCTATGTTCATGCGCAAAGAGACAGTTCTAACACCATGCGGTTGTTAGAAATAGTTGAGACATTGGATGAGAACGAGTGCATGGTCAAGGCACTGACTAAACTAATTGGCACGGCTAATGGCGCTATTTCTCGTTTGAGAAATACCCATTATCCAATGGTGCTGTCTGCAGAGGATCGCCTCGCGATTAAAAATCAAAAAATATGTTGGGTTTGTAAGGGGGAGTTTGAAGAGGAGGATAAGGGGACTAAAGGGAAAAGAGGGGGGAGGGGGAAAGTCAGAGACCATGATCACTTGTGGCAGGAAATGTCATCTGGGGGTAGTAATTTTAGGGGGGTTAGCGCATCAATCGTGTAATTTAAATGTTAGCCAACAGTTTTTTATCCCTGTTTTTATCCATAATTCTAATTATGACTTAAAATTTATTTTACCGGCACTGGCACGTATGCACAGGGAGGGAGGGGGAGTAGACAGTCCATGGGTAAATAATTCATTTACCTATAACATTATTCCCAAATCGGCCGAGAAGAAGTTGCTTCTCGAACTGAAATGGCAGGTAGTGGATAATGGACATACGTGCTGGAATAAAATCAGGTTTTTAGATTCTTTTAGTTTTTTTCCCAAGGCATTGAGTCAATTGATTCAAGTGCAGAAAAGCGACAATTTGATAGCTTTCCCTTGCTTAAACAGCACTTTCCAGACAGTGAAATGTATGACCTATTAAGCTGCAAAGGCGTATACGCATACGACTATTACTGTTCTGGCGCTCGCTTAATCGAGGTGAAACTACCTCCAATTGAAGCTTTTTACAATTCACTGACCAACAGTGAATGCACAGCCGAGAAGTATGAGTTTGCCAAGAAGGTGTGGGCTAAGGGTCTTTCCCCCTTTTTTCGAAAATCAGCCAAGCTTTTAAAGAAGCTTCTTATTTTTCTAATTAACGACCCTTGCGTTTCAAGAGTCGTTCTCAAAGTATTAGGACAAAGTTCAAACTTTGACGGAAATAATGAGGTGTTGAGGAGGGGGCAACCCTCCATATACGTAATAATTTATGCTTGTTTTAGGTTTTAATGTTGCTTCCTACTTTCAGTTTAATACACTAATTTTTTTGTTTAATTTCTGATCGTTTTTTAGATAATGTCAGGAAATCTGGCTCCATCTCCACGGAAAATCCCCCTTCCCAATGAAAATATCCTCAAAACGACTTAATACCGGTGGAAAATTTACCCCGGACAATGGCACAAAAAAGAGCACCCTAAAGATCTCCATGCGTAAAATAAGTCGGCGAAGATAGAACAAGACATATCTTCGAAAAAAAGAATTTCGTTTTGGAATTCGGGCAAATTCCCCAGTGTAAAATTCCCCCTGGAAATTTCACCCACTGGGAACGTCCCTCCCTATGAAAAATTCTCCCTGTGAAAAGCTCCCCCAAATGACAATTCGCCCCCACCCCAACCGAAAAATCTATGCATACTTCCCAATAACAAATACTATACGTAAACAATGGACGAATTTTTTAACTTAAAGACCCTTCCCCAGGAGTCTATGGGGGGTCTTGTTATCTTCAAAAGCATAGTATATGGCCCTTTTAACTATTTTGAATAAAATAGCTATCTCAAAATTTTGATCAGACGATTTTGGGAAATAGGGGAACATGAGTGGCATAGTTGCCCTCCAACCTTTTCGATCACTTAAAAGGGAATTAGAACTTTTAATTTCTGTTCGGATGAGTCATGTCTTGATATTCTAGAACCACTGGGTCAATACGATCACCCCTGGGAAAACATCTGCTAAAAAAAAATGCAAAATTTCGTATTTTTGCAGATAAGAACTTCAAACCTGAATTAATTTCTGATTTTGGTGGTGTGATTTTAATTAAGATTCTTTTACTTTTAGAGGGTGCTTACCCCTTTTCCGAAAATCAGGCAAATTTTCTCAGGCTTGTAGCCTTTAATGGGTAACACTTAATGAAATCTATATATTTGGCATCAACATAATAAGCCAATTCTTTTGATACATCTATTTGAATCAAAATTCCGTTTTTTAGAGTTTCGGTTACCATTGAGCTGGGTCGCTCCTTACTTACAGTTCGTTACAACAAACTGTTTGATAGTAAAATTCCACAATTTAAACTGAGTCCTGTAATTTTTTTAAATATTTAATCTGTTTCGGCCCCATTAATTTGTTCCCATAAAAAATGTCAGTAATAGCTGATTTGCTAACCACAGAGAGAGAACATGTTTGGTTATCCTAAATTTACAAGAGTAGCAAAACTCAATTTTTGAAACTGAAAATTATACAGTGGAATAAATTATTTTGCAAAAATTGGATGCCAGAAATTCTTCTTTTCTTAGTTAAAAAACAATTAAAAGTTTTATGTAATCCTAACACCATATGTTTTTTAGACATATACTTTTTCATGAGTGGTTGTCTTGTCTATCAATTGTTTTTCAAAATGACTTTGTTGAAATTTTAAATGATACAAACTGATCTTTCCAGCTATACTATTACGCCCAAAACATAAGGCTGTAGTCAAGGTTTCATCACGTGAGTTTTTTTTAGTCAATATTTTTTCAGTCGGGAATATTTTTAGTCGTTTGAACGAGAAAAAACTTACACAATTAAAATTGTAAGATAAAATACATTACAAGAATGCATTTTTTTCCCCCGTAAGACCCCGCTAGGTTTGACTTTGAATATTGAACTTATTTGTGTATGCCCATAAAGAAAAATCAGAAGAATTTTATAAACACGTAAAAGATATATTGAAATGCACACTTGCAATACCAAGCATTAAAAATACAGGGAGCAAATCAAAGCAGGTAACTTTTGAAAGGTTTCGGTCAAAAGAAAACTCCAAGCAAATTAGCCGTGCAAAAAAGTTTTTAAAATGCTAGTATATAACTCTAATCTTTAGATTTTTTTTTCTTGAGAGATCTCATAAAAGCCGAACAATGGGGCTCCCAACGTGTTAAAAAATATTTCCTGAATATTAATGACATTTGAAGCAACTTATAATCTAATGAAGTATTCGGACATTGAAGAAAATCTAAGTAGTATGGCCTCACTGCTTTCCAGAAGGCCCATACAAGATTTCCACAGGATTTCTAGAAGGCCCTGGTTTCCTGTGACACACACCCTGAATTCTGCAACAACCAGGATTTCCATGTCGCCATGGAAGGCATGCCCTTGCAAAACAACCAGACAGCAGGTGTTGCTTCAATGTTTACATTCGGTTGCTATGTAATAGAGGATGGCGCAATCTTGTCTGACGCAACAGGTGCTACATCACAGGGGGTGTTAAGTAAATGGAGTTGGAACTCACGCGTGACTTAGTGGATTTTCTGCAACAACCGGGATTCCCATGACGCCATGGAAGGCACGCCCCTGCAGTACAAATGGCCAGCAGGTGTTACTTCAATGTTTACATTCGGTTACTATATAATAGAGGATGACACAATCTTGTGCGACGCAACAGGTGTTACATCACAGGGTAATCCAATTACATCGTAATTGGAGGTGGAAACTCATGCGTCACTTAGTGGATTTATCAGATATAACTTAATAACAGCAAATATGACGTAGATAATTTCAGAGACCAAACTGCCTTTCCATGATGATAAAATAAAAGTCCAAAATAGGGATAAAATCCTTTTTAATAGACAGTGTATAATAAATTTCATAAAAAATACCAGATATTTCAGTCACATATACAGTGACCGTCATCAGTAGTAAAACTAAACTAAAACAATTTAAAACAAAAGTTTATATACTAAATCAAATAAAACTACATATTTTTTATATCTCTAATTCTTTTCAAAGCAAAGGCGGAAGCTAGCCTCTTTGACCTTCATGGATTTGGTTCATTAGCGTTCAGTGATATAACATTTGGACAAAGGTCAACTACATTGGGTGAATTGAACTTTACTCTGTCAGATTTTAATAAATTATCATAGATAGAGTTCAGCCCATATTCACCTGTATCCCGATTCAAAGCAATATTCTTGAATAAGATTTTCTTTAATTCAAGCGTTTCACGAAAGTTCTGCTTTAAACCCCGATCCCTAAAAATCAAAGAGAAATTATCGAACAAAATAAAATGGTCTGGAAAATTAAAAATATGTTCTGAAAGGGCTGAAGCAAAATCTTCAGACTTAGAATCTTGCTTTAAAGCCGAAGAAATCGAATCTTTATGTTGTAATAATCTCATTTCGAAACTCTGGTTAGTACGTCCCACATGTGAGCTTCCGCAAGTACATGGGATCTGATAAGCCCCACTTTGTTGCCCCAATGAAGTTAGATCCTTCCCAGAATTTAGAAAACTACCCAAAGTATTATTACTCTTTAAAGCTACCCTTAGACCATTGCTTTGTAAAATTCTTTTAAGTTTTTCACTTAGCCCGGGTACATATGGTAAGGAACAAATAACATCCTTCTCCTGAGTTGTCTCCAAGACATCCTTAGAAATCTCTAGAAACCTTTTTCCTCTTTTTGAAAAAGTCTTTTTAATTAGCCATTCTGAATACATGTTGCTTATTAGTATTTTCCTTAGAAAAGACAACTCCTCCTCAAAAAATTTTGGCGAGCAAATACTAAAGATCCGATCTGTTAAAGAAATGATCAAACCAATTTTTACTTGGCGAGCGTGACCGGAACTATAAGACAAAAATCTATTGTTATTAGTCGGTTTTCTATAAATTTTAAAATCCAGACTATTTTGATTTTTCAAAAGAAGAACATCAAGAAAAGGAAGTTTGCCATTCTCTTCCAATTCAACAGTAAACTTTAAATCCCTCCCCTAAACAATTAAGATGTTCCAAAAATACTTTTAATTCCTCCTCCCCATAATCCCATACTGAAATAATGTCATCCATATACCGGCCCCAGAAAATATGTTTTAAAAAATACGAATCTATCGCAATTGTTTCAATATTCTCCACGAAAATGTTAGCTATTAAAGGGGATAAAGGGGCCCCCATAGGTAAACCATTTGTTTGTTCGAAATACTCCCCTCTAAATTGAAAAAAATAAGAGAACTTATTGCACAACCTTACTAGATACATAATTACAGAAACATTCAAATCTGTTTTTCCACTAATCAAATCCAAATTTCTTAACATTTTTCTTTCTAGAAGAGTTTTGGCTGCTTCTACATCAATATTTGTGTACATTGATACATTGTCGAAGCTTGAAAGCAAAGAATTCGAAGAAATTTCTACTTTTTTCAGTTTTTCAACCAAATTCGAAGAATTCTTAATATACGAAATTTTTGTAGACAAAAGTGGTTTACAGATTGACACTAACCATTTGCTCAAAACACTTGTTGGTGACCTTGTACTTGACACAATTGGTCGTAATGGTAGGTTAGGCTTATGAAGTTTGGGAAGTCCATATAATTTAGGTCACAAGGAACTGCGTGGCAGGCATTTGTAATAAAGTTGAGGTGTAATTTTTCCTTCATCCTTTAAGCACTTGAATTCGTTCTTAAACTTATTTGTAAAAGAGTCTGTTGGATTATACGATAGCTTCTTGTATGTTTTTTCATCATTTAGTAAACTTCTTAATTTTGATTCGTAGTCCTCAGTATTCATCACAACTAAAGTGTTACTCTTATCTGCTTTTGTAATGGTAATTGAACCATCCTTTTTTAAGTTTTTAAGAATTCTTATGTCTTTGATGCTTGTACTAGGAAATTCCGGTTTCAATACAAAATTTTTTTCTAACATCTTTTATTAGATTTGCGTTTTTATGCAAAGATGTTTCTATTGAAGAGATAATGTCTTCCACGGGGACTTTATCCGGTTTAAAACAAAAATTCGGACCCTTTTCAAGCACTGATTTTTCTTGTATCGTTAAAGTTCTTGATGAAAATTTAACCACACCTGGGCCAAGAATTGACGAAGGTATTACCGCATTATTTGTTGATAATTTCGAAAACTTTTTTAGCAATCTTTCTCTGGAAAGGCGAAAGTCATGATTGAAGTGATTTTTTCCTGTTTGTTGAATAAAACAAAAGTCACTTACACTAACCTTTTTTTATATAAGATTTTCCAGGGAAAGTTTATCTCTCACTATTAATGCTCTTTTTCGACTTTTATCCTTAATAATGTGATTTAAAGTCTTGAAATGTGAGCTTCGTTCAAACTTTTCTTCCTTGAAAGTGCCCAAATGTAAATTGAATTTTAGTGAAGGTGGTACAATTCTCATCTTCTTACATCGTAGAAGAAAATCCTGTTGGTTGATAACATTTGCATGCTTTTTCTGAGTGTTTATATATTTATACACAATTTTGGTCAAATCATCCCTATAAATATGACGTAGATAATTTCGAAGACCACACTGCCTTTCCATGACGATAAAATAAAAGTAGAAATAGTGATAAAATCCTTTTTAATAGACAGTGTAAAATAAATTTCACAAAAAATACAAGATATTTCGGTCACATATACAGTGACCGTCATCAGTAGTAAAACTCAAGTAAAACAATTTAAAATGAAAGTTTATATACTAAATCAAATCAAACTACATATTGTTTAAATCTCTAATTCTTTTCAAAGCAAAGGCGAAAGCTAGCCTCTTTGACCTTCTTGGATTCGGTTCATTAGCGTTCAATGATATAACATTTGGACAAAGGTTTTGTGAAATTTATTATACACTGTCTATTAAAAAGGATTTTATCCCCATTTTGGACTTTTATTTTATCCTTAATAACAGCACACATGTAGCTATTATGTAATGACGGCACCAGGCAGAGGCATTTTATTAAGGCATTTCAAGACAGTTTTCCAAGGGATTTCTTTAGTTCTTACGTAATGGGTAATTTTTACGGATTACGCATTTTCACGTGAACAGTCTCTTCAGAACCCGAGGGGGACCACCACTTTTAACTGAGCATGGAACACACGCGGGATGTGGCATAATACTTTTTGACACATTATTTTTCTTTCAATGCAGTTTTTTCTCAAAGAATCATTATATTCTAATGATTTTTGTCCTCATCAGGACCCTAAAGGCCAATTTCCGTCCTATGGAACGACGCCCCAGACACCTGGACTAGCATGGTATTTCTAATATTCTGTCTCGACGAATACTTTCTAGGAAATTGCATTTACGCGCAAGGAGAGTTCCATTTTTCACGCATGCTAGAATGACTATTAAGTGTTTCCTACAACTACGATAATTGACGCGCAGAGGGGAAAATCTATTTCTAGAAATTTTCTATCACCTGCTCGTAAAGTAATGCTTTTAAGAGTTTTACCAAATTATACCGCGGGTTGCTGCTAGCATATTTTTAAGTAATAAAGACAAGAGGTACCTACAAGACGCTTAAATTGTGTAAACGTTCACACATTGAAGATTTTTCATGGAACAAGGAATCAAAAAAAAAAATACAGACTTTGTAAGTAAAAGTTTTATCAATTAAAACATAGAAAAAAAACGGTTAAAAACATGACAAACGAAAAAAACAAAAATATGCGGGAATTAAAGAAAAATGGGGCTCCTCTCAATCATTTACAGAAGGATAGGGTTCATATTAGAGGCAATTTAAGCCATATTAAGAGCTATTAACGAAAAAACCACGTTTCTTTGAGCTAAGCCTATGAATATTCACCCACCGTGAAAATGTGCACATTTGAATAATATTCTCTCTTCAAATTTCACATAGTCTCGTTAGAGCTAAATTTACCACTCGACACACTCCTGTAAAAGCATATTAATCAAAAGGCATAATTTTATTAATTTCGAACAAGTTCTTTATATTGCTCCTTAACCATATTTTTATATTTTCGTATACTCCTGCAACATCAGGTTGATCAAAAAGTTTTATCTTGCTAATTTCAAACAAGTCTTTTTCTTTTTATTGCTCCTTAACCTTTTTTTATATTTTCGTACACTCCTGCAACATCATAATTTTCAAAAGGCTTAATTTTATTAATTCTGCATAAGTTTTTTTTATTGCTCGTTAACCTTCTTTCTACATTTTTTCACGCTCATTAAACATCATATTAATTAAACAGTTTTATCTTGTTAATTTCGAGCAACTTTTTTTTTATTAGCTTTGTTTTTAATTTTCGTACACTCCTGTAACACCATATTGATCAAAAGGCTTAATTTTATTAATTCGAACAAGTTCTTCTTTCATTAACCTTGTTTTTACATTTCCGTATAATCCTGCGACATCATATTGATCAAAAAGTTTTATCTTAATAATTTCAAACAAGTTTTTTTTTAATTGTTCATTAACCT
Source organism: Artemia sinica (assembly GCA_027921565.1). Lineage (NCBI taxonomy): Eukaryota > Metazoa > Arthropoda > Branchiopoda > Anostraca > Artemiidae > Artemia > Artemia sinica. The sequence continues at coordinate 49,363,565 of CM051264.1, forward strand.
TGTTTTTACATTTCGTACGCTCCTGTAACAACATATAGATGAAAAGTTTTATTTTATTGATCTTGAACAAGTTTTTCTCTCTTTTTTTCTCATAAACATTCTCTTTCATTTTTTGCACGCTCCTGTAACACCATATTCATCAAAAGGCTTAATTTTGTTAATTTCGAACAAGTTCATTTTTCTTTTTATTAGCCTACTCATTAGCCTTATTTTTACATTTCCGTATACTCATGCAACATCATATTAATCAAAAAGTTTTATCTTATTAATTTCGAGCAAGTTTTTTCTTTTGATTGCTCATTAGATAACATTTTTTACTAAAGTTTTTTATGGGAACAAATTAATGGAACTGAACCAGATTAAGGATTTAAAGAAATTACAGGACTCAGTTTAAATGATGGAAGTTTACCATTTATTACAGGACCGTCACAATTAGTGAATATATGGAAATGATTTAAAAATCATGGAAAAGGATGAACATTCTTGGCAGCATTAGTAAATTCCATGAAAACAAGGTAACATCCTTAGCCGTGGCAACTCAGGTAAGACATTCTTGGTTGAAAAACTTGTTTAAGCATTTTGCAGTACTAGTTTATATACGTACGCTTTTCAAGTCTGAGAGGGCCCATTGTTTCTTCCTTATACGAGGCAAGTATGTTAGCTAAACCTAGTAATCAGAATGTAACCTAGCTACATATTAAGTAACCAACCACTTTAAGCATATTTTAAATCATGCCCTAAAACGTTTACAAAGTTTCGATCTTAATAATCGCAGAAATTCTAAGTTTGAAACCCTTATTCCCACTCTCCAAATGTAAAAAGTTGAATTCATTGACAATTTACTTTAATATAATAGGTCTACAGCCCAAAGCTTTTGTCCGTAGTAGAACTCTTCCCATAACTTGGCTTGACCCCGTATCACACAGATTTCTATATCCTTATTGCTTGAAGCGGGTAATTTAAATCATAGGCAGCGCGCTAGCGCTGAATAAGTAAAGAACGATGTGGGTACAATGTGTTTTTTTGGTTTTTTTTTCTCCTTACCCGGGCACTTTGTATCGAAGGGGTTGTCGTAGAAACTTCGAAAAGGGCTCATTCGATTGGAAATTGGAGTGGCTAGTGCCCTTTTTAATAGTCGAAAGTGATTTGAGGGCAACTAGCCCCCCCAAGCCCATCATTCCCCCAAACACATCCAATCAAAATTATGAGATTGCCATTTTGTTCAGCTTAGTTGATTTCCAGAGAGAAAATATGTTTTTGAGGAGGACACTCCCCTACAACCCTCAGGGCAAGGGTTTTAAGTTATGCCCTGGGGGCATATAAGGTTTTTATAGAAGGGGTTGTCGTAGAAACTTCGAAAAGGGCTCATTCGATTGGAAATTGGAGCGGCTAGTGCCCTTTTTAATAGTCGAAAGTGATTTGAGGGCAACTAGCCCCCCCAAGCCCATCATTCCCCCAAACACATCCAATCAAAATTTTGAGATAGCCATTTTGTTCAGCTTAGTTGATTTCCAGATAGAAAATATTTATTTTTGAGGAGGACACTCCCCCAAAACCCTCAGGGCAAGGGTTTTAAGTTATGCCCTGGGGGCATATAAGGCTTTTAAAGAAGGCGTTGTATAAGAAACTTCAACAAAAGCTCAGTCGATTGGAAATTCAAAGGGCTAGTGCCCTTTTTAATAGTCAAAAGTGATTGGAGGGCAACTAGCCCCCCCAAGCCCATCATTTCCCCAAACACATCCAATTAAAATTTTAAGATAGCCATTTTGTTCATCGTAGTTGATTTCCGGATAGAATATATGCGTTTGAGGAGGACACTCCCCCACAGCCCTCAGGGCAAGGTTTTTAAGTTATGCCCGGGGGCATATAAGGTATTTAAAGAAGGTGTAATCTTAGAAACTTCAAAAGAAGCTCATTCGATTGGAAATTCAAAGGGCTAGTCCCCTTTTTAACAGTCGAAAGTGATTGGAGGAAAACTAGCCCCCCCACACCCATCCTTCCCCCAAACACATCCAATAACAATTTTGAAATAGTCACTTTGTTCAGCGTGGTTGATTTCCAGATAGAAAGCATATTTTTGAGGAGGACACTCCCCCACAACCCTCAGGGCAAGGATTATAAGTTATGCCCTGGGGGCATATAAGGTTTTTATTGAAATCTGTGTCGTAGAAACTTGAAAAAAGGCTCATTTGATTTGAAATTCATAGGGCTAGTACCCTTTTTAATTGTCGAAAGTGATTTGAGGGCAAATAACCCCACCTAACCTAACCTAACATAAACCAGAGAAGACACACACAGAGAGACGACACACACATAGAGACGACACACACACAGAGACGAAAAACACATAGAGACGACACACACACACAGACGACAAACACACAGAGACGACACACACACAGAGACGACACACACACACAGACGACATTCACACAGAGACGACACAAAAACAGGGACGATACACACACAGAGACGTCACACACACAGAAACGACACACACAGAGACGACAAACACACAAAGACGACACACACAGAGAGACGACACACACAAAGATACGACACACACAGAGAGACGACAAACACACAGAGACGACACACACACAGAGACGACACACACATAGAGACGACACACACACAGAGACGGCACACATAGAGATAATACACATAGATACACATAGAGATAAGGTTTTTACTGAAATCTTTGTCGTAGAAAATTGAAAAAAGCTCATTCGGTTTGAACTTCAAAGGGCTAGTACCCTTTTTAATAGTCGAAAGTGATTTGAGGGCAACTAACCCCCCTCTTACGCCCAACCTTTCCCCGGACACTCCCCCACAACCCTCAGTGCAAGGATTATAAGTTATGCCCTGGGGGCATATAAGGTTTTTATTGAAATCTTTGTCGTAGAAACTTGAAAAAGGGCTAATTCGATTTGAAATTCAAAGGGCTGGTACCCTTTTTAATAGTCGAACGTGATTTGAGGGCAACTATCCCCCCTCTCACGCCCACCTTTTCCCCAAACACATCCAACCAAAATTTTTAGATAACTATTTTATTCAACGTAGTTGAAAGTTTTGGAAATTAGGTCTTTAAGGATGACAGCCCCTCCTCCACAACCCTCAGGGTAATGGTCTTAAGTTATGCCCTGGGGGCATATAAAGTTTCTATTGAAAGCGTTGTTGTAGACACTTCAAAAGAGCTCATTCAATTGGAAATTGAAAGGGCTAGTGCCTTTTTTAATAGTTGAAAGTGATTGGATAGCGACTAACGCCCTTCTGACACCCACCATTTTCACAAACACATCCAATCAAAATTTTGAGATATCCATTTTGTTCAACGTAGTTGAACGTTCTGGAAATTAGGTCTTTTAGGATGATAACCCCCTCAGAGCCATTAGTTCAAGGGATGTAAGTTATGTCCTGGGGGCATTAAAGTTTATATCGAAAGTTGTTATAGAAATTTCAAAAAGGGCTCAGTTAAGGGGAAATTGAAATTGCCCTTTTTAATAGTCGAAAGTGATTGGAGAGTAATTAACCACTCTCTTACGCCCACCATTTCCCCAAAAGCATTCAATCAAAGTTTAGAGATAGCCATTTTGTTCAACATAGTCGAAAGTTCTGGAAATTATGTATTTAAGGATGACAAACCCCCGAGAGCTATAAGGGCAAAGGTTGTAGTTTATGCCCTGGGGGCATATGAGATTTTATAGATAGAGTTGTCGGGAAACTTCAAAAGGGGCTCATTCAATTCGAAATTGAGAGGGCTGGTGCTCTTTGTAATAGTCGAAAGTGGTTGGAGCGTAACTAACCTCCCTCTCACGCCCACCATTCCTCCAAACACATCCAATCAAAATTTTCAGATAGTCATTTTGTTCAAAGTAGAAGAAAGTTCTGGAAATTAGGTCTGTGAGAATGACCTTAGGGTAAGGGTTGTAATTTATTCCCTGGGGGCATATTAGGTGTTTCTACAAAGCGTCGTCGTTTCAAAAAGTGCTCATTCGATTGGAAATCGAAAGGCCTAGTGCCCTTTTTAATAGTCGAAAGTGATTGGAAGGCTTGACATTTTTATAGTAAAGATCGATGTGGGTATAATGTGTTATTTTTTGTTGTTGTTGTTGTTGTTTAGACCAGGGCACTTCGTATCGAAGGAGTTGTCGTGGAAACTTCGAAAAGGGCTCATTCGATTGAAAATAGAAACGGCTGATGCCCTTTTTAATAGTCGAAAGTCATTGGATGGCAACTAGTCCCCCTCCACTCCCACCCTCCCATTATGTTTAAAACTAAATGTTACCTTAAGATTAAATCAAAATGCACTGTGATAATGTTAATTCCCAATAAGGCATCTCAGCGGTATCCCAAGAACAACTGAGGGTATTATGTTCAAACTTTCGGGGCTACTTCTGCTCTTAAAATCTAACCAAATCAAAATAGCGTAAGTGTATCCAAGCTATCAAAGAAAGTAAACAGATTTTTTTGCGAATGCAATCAAGTTTTCCATTTCAAGTCAACTAGAGGAGGTATGAAACTAAATTAAACAGTACTATTTGTGTCCAGATTTTAAAAGGGTGTGTGTTTTTAAAAATTGCTGAAAATTTTGCTCCTGCATACAAATAGCAGGCCAAACTATAAAGTCTTAAAAAAACGAAAAGATTTAAAGTATTATTTTCTTTTTCCCTGAAAAGACTATGTCAATATAAACGAACAGAATTAATTAAAAAAACTTTTTCTACAAAATAAGGTTTTCAAAGAAAAGTAAAGAACTCCATTAAACAAAAAAAGAGCAAAAATAAAATCAAATAATCTACCTAGCGTGAAACTACCACAAATCAGCATCGATAAATAAATGAAACCCAAAACGAACAGAAATTACAATAAATAACCGAGTCAAACTCAAAACGAGCAGAAATTAACATAAGTTGGGCGCAAAACCCCCATGCCTTCCCATGGCCAGAACAAAATTTGCACTTTACTGAAAAAATACAAATGAATGCGCATTGTCAGTTTAATATACATATACTGATATTTAGTAATCAAAATGTTAATATTATTTGATTTATTAAAGTTATAAAAATAAAAACATTTATATTTTTTCAGTAAAGTGCAAATTTTGTTCTGGCCTTGGGAAGGCATAGGGGTTTTGCACCCAACGTATGTTAATTTCTGCTCGTTTTGAGTTTGACTCGGTTAATTATTGCAATTTCTGTTCGTTTTGGGTTTCATTTATTTATCGATGCTGATTTGTGGTAGTTTCACGCTAGGTAGATTATTTGATTTTATTTTTGCTCTTTTTTTGTTTAATGGAGTTCTTTACTTTTCTTTGAAAAACTTATTTTGTGGAAAAAGTTTTTATTAATTAATCTTGGTAAAAGGCTAGACTACGAATTTCGACCTTTCCAAAAATTTGACAAGTACACTCTTTTGTATGATGCCCTCTTCGTCCAGTGTTTCCACTTATTCACGTTGTAAATCTATAGTGCCTCACAGAAGCCTTTAGATTTCTATAGAACAGACACTTACAATAACGTTGATTTGAAGATTAAAGAACATCACTATTCTATAATCCAAGAAAAAAAAAATTATTTTCCCTAGACTGAAAAACAGTAAATCCACATGCAAAACTGTATGAACTAAAACATTGTCTACACCACCTACGAAAAACCTTGTTTGGGGGGGGGGGATTTTGGAAGGGAGGATTAAATTAAAATAGTGCAGAACTAGCCTAACTAATAGAACAACTAGCCAAAAATCCAGTTCATAGGACCTCCAGCTGGCAAAAATACCGCTTCATCCCCCCCCCCGCAAATATGGCTTTCCAATGTTGACATTATCTTTCAGCATCATTTTCTGCTTCTAAGCTTGATGTTTGTGGCGTATTTTTCAACTCCAGCAAGATGTTTTCAGTTTTTTCCTATATCTCACTAATTATTTAACCCCATAAAAACATAAATTTTGCATTATATAAATTACTAAAATCAAAACAGAAATTTTCGCATTGTCGCTTGTTACAACCACTAACAAATCTATATAGACAATCAATTGACCCTAACCCCCCCCCCTATATAATGCAAATTTAATGGAAACAAAACAGGGTAGACGAACCAAAACAACGTATAAAATTCGTCGTAAATTTAATGGAGTTCAACTTGTGGGATATGACTAAAAACGATTTGTGTGGTAGGTAATAGCTTCGGATATCCGGCGTGTTACATCAAACGAAGTTGAGCTTATAGACATTGCCAATCATTATTTAGATTAGAAAAACACACATAATACGAAGACCTTTTAATGGGAGGGGATAGGCCCGATAGCCCCCTCCGTGTCTGCTACCATATCTCAGTTCTACATGCTGTGACTGCGTTCCGTTCTTTATTTATTAATCTCTTCTCTAAAATTGTTACCTTGATATGCTATACATTCAAACTTACCTTGAAAGATGTGCAACCCAACCTGCATCACTTGCACTTTCAGCTGCATATTTATTCATTTCGCAAAGTTTGTAGTATGTACATGAAGGATCTTCGAACTGCAAGTCTAACACCCATATTTCATGAATCATCCTCCATAACGCATGTCCATCAAAAATAACTAGATTAAAAAACAATTACAAAGTGAAATGGAAAAGAGGAGAAAAAAACTGGATACCTTAATATCCAACTGCGGCTCAATTTTATATGTGGAGTTTTTCCGGTGGAATTGGCCAGGGAATATTTTCAATGGGGTTAGAATTGTTCTGGGAATTTTACTTTGGAGAGGGGATTTTCGTGGGAGAAACTTTTCATTGGCGGGGGTATATTTCCGGGAAAAATTTTTCACCGAGGAGGATTTATGGCATCATTTGAAAAACGATCAGAAATTAAATAAAAAAGAGGTCTTTTTTCAAATGAAGGAGGATCTTCCAGGCGGAATTCTCTGCAAGAAATTTTCATGGTGGATGAAATCGAGAGCTCTAGTGCCCTTTTTAAGGCTCAAAAGTGATTGGAAGGCAACGAACACCCCTTCTAAGCCTACCATCTCCCCAAACACATCCAATAAAAATTTGGAGATAGCCATTTTGTTCTACGTAGTTGATTTTCATATAGAAATTATGTTTTTGAGGAGAACACTCCCCCACAGCCCTTAGGGCAAGGGTTGTAAGTTATGCCCTGGGGGCATATAAGCTTATTAGAGAAGGCTTTGTCGTAGAAAATTCAAAAGGGCTCATTCGATTGGAAATTCAAAGGGCTAGTGCCCTTTTTAATAGTCGAAAGTGGTTGGTGGGCAACTAACCCCCCTCTCACGCCCACCTTTTCCGCAAAAATATCCAATCAAAATTTTGAGATAGCAATTTTGTTCAACGTGGTTGAAAATTCTGGAAATTAGGTATTTGAGGATGACAACTCCCTCAAAGCCCTCAGGGCAAGGGTTATAAGTTCTGCCCTGGGGGCATATAAGGTTTTTATAGAAAGTGTTGTCGTAGAAACTTCAAAAAGGGCTCATTCGATAGGAAATTTAAATGGCTAGTGCCCTTTTTAATGGTCGAAAGTGATTAAAAGCAAACTAACACGTCTTCCACGCCCAGCATTTCCCCAAACACATTCAATCAAAATTTTGAGATAGCCATTCTGTTAAACGTAGTTGAAAGTTCTGGAAATTACATCTTTGAGCATGACTCTCACTCCCAAGGTCTTCAAGGCAAGGGTTATTTGTTATTCCCTGGGGGCATATATGGTTCTTATGGAAGGAATGCTCGTATAAACTTCAGAGCGGGCTCATTTGATTGGAAATTGAAAGTTCTAGTTCACTTTTTAAGCGTCAAAAGATATTGGAGGGTAACCAGCCCCCCCCCGTGCCTTTTTTCCCAATGTATCCGATAAAAATTTTGAGACAGCTATTTTGTTAAAAATAGCTTAAAGATCATATAACAAAAACTCTGGTGTCGACACAAACCCCCAGGGCCCGGGGGCAGGCGTTGTAAGTTATGCCCTGGGGGAATATATGGTTCTTATGGAAGGGATGCTCGTATAAACTTCAAAGAGGGCTCATTCGATTGGAAATTGAAAGTTCTAGTACACTTTTTAAGAGTCAACTGAGATTGGAGGGCACCTATCCCCCCTCCACGACCTTTTTTCCCCAAACCCATCTGATAAGAACTTTGAGATAGCCAATTTTTTAGAAATAGTTCAAAGGCCATATAACAAAAACTCTGGGGTCAACAAAGCCCCCCAGGGCCCGAAGGCAGGCGTTGCAAGTTATGCCCTGGGGGAATATATGATTCTTATGGAAGGGTTGCATGTAAAAACTTCAGAGAGGGCTAATTTGATTGGAAATTGAAAGTTCTAGTTCAGGTTTTGAGAGTCAAAAGAGATTGGATGGCAACTACCCCCCCCCCCCCCGCCCCTTTTTCTGAATGCATCCGATAAAAATTTTGAGATAACCATTAAGTTAAAAATTGTTCAAAATTAAGATAAAAAAATCAGGTGTCGACACAACCCCCAGGACGCGGGGGCAGGCGTTGCAAGCTATGCCCTGGGGCATATATGGTTCTTATGAAAGGGATACTCGTATAAACTTCAGAGAGGGCTCATTTGACTGGAAATTGAAAGTTCGAGTTCACTTTTTAATAGTCAAAAGAGATTCAAGGGCAACTAGCCCCCCCCCTCCCCACGCCTTCTTTCTCGAAACCCATCTGCTGAAAATTTTGAGATAGACATATTGTTAAAAATAAAATAGTTCAAAGGTCGGATAAGAAAAACTCCGGTGTCAATACAACCCCCCAGGACCCGGGAGAAGGCATTATAAGTTATGCCCTAAGAGCATGTATGGTTCTTATGAAAGGGATGCTCGTACAAAAATTCATAGAGATCTCATTTGATTGTAAATTGAAAGTTCTAGCTCACTTTTTAAGAGTCAAGAGATTTAAGGGCAATTTGCCCCTCCCTTCCTTTTTTCCGCAAACCCGTCCGCTACAAATTTTGAGATAGCTATTTTTTTAAGAAATTGTTCAAAAATTAGATAACAAAAACTCCGGTGTCAAGACAACCCCCAGGGCCCAGGGGGTAGTTGTTCTGGGGGCGTGTATGGCTCTTATGAAATGGTTGCTCGTATAAACTTCAGAGAGGGCTCATTTGATTGGAAATTGAAAGTTCTAGTTCACTTTTTAGGAGTCAAAAGATATCCAAGGGCAACTAGTCCCCCCCCCCAACCACCCAATCCGCCCCAAGCCAATCCGATAAAAAATTTTAAATAGCCATTTCATTCAAAATAATTCAAAGGTCAGATAAGAAAAACTCCTTTGTCGACGCAACCCCAATGGCCTGGAGGCAGGCGTTGTAAGTAATGCTCTGGAGATGTATATCGTTTTTATGGAAGGGACGCTTGTATAAACTTCGGAGAGGGTTCATTTGATTGGAAATTGAAAGTTTTTGTTTACTTTTTAAGAGTCAAAAGAGATTGGGGAGCAACTAGCCCCCCCCCTCCACGGCCTAAATGCATAAGATTTCGCATAAGATAAAATTTCGAGATAGACATTTTGATAAAATAAGTTCAAAGTTCAGATAACAAAACTCCGGTGTCGACACATCCTCCCAGGGCCCGAGGGTAGGCGTTGTAAGTTATGCCCTGGGGGCATATATGGTTGTTATGGAAGGAATGCTCGTATAAACTTCATAGAGGGCTCATTTGATTGGAAATTGAAAGTTGTAATTCTCTTTTTAAGAGTAAAATGTGATCGGAGGGCAGCTAACCTCCCCCCATTCTCCATTTCTTTTTATCCTAGACGCACTTCATATAGAAGGGGTCGTCATATAAACTTCAAAGGGGGCTCATTTTAAAGGGGGCAAACTTTTTTCACTTTGATATTGTTACTTTGATACCAGTTTTGGTACTTTCATGAAGATTTGATTTTTTTAAAGAAAGTTTGATTTTGAAATAAGGAATTTTTAAAAGCTTTATTCCTTTTGCAATCAAAAACGAAAAAAATTTATTAAAACAAAAACTTTCCGAAAAATAAGTTTTTCAAAGAAAAGTAAAGGCCATTTTAAACTTAAGCTCAGCAGATAAAAACACCTGATAAAATTCAAACTCAAAACGACCAGAAATTACTATTAAAGAATAAATAAAACCCAAAACGAGTAGAAATTAAATAAACAATCATAAGAAAAAAACATACAACAAGTAATAATATAAATGAATAAATAGATCTTAAAGCGAGTAATGCTTGGACTGAATATGAAAATAAAGATTAAAACAAAAAAAAATTGCTATTGAAGTATAAATGAAACTCAAATCGAACAGAAATTAAATAAACAATCAATGCAAACAAACATACAGTAGATATTAATGTAAATCAATAAATAAATGTTAAAACGAGTGAAACTTAAATTTAATATGCAAACAAAGCTTGAAAAGAACAAAAATCACTACAAACAAGAGTTTGGGTATCGCCTCCTTCTCTCACTGTAAAAGTCTAAAACTTACTGCGTCATTGGCGCTTTACTGAAAACTATATGCGTCTTGAACAGTCTTGGAAAGTATAAACAACATCACATTGAATATTTGATATATAATGATATTAGTTGTTGAAATATCCATCAGCACAAGAATTTATTTCACTCGAATTTTATTTTTATTTTCAATGCTGTAAGAACTGGAAAAGAAAATATTTCTAATGTAATTCGTTTTCAGTGAAGGGCCACTGACGCAGTAGGCTTTTGGTTTTATTAATGGGGTAGTATCCAAACTCTTGTTTGCAGTGAAACTATGTTCGTCTTGAACAACTTTAGAAAGAACTAATAATTAAACTGAATATTTGATGTATAATGATATCAATTGCTGAAAGCTCATCAGTTCAAAATTGTACTATAATTTTAATGATTATTTTCAATATTAAGTACAAAAGACAATATTTGTAATAAAATTGGTTTTCAGTAGAGCGCCAATGACGGAGTAGGTTTTAGACTTTTACAGTGAGAGAAGGAGGCGACACCCAAACTCTTGTTTGTAGTAATTTTTGTTCGTTTCAAGCTTGATTTGCATATCAAATTTAAGTTTCACTCGTTTTAATATTTATTTATTCATTTACATTAATATCTACTGTATGTTTGTTTGCATTGATTGTTTATTTAATTTTTGTTCGTTTTGAGTTTCATTTATACTGCAATAGCAAATTATTTTTTTCGTTTTAACCTTGATTTTCAATTCAATCTAAGCATTACTCGCTTTAAGATCTATTTATTCATTTATAGATCGATAGATAGATCGTGTATTTCAGAAGCTCGATAGATAGATCAATTTATATTATTACTTGTATGTTTTTTCCAATGATTGTTTATTTAATTTCTGTTCGTTTTGGATTTCATTTATTCTTTAATAGTAATTAAATTAAAAAAACATGTTTTTTTCAACTGAAAGTAAGGAACAACATTAAAACTTAAAACGAACAGAAATTATTACGTATATGAGGGGGTTTGCCTCCTATTCAATACCTCGATCTTTACGCTAAGTTTGTTATTAGTACTTTCAAAAGAGCCATCTATTCTAATTAAACGGCCTTTGTGATTCAGGGGTTTGTGATTCGAACGAAATTCGATCGTAACGTATGTGTCGCTTCTGTCGTATTGTACGACAAATAAATAAGAAAGTAAAATTAATATGCAAATTTTGTTTTAATTATTCATGTAGGGTGAGCCAAAATCAAAGCTGCATTAATTCAAAAATGTTCAGAAATTAAATAAAAAACATGTTTTTTTAACTGAAAGTAAGAAGTGACATTAAAACTTAAAACAAACAGAAATTATTCCGTATATGAAAGGGGCTATCCCCTCCTCAATGCCCCGCTCTTTACGCTAAAGTTTGACTCTGTCTCACAACTCTGTTTTTCAAAACAATAAAAAATTTTAGCGTAAAGAGACAGTCAAGGCCGTATCCAGGGAGTATTTTTTGTATGAACCCTACCCACCCCCCGAAATTTCGTCTGATTCGTCGAAACGAAACGAAAATGCGTACGAGTTTTTGATTCATTGAAAAAAGTTACACATCCCTCAGAACAAAAATCCTGAATACTCCCGTGCAAACAGAGGATTTTTAACTTTCGAAAATGACGCCTGCAAATACTCAAGAAGGGCTTGTGCATATCTGGTAAAATTATCGCATACATGTGAAATCATGATCAAAGGACTAACTTCACAAGTTGACATGCACTTAAATTTCTAGGCTTGGTTTATTTTCTGCCTATGATTGTTTGGTTAAAGTGACGCAACTGTGAAAGAAGACTTTCTGGGGGAGGTAAAAATATGTCTTGGACATTACGGAAGTTGTCATTGAAATGGATACGACTTGGATTTTAAGGAGTAGTTATAAATTAAAAAGAACAGCTTCTTTTGTTGAGATTTTGAATTGTTTCAATTAACTCGATGTTTCAAGTTCCTGATATTTTGTTGTCAAATTGTGGGGGTGACTAATGTCGTCGATTAATAACAATTGATGCCTTTTGTTAAGAGTAAGATTTGACTAAGCTGATGCATTAATCTCAAAATCAAAAGTGTATTTTCTTTTCTCTGTTGTTTGTTTTAGGAACTTGACACTTTTTTTAACAACTTAACAAAGCTCACGCTAAGTGGCCTACATCTAAGTATATTCTCCTTACTCAAAAACAGAAGGAAACACCAAACAAATGTTCGACATATGTTTAGAACCAGAATCCTAGTACAATCACTGAGTCAAAACTGACAATATAGTCTTTATTTTTACCGTTGTTTGCTTTGAAGTCTTAAAAAACATCTCTTCCGAATGGGTTAATTGAAATATGAAACTAAGTGTTTGGATCTTATCCTGCGGAAGTAGCAGAATTATACCCATTCATTGGTTACCTGACGCAGCTATGATAGGTTGCTTTCACCAACCGGCGGAGTAGTGAACTTTTGGGCATGAATTATTCGAAAAGGGGCTTACTTGTTTAGGCCATTCTTGGAAAACAAGTTTGGTGTTATGATATTTGGTAGAACCTGTAAGTCCTTCCTGTAGCTAATTAATTTCATGTCTATTTATACATCATTTTAGGTCATATGGATCTTAATAACCCTTCTATTATACCTACTGCTTGAAAAGCTTGTTGCGTTGTTTGAGTACGTTAAGACTGGCACACCTTCGACCGTTTCTTTTATTTAGGGCTACTGTTTTCGCAGAATTTCCAAAGGTTTTTGGTCATCTTGTGCTCAGCGTTGCCACCTATAGTACGACAGTGCTATTTTTGTATTGTTTTATTATGTGTAACACTTATATACGTGCTCAGGGTTGTTAAAATCGTGCTAAAATAACATTAAAGGCTATTTTAGCACTATTACTGTCAATTTTTTTTTACTATAGCTCTGAAAATACCTCTGTAGCACGTAAATATCGGCAATTGTATCACTTTAGGAACTGACCCTGGTGGCAACCCTGATCATGCTATCTTATTGCAGTTCTTAGTGTTAGATAACTGTTTACGGTCTTATATTTTTTAGATGGATTACGGAGCAATGGGGAAACTGTTCAGTGATGTGTGGCTATGGCGTTAGACACAGAGTTGTTCTTTGCTCCTATAGTATCGAAGGTAATCCAGTTGGAGAAGAAAATTGTTTGGATCCAAGACCTCGATCAAATGAATTGTGTATAATGAAGAATTGCAGTTCTTCATACAAACTTGGTGATTGGTCTCAGGTAATAAACATTGCGTGATCAAAATCGGAACGACTATGATTGAAAAATTGAGCAATCTATAATTGGGGGGTGGGGTAGGTTTTCAGAAAATGCAATGTCTTTGATAATTTATGAGTCAAAAAAGACACATTTACAAGCATCTTTGAAACAGAGCTTCACTGAAGTTCTTTTCAAATGTGTGATGCTATTTCGTTTTCTTGAATATTTTTCTGGCTTTTTCTACCCATTTTCTCTATTAAGTCAATCAGTACTCTGTATTTATTTGCGGGGCATTTTGGGGGAAGGTGTGCTCATCTATTTTTCAGGTCGTTCAGTAAATTTTTGTTATTTTGCTGGTAGGGTTGATCACGGATCCATAGTTGTTTTTTTTTGTTTTTTTTTGTTATTTTTTGTCAGTTGTGGCCTTGTCAAGCCAGAGGCCGTAGATATAGAATTTACGGAGATGAATAATTCGGTTGGAGATTAAAATTTATTACAGCCCCACTATTATTTTGGACAATCCTAAATATGATAAAAAAAAGTAATTAAAATTAACAGAAATTAAATACCAAAAAGGGTTCTTTCACAGAAAATCAAAGAATGTCGTTAATAATTAATCATGAATGAGACGAATCTTGAGTCTGAAAGGGTCTACAACCCCACAACCCCCTTTTTTACGTTGAAGTTTGAATTTTTATGTCAGTGATTTAGAAAGAAATGCTCTGACATATAAGCATTGCAACATTTTTTTTTTCACATTTTTAGAACAGCGAAGGGGAAAAAACACTTACCATTGGTAAATGGCTATATTTGTTGTATACTAAAATGTGTCCAAGAAGTTTCATTGTTATTCTTTTATTTTATTTTAATATCAGTGATTTAGAAAGAAATGCTCTGACATATAAGCATTGCAACATTTTTTTTTCACATTTTTAGAACAGCAAAGGGGAAAAAAAAAACACTTACCATTGGTAAATGGCTATATTTGTTGTGTACTAAAATGTGTCCAAGAAGTTTCATTGTTATTCTTTTATTTTAATTCAAAGAGCTTGTTAAAAAAAATTAATACACTTAAAGGAGCACATTCATTTTCAAAGCATTGCGAGAACAGTTTTAGCTTTGGTTTACAGGGTGAGGGTGATTTAGAGGGGGCTTAGCCCTGTTCGTATTAATTTCTGTTCCCCATAAATGTTAACTTTGATCCTCACTTTCGTGTACTTTTTTCTTCTTTCATAGTAGTCTAAAAGAAGTGAAAAAATTTTAGCCATCTCTTTTTTTTTCATGTTTTTAATGGTTGCTTTTTAGTGTTCTGTCACGTGTGGAGAAGGAACTAGGTCACGTGAAGTTGTATGTACAGACATTCATGGAAAATTGAGTCGTTCTTGTAACCCTGATGACCCACCCCCTACTGTAGAGATCTGTTCAGCTAGTCACTCTTGTTCCAACGTTCTGCCATTCAAGGCCGAGTCTTTGACTTTGACCAGTGATTTTTTGACATCAGGTAAATTAGTTTATTCAAAATTATTCAAATATATTCTTTATCTCATTCTTGAAAATTCTAGGACCAAAAATACTAACAGTAAAAATTCCTTACTCAAACTTCAGTTTTGCTGGATCTTTCCCAATTAAAAATAAAACAAAAGCAAAACAAAACTCTATGTAAGATTACGAGCAGAAATTATTACAGATCAGAGTGCGAATGTCCCCCACCCCCTCAATATCCTTAAAGACTAGAGTCTCATTCTTATTTTGCCAAAAATTAAACATTAACTATAACTTGAAGCTTTTAAAGTTTGTTTAGCTATCATTTTTTTTTCTCTTATGAATGAAATAGCTTGAAAATAAGTATTGTTTTAAATTGCTACGAATAAATTGTTTTTCATAAACGTGCTAATTCAAAGAAATTGCTAGTTTCTTTCCTTCAAACTTGATAAATATTTTGATTTTTTTTTTCGAGGCTGTGAAAAAATAACTAACGAAAAAACACTCAGCTAAGTGTCGTATTTTGTATGTGTCGCTTTCAGATAACGCCAGAGCTTTTGGAGGGATAAACGGAGGCAGAAAAAATTCTCTTATTTTTGATAAATTTGTTCATTTTCCCCTCATCCAGTTTCTGCGAGTTTTTAGCCACTGGACCCGAACAATGGAGCTCTTTTGGTGAAAATCAATTGCTGTTTCCGAATTATGTACCGTACTTAATTTGTTTTGATTGTAGGATTTCACATGCAATATAAATATAGTTAAAAACTAGCTTTAGTGAAAATCAAATGTTATTCGTAAAACGTGTACTTAGTGTATTTTGATTTTGGACTTCTATGTAGCAAGATTAGCTAAATAGAATCAGTTTGGTAATTTAGATTGGTGAATTAGATTGGGAAATCAATTTTTAATGACAAGTATTCCCAAATATGCAGTTTTGCGGTTTTTCGTAGAATCGGAACGTAAATTTAAAAAAAAAGTAAAGGTGAGTGAAAAATCCGCAAAAATCCAGCTAAAAGCATATGACAACGTACTGTTTAAGAAGGTGTGAGTTTTTTTAAGGTGTGTATGTCTTTTGAAATCGACTGATTGTTAATATTGAATGTTTGCGGACGAAAACCGTTGTCAATTTTAAGTAATTAGTTTTGCCAGTTTATTTTCACAGTTCAACGTGGCAACCAATCCAATTGGTGAATGGTCTTTTATATATTCTGACTTGGATTTTGTTAGTTCGATGCAGAATGTCTTCTGCTCTATTTGAGTTTCTTTCATATGATTAGTTTTCTATTTCTCTTTTTTTTTAGCACTGAAGACGGCTTGGCGGAGGTTCTTGCCAAAATATATGCTATTGTACTTTTCGCTTCTTTTCTGTCCATTGGCTGATATTACCCTCATTTTTTTCACTAGTTATTTTCTTGTAATTATACTTCTTTCTGTCTGTCATACCTCATGTGTAGTTAGTGTGGTCTTAAAATGTAACTTTAAAGTACACCGTATCTGGTTACACAAAGTTGATGGTGGGGATAGGAGGAGGCTATTAGCGGGGAAAAGGACCTCAGTTCGGATCCCCAGTCATAGATATTAAAATTTTTGGAGGACTTTGATTTCAACAACATTTAACATGTCCGCCTGCTTTTGAATTGTAATGTTCTAATTTTAGACGCCCTGTGTTGCAATAATAGCTTCAGATTTGTTATCAGCAAGCTCAGAAACTGTCCAATGCTGGCTGGTATCAAACACCATTTGTCATATATACTTGGTGTGTTATAACTTATAATCAAAGTATAAACACATACTGAACAAGTACTGACAAAACCTATCCTCTCCACACAAAAAAAGTGACCCTTTGTCCGCGTCTCCGGAGACGATTCCATACCTATGCGAACCTGGCGAGTAAATCACAAGTTCCGTAGGTGATTATACTTGTTCCGTAAAAGCTGTATTAAATCTAATTTATTGGCTCGGAGTGATTAAGTAGTACAACATTTACCATCTAGAGGCGCTGAGGTACGCGGGGTCACTTTTGGAGAGTTTTGTCAGTACTTGGTCAGTATGTGTTTATACTTTGGTTATAATTAAGGACGGTGATGTCATGATATTAATATATATATAATATATATATATATATATATATATATATATATATATATATATATATATATATATATATATATATATATATATTATATATAATATATATATATATATATATATTATATGTATATATATATATATATATATATATATATATATATATATATATATATATAGTATATATATATATATATATATATATATATATATATATATATATATATATATATATATATATATATATATATATATATATATATATATATATATATTATATATATATATATATATATATATATATCAAACATGATCCCTGAAGGGTTATGAGTTGAATAGGCCATAAATAGTATATATTTTCGAAATTAACTGGGTGGGGGGCATCCTTATAAGACTGATTTGAATAAGGTGATAGCTGAGAAAGCACTAAAATATTAAAATATTTATGTGAAATACATTAACAGTGTTCCATTGCTATTCCACAACAACCACTTGGAACCGTTTCCCAGATAATACTGAATGATCTTCAATCAATAGAGGTACAACGTATGTCAATGGGGGATATTTGAGGGGACAACGGCTTTCCTTATTGCCCACTAATCACATAGTTTGAAAATTCAAGTATTACTTTGATTCAAATAAATTGTAAGTAGTTCACTATGCGTTGCGTTTTTATTGAGATTCATTCGATTTTGGACTGCTTTAATGAAATATTAGTGTCACATTTACAATCAACCAGCTATTAAATACAGTAATAGAAGCTTTGCTGGAAACCAAACACCATTTGTAAAAAATATCTACTGAGTTTGTCTTGATTTAGAACATTAATACTATAATGTAAATATTTTTTACTGATTCAAGTTTAATTATGTAGGACTATTTTCCACAATTACTGCAGATTTAATTTAAAAAGGCGCTATGTCGAAATAGATGTCTTCTATTGGTCAATAAAAAAAAACAAAAAAACAGAAAGGGTTGAACCTTGACTGATCCGAATATTTCAGTTACATTGTGTAAACCTGATCACGTTATATATGTTATGTGACGATATTATACGCATATGTGACCAATTATCAATTTAGTAGAAACAGAATGAGAAAATGTAGTTCTGAAACTACCGTATTTTTTTGTACGAATCTTATAGAAATTAAGATGCATTAATTTTAGTTTAACGTGATCCAACTAGGTCTATTTTAATTTCTATACAACTTATATCCATCAATGCTTAATATATAGTTTAGAATACTAAGAACAGCTTAAAAATCTTAAAAAGATGTTGGGTGCATCTTGTTGATATTATTGAAGTTATCCTGACAGATTTTGCTTTAATGTAACTTTTTTATTTATTTAGAACCATCATAGAGAAGAAACGAAAACAAATTATTGAATGGAGCTATAATAAAAGAAAAGATTAAAAAGAAGAAATAAAAATGTGTTCATAAAAGATGTTTAATCCTTGTTCAGATCTGGTGTTAGATTTAAGAGCCAGGACGCTTATCCCCATCTGCTCCTACTAGTATAAGTAACCAATATGAGATACACTTTTGGAAATTTAAAGCGTTTAGTGGAAATTTTTAAACCACTTGTGCCTCTGAAATACAATGCTACTTTCAGTTTTTATTGGAAACAAAATAATACAAAAAATAAATAATACTGAATTTATAATGTTAAATTTATTGGTACAACATGATATATAATATATAAGTATACAATGAGTAATGTTGTAATGCTGATTCGCTTTGTGATTTTGCCCGATAGCACTAGATGGAACTGGTTGTTATTTTTTTTTTTTTTTTTTTTTTTTTTTTTTTTTTTTTTTTTGCTTGTACTTGCTCGAGCTTCTTCTTTTACCAGTTTTTCCATGTTCGTTTTGTTTAGTCTAAAGATTATATAAGGCTCTTCAAATGTTGGGGCTGTTTTCCTTTTCTGTTGTTTAATTTTGGTTTTCAATTCATGAAAAAGCAGCGAAGTTTTGCCTATATCATTGTTGGATGCCTTTTTTCCAACCTCGTATTGTTTTGCATTTAGTAAATCATTTGTCAGTCCGCTCATATGAAAATAAATAAAAAAAATATATATATATATAATATAAATTTTAAGCTAATAAAGAATTTAAAAAACCTAAAGTGCAATGAACAGTCATTTGTGTGGTAAATTATGAGAATTAATAGTAATTTTGCATGATTTAATGCGAAAACTAAAAAAGTATAAATTAAGTGACATTGATGATGTTTTATAAAAAAAATGGCATTTCATTATTTAGAAATGTTATATTTTCATTAAATTCAAAAGAACTGCAAAATATCAAATCATTAAATAAAGTAATTTAAAAGAATAAATAGTTTACCATTATTTGATGTATAGAAAATTACCGTTTACTTACAGAGATTAAATAAAAAAAAACAAGTTTTTTAAACTGAAAGTAAGGAGCGACATTAAAACTTAAAACGAACAGAAATTATTCCGTATATGAAAGGGACTGTCCCCTCCTCAACGCCTCGCTATTTACGCTAAAGTTTTTTATTGTTTTAAAAAATAAAGTTGTGAGACAGAGTCAAACTTTAGCGTAAAGAGCGAGGCGTTGAGGAGGGGACAGTCCCTTTCATATACGGAATAATTTCTGTTCGTTTTAAGTTTTAATGTCGCTCCTTACTTTCAGTTTAAAAAACTTGTTTTTTTTATTTAATTTTTGAACGTTTTGAATAAATGCAGGTTTTGATCTTGGCTCACCGTACATGAATAATTAAAACAAAATTTTCATATTAATTTACTTTTATTTAGTTAAATGGCTTTCTCGAAACTTGTTTAATTTTATTTACGAACGTTTTTATTAGTAATAAATATACGTAACTTACGAATCAACTTACGTAACGAACTTCTATATTCATATATTTTTAATACGTTTATTAGGGGGTTCCCCCCTAGTCAATACCTTGCTCTTTAAGCGAAAGTTCGAATTTTGTTCCAATTCTTTAAAAATGACCGCTTAATCACAAAGGCCGTTAATTAGAATAA
This sequence comes from Artemia sinica, assembly GCA_027921565.1. Classification (NCBI taxonomy): domain Eukaryota; kingdom Metazoa; phylum Arthropoda; class Branchiopoda; order Anostraca; family Artemiidae; genus Artemia; species Artemia sinica. The sequence goes on from CM051264.1 coordinate 49,383,800, forward strand.
ATAGCTCTTATGAAAGTACTAAAAAATCTTTGGCTTAAAGAGCGAGGTATTGACTACGGGGTGAACCCAATCATATATGTAATATTTTCTGTTCGTTTAAAGTTTCAATGTTGCTGCTATTGCAGTTGAAATACTTGTTTTTTTATATTAAATTTCTGATCTTTTTTTAAATAATGCTGGGAAGTCCGGCGTCCCCTTCATAGCAATGTCCGTTCCCCCATGAAAACTTCCTTCATGGAAAGATCCCCCCACATAACCCCCGACCTACCCCCCCCCCCCCCACTACCAGGAAAAATCTCCCCTTAAAACGTCTGTATACTTCCAAATAACCAATACTATATGTTAATATTGGGTAAAATTCATAACTTTCAGCCCTCCCCCCGGGAACTTCGGGGGATTAAGTCATCATAAAAGACATGCGTATTATATTTTCGAACATGCTGAACAAAATGGCTATCTCAAAATTTTGATCAGGTGACTTTGGGAAAAAAATGAGCGTGGGAGGAGGCCTAGTTGCCCTCCATTTTTTTTGGTAACTTAAAAAGGGCACTAGAACTTTTAATTTCCATTCCAATGAGCCCTCCCACGATATTCTAGGACAACTGGGTCGATACGATCACCCCTGGGGAAAAAAAAACAAATAAACACGCACCCGTGATCTTTCTTCTGGCAAAAAATGCAAAATTCCACATTTTTGTAGATGGGAGCTTGAAACCTCTACAGTAGGGTTCTCTGATACGCTGAATATGATGGTGTGACTTTCATTAAGGTTCTATAACTTTTAGAGGGTCTTTCCTCCTTTTTTCGAAAATCAGCCAAATTTTCTCAGGCGCCTAACTTTTGATGGGTAGGATTAAACTTGATGAAACTTATATGTTTGAAATCAGCATTAAAATCTGATTCTTTTGATGTATCTATTTGTATCAAAATACCGTTTTCTAGAGTTTCGGTTACCATTGAGCCGGGTCGCTCCTTACTTACAGTTCGTTACCACGAACTGTTTGATTTCTGGTCGTTTTCAGTTTGAATTTTAACAGGTATTTTTATATGCTGAGCTTAAAATGGGGGTCAAATTGCACGGGGATTAAATTAAATAAAGGTTGAGGTGAACCGGGTTTGATTAAAAAAGACTGGGTTGAATGGGATTGACTTGGATGGGGCTAAGTGAAATTGGCGTATAGTTTAACGGGGTTGAGCCGAACGGAGGTGGATCCGCACGCACACCCTCATACTGTAGTCTCAAAACTTTGAAAAAACTGAAAATTTAACTTATGAGAAAAAAATTATTCATGTTTCCACTCTTTTAAACATTTCTTCAGACATGATCTAGGTTCACCAGGCTTTGTTTTTGCTTATTTTGAAATTTAAAGGTTATGTAACAAATAAAAGCTTATGACTTTGTCACAGGTAAGCAGGATAAAGATATATCAAAATCTAAGACATTTTGACCACAAAATAGAATAGCTTCTTTTTTATTTTTTTTATATATTCAGAATTAAGTTCAACTTCAACAGAGTAAATTTTTTATATCCTTAATTAAATAATTCCCTTTGGATAAACAAGTAAATTGAGTGAAGTTCGAAAGTCATTTAAAATCGTTGGAAGTGAATAATTTTTTATTTAATTTGATGTAGTTTATGCCAATACTACAAAGTAAACATGAAAAGTGAAATCACTAACTACAACACGGTTCAAAATTACAAGCTTAGTCTTGAAAGCTTAAATCATGAAGCAGGTCTTAATTTAACCAAAGATAAAACTTAAAGTGGCTAATCAATAAATATTGCAACCTTTCAAATAACTTCGAAATTTACGGCATAAGACAAAATTTCAAACTTAAATACAAACGCAAGAGCTCCCATACTTAACTATGAGAACTATCCATAAAACCAATAGACTGAAGTGCTGCATTGCTAGAAAGCCTGTCAAATACGCTGTAAAGGTTTTAAGCTTTAATTTTCAAATAATGTTACATTTATTAGAAAAATCAATGAAGTCTTTAATATATTCTTCCAATATTTAGTTTATGTAATTACTCCGACTCCCGGGACTTTGTTTCAAGAATAAAAAAAGGAAGAAAACTCGACTTCGACTTTAAGTTTTTTAATTTATTTGAATTTAGTCAATAGCTTGCAGGAACTACTGGATATAATTTATTTTGTTGACTTCAAAGCTAAGGCACTAATTCTGACTCGTTTGGTGCTCACTGGTCTCACCAAGTTTGAAAAACAAATTGTTTAATAATTTATATTTGGTGCGAAGGATTTTCATTGTCAAATTCAGAATATAAAAATGTTCTATAACTATTAAAAACGAGAATATTTAAATGATTTACCAATAAGAGATTTAGTGTAAATAAGCATCATTGACGAGGATATTAGGAGGAACTTGAAGTTGAAAGGTCACCTAATTGCACCTATACATTATTGATTAAATACTGCTAATTAATTAACTGAAAACCAAACATATTAAAAACAAAAATTTCTGTTTCATGACATTAATATACCAAGCTAAACAATCAAAACCTGAGAATTCTATGAACATGTTTATATAGCACACAATCAGTCTGCTTTCATTAGCTCTTTTTGATAATCTTTGTTATTATGGATACTTTCTTTTTTATGTTGTTGTTGTTTTTTTTTATGTTTTGACCAACTAAAATCACCCTGCTTTAAATAAATATCTTTTTCAATGAAGTTCAAACGACATTCAAGCCTACATTGATGGCGGTTATTTGATGGCGGTTCGGGGTGGAAATTGAAGAGGACAGGAGGCCACGCTGTATTTAGAGTGTGAAATTATTACGGGCCCAAACGTGCATCAATGCACAAGGAACTAAGTTAAGTGTATTTTTATATATATTTTTTTTGAATTAAAACCCATATTGAACTTGAACTTGAACATTCAAGCCTACAACTGCGACAGTATACAATTTTACCTTGTTCCTGTTCATAATGAGAAACTTCTTTTTTCTGGTAAGAGAAGCCCAGCGGCGGAGCTATTGTTTGCCCTGGTGTTACCGGTTTTGACCTTGTTGTGTCAGTTGTATCAGTAGTTATCGTCTGGGCCAATGTTGTTGTTGGGACAATTGTTGTAGCCGTTGTTGTTTCTGGTGTTGAAGTCAAAGGGGCAGTTGTTGTAACCGTTGTCGTCTCTGACACTGACGGGGAATCCGCAGCAGGAAGTGTCGTCCCTGGTAATAACATTGATGAAGTGTTTATGACACTTTTAACTGTAAGTATTGTAAGAATTTTGGTGGTTAAGTATCCCAATAATAACGATAAGGAAACTAATGAAAGTATAGGCAGCAAATATTTTTTTATTTGACTGTTTTCACTAGGACTAGGACTAAGCTCATGACTATTATACTTTTCATGTTCGATCGGCAGAAAAAGCAACACCGGTGCCTTCATATTATACACCGTCTTCTTATCCCATGTAACAGAACAGTTTATGCAAAGGACCAAAAGAACTGAAACATATTGTAAACGCATTGCACTATAACATCTCACAATTCTCTACACAAAATTAATATGAACGTAGGATCTTTTTGTAAAATAAATTTAATGCACATTTACCACACAGCCAAGTCATCATTAATATTCATTGGCCAATAAAATTCGTATTTAGTTTTCTACTTAAAATTGCAGCTGACGCTGAAAATTTATGAATCCCGCTTAAATATTGGTTGATTTAATAATTCATTTCTGCAAATGAGCTTTCGTATTGTTTAAAGCCAGTTGGGGCTCGCTACAAAAATTATGTGTTTCAGGGTCGAAATCATTTCAAATTATTAACATAGAAAGGGGGATATATTAAACCTTTTTGAAATAGAGTCAGAAAATGAAAAAGATTAAGAAGGTGAGTTTTTATTCACTGGTTCTATTTGCAAAGGCGAAGTTATGTAATGGATGCTGAGGGGAAATCGGCATGATTGATACAAAATGGATGTTCAATCCCATAAAAACTTTCGCTCCCTCTTTCCTTCTTTCTGTTCCTCTGTCTCTGTTTCATTCTTTGTCTCATTGCCTCTCTCCATTTCTCTTTTTTTCTCTTTCTTTCTCTTTCTTTCTCTCTCTCTCTCTCCCCCCTCTCTCTCTCCCTCTCTCTCTCTCTCTCTCTCTCTCTCTCTCTCTCTCTCTCTCTCTCTCTCTCTCTCTCTCTCTCTCTCTTCTCTTTCTCTTCAATTGACGTCGGTCACTTAAAAATAATCAATTTCAAAAACTTTATCCGCAAAACAAGTTTTTCAAAAAAAATTAAAGAGCTCCATTAAGCCAAAAATGAGCAGGACTAAAGTCAAATAATCTTCCAATCGTATAACTACCACAAATCACCATTAGTAAATAAATGAAACTCAAAACGAACAGAAATTACAATAAATGACTTGGTCAAACTCAAAACAAGCAAAAATTATCATAAATCGGGCCGACAAATCCCATGCCTTCTCAAGACCAGAATATTATTTGCACTTTACTGAAAAAAAGACCATAAATGATCAGTTTAATATACATATAGAGACATTTATCCTTCAGTTTTTTAATTATTTTTTCATATGTCAATTTAAAAAAAAGTGAAAACATTTAAAATGTAACGTATATTAAAAAAATAAACATGCACCTTAAAGTTGCTTCGTATGGGAAAACTTAGGCTCTGATGTAAACTTAGCGGATGATACCCAATTTTTTCCGAAATAAATAAATAAATATATATATATATATATATATATATATATATATATATATATATATAATATATATATATATATATATATATATATATATATATATATATATATATATATATATATATATATATATATATATTTATATATATATATATATGTATATATATATATACATATATATATATATATATATATATATATATATATATATATATATATATATATATATATATATATATATATATATATATATATATATATATATATATATATATATATACATATATATATATATATATATATATATATATATATATATATATATATATATATATATATATATATATATATATATATATATATATATATATTAAATTTGAATAAATACAATTGATAAAAATAAGCAGAGGATTAGTGGTTACAGTAGACAACTAGCAAGTTGGCAACTAGTTTTTTACTTGCTTGCACTATTTACAAGTAATATTTGACTAATATTACCGAATAAAAGAAACTGGCAACGACTCTAAAAAAAATTACCCATATCTCTACCTCTTGGATGGTGTGGAAAAGAGTTTTTTAAAGAGTATAATACACAATATATGTAAATTTTCTTTAATGTAAATCACGGGCTCTGAAGTAAGCTTAATGGATCATACCCAATACTTTTTCAAAATATGCATCTATTAAATTTGAATAACTACAACTAATAAATCAAGCAGAGGATTAGTTTCTACTGGCGATATCTCTATAAAGAAACACACCTTGATCTCTGCATTTTGGGTGGTGTGGAAAAGAGATTTTTTAAACATAATGTGAAAATATATTTAAATTTATATTGTATTTATTCAAATTTAAGTTATCAATTAAATATATTAAAAATTAATATATATTTAGGCTACATATTTTGAAAAATATTTTGAATTTTCTTAAATAAAAATTCTTGCAGCACATATTTGAGAATTCTTAAGTGTATTTCAATTCTTAAGATACGCTCTTTTGACAATGTGCATGCACATAACGTCTTTTAATTTAGTTCAAATTTTTCCAGAATATTATAAATGGGGTAGTGTGATAGCAGCACTAGTAGTGGTAATTACAGTTTGGGGTAGTAGCTTACCTGAATTTAGAGATGTAGTAGAAGGCTCACCTGAATTTCCTTCGTCTTTATGGAAAATATAGGTCAAACATGCATAGGCTACCTTTCTCAATAACATATACTATATGTAAATAACGAATGGATTGCCTAACTTACAGGACTTAACCTGAGGACTGTGGGGAACTTGACAACCACAAAGATATAACTACTGGAATTTTCAACAATCCTAATGCTGAACAATATAGTTCTTTTAAAATTTTGATTTGATGTGTTTTGGGGAATGATAGGCTTTTAGGGGAGGGGCTCATTACCCTCCACTCACTTTTGACTCTTAAAAAGGGCACTAAATCTTCCGACTTCCAATTGAAAGAACCCCATCTGATCCGAAGTTTATACAGCCATCCGTTCCATAAAAACCTTATATCATGGGGGCATAACTTACAACCCTTGCCCTGGGCTTTGGAGGGTTGTGTCCAACCTTTAGCCATTGTAATATACTCTTTGCACTATTGTGAGCAAAATGACTATGTCACAATTTTTATTGAATGTGTTTGGGGAAATGATGGGTGAGGCGGGGGAGGGGCTTGTTGCCCTCCAATCACTTTCGACTGTTAAAAAGCGCAGTAGACCTTTCAGTTTACAATCCAATGAGCCCCCTCTAAAGTTTACGTGACCACCCTTTCCATAAAAACCTTATATGTTTAAACCTTATAATGTTCAAAGACATAATTACTGGACCTTTCAACTACGGTGAACAAATAGGCTATCTAAAATTTTGATTGGATGTATTTGGGGAAAAAATGGGCGTGGGGGGATAGCTGTCCTCTTATAACTTTGACTCTTAAAAAGGGCACTAGAAATTCTGATTACCAACCAATGAGCCCCCTCCGAGGTTTATACGACCACCCTTCCTGTAAATTTTTGGACCTTTCACCTACAGTGAGAAAAATGACTATATCAAAACTTTGATTAGATGTGATTGGGGAAATGATTAGCGTGGAGAGGGGTGAAGTAGCTCTCCAATCACTTTCGACTATCAAAGAGGCAACTAGTCCCTTCAATTTCCAATCCAATGAACCCCCCTGAAGATTATGCAATCGGCATTTACATACAAACCTCTTAAGCTCCTACCTACTACCCTTGCCCTGACGGCTCTGGGGGGTATAATGATCAAATACGTAATTACTGGACCTTACAACTACGGTGAACAAATTGGCTTTCTAAAATTTTGATTGGATGTATTTGGAGAAAGAGTGGGCGTTGGAGGGGGGGGGGGGGTAGCTGCCCTCTGATCACTTTGATTCTTAAAAAGGGTACTAGAGCTTCTGAGCACTACTCCAATGAGCCCCCTCCATAGTTTATACGGTCACCCATCCTATAAAACCTTATTTAGCCCCAGGGCAAAACTTAAAACCCTTTCCTTAAGGGCTCCGGGGGGGGGGGTGTCATCCTCAAAGATGACATTTCCGGACCTTTCACTTAAGCTGAACAAAATGGATATCTCAAATTGTTGAATGGATCTGATTGGGGAAATACTAGGCGTGAGGGGAGGGGAGAGGGCTCGTTGCCCTCCAATCAATTTTGACTATTAAAAAAAGCGCTAGCCCTTTGAATTTTCAATTGAATCAGTCCCTTTTGAAGATTACACGACAACTGCTTGCATGTAAAGTGTCCTGGTCTAAAAAAATGAACAAAAATTAAATAAATAAATACATTGTGCCCACATCGCTCTTTACTTCAGCAGTGCTATTTCGCTGCCTATAATATACATACATTAAATATGAATAAATATAATTAATAAAAATCAAGCAGAGATTTAGTGGCAACTGGCAATACCTCTATAAGAACAACACGACTTGACCTCTGCCTCTTGGGTGGTGCGGAAAAGTTTTTTTTTAAATATAATGTAAAATATATTTAAATTTTTAAGTGTAAATTGTATTAATCTGAATTCAGCTTTCACTAGTATTGGCTCTATGCTTTCTACGGAACCAACACCCCGGATTCCACGAGACCAATATGCCACATTCCCACGGGACCCCGGATTCCCACGGGATCCTGCTTTAAAATAGACCCACAATACGACCGGTGCCCATCATTCTACGGGCGCCAACAGATGTTTGGGAATGTTTACTTTCGGTTACTATGCTATAGAAAAAAAACCCTAAGGGTGTAGGGGGAAGGCCTTTAGAGGGTTCCTTTACTCCAGGATTCTCCTTTGAAAAACCTTCTTTTCTCTTTAAAATCCTACATTATATAAGATTCACCTTTAAAAACCTACATTATCTAGGATTTCCCTATAAAAACCTTCTTTCTCTTTAAAAAACCTACATTACCTAAGATCCATATTTAAAAACCTGTGAGGGCTCCTTAACCCCTGGACTTTCCTTAAAATCCTTATGTTCCCTCTAAAGATATCCCAATATACAGACAGCCATCTTTATATGAATAGATCAGCCACTTTTCAGACAGTACCTATAGGTTTCTATCCAAAAATCAATTCTTGGAAATTCATTTCCCCTCGTTAATTCCGAAAAAACAGCTGCCCCACTTCTAACCGGAAGCCCAATGTACAGACGGCCATTTTATTTGAACAAAATTTTCGCCATTTCCCAGACACCAAGTATTGATTTCTGTCGATATAATTTTTGGAAATGTTTGAAATTTGGAAATATAATTTTTGGTTAATTCTTAGAAACATACATGCCTTCTCTTTTAACTGGAAATCATAGCTTCCCCGTGTGTGTAGTGTACTATAAACAGACAAGGATTGTACAGCAGTATTGCATACGATTCAGAAAGTGTGACACCTTAACTTTAAAAAATGGAAGCTTCTAAAAATTTTGAAAAGGATATGACAAGAAAATACCAAGAGGTAAGCCTCTTTCTATATTAGATAAACCTCCATAAAATTTTTTATTACCATTAGAACTTTCTAGTCGGTTATTTCAAAAGCACCTTTAAGCAAGCTGATAAACAGCATAAGCCTCTTTTTCTATACCCCCCACCCCCATCATTAAGATGAGCGTACTCGAAGTTTAGCTAGTATCACCCCCTTATACTAGATAAACAGCTGAAACCCATCACTCTCCTCCATAATGTACTTTCACCGCAGATAAATTAACCTTATTTACCGTGTAAAATACATACTTTTTGCCCGTATGGAAATGTGTTGTACCGTTCGCTATTCAAAGGGCACTTTATTACCGAGATGACAGCTAGATTTAAATTCTATAAAAGCTTTGCTTGGTTAAACCATTAATGGCGTAAAGCCCTATTTTCTATCGGACAGTTGTTATTACATAGGAGGGGGGATTCTCGGCACCTGCTACATTTGGATGATGTGATATTACTATCGTTTCGTAATTTAGAATATTTTTCAGATCAAATTGATTGACTTGTTTTTCCTAAATGATTTGTGAAAAGAGGTGGCCTATTTTTATATTCAAAATATGACTACTTCCATTTTAAGAGGTCAACATTCTTTAACAGGGCAACATTCGCGGTGTGCGGTTATTGAAGCTAATGCAAACAAAACTAATTATGAAGTGGGTAAACTGACCGATAAGACGCATGCGCAAGATATCATAATAAATGAACTTTGTACTCAAGTTGCCCTGTTAAAAAACCAGTCGATTTTGTCCCAAAATACGGATAAGAAGAATAACGTTCTGTTTTAGAATGTTAAGATTGGACCGAATGCAGATGCTGAAAGAACTGTCAAACGTGTTCTAGTTTATGTGCTCGGGATTCCTGCTTCGGATATTCCATCTTTTTCTGTTGTCCAAGTTACGAACAATTCCGTGAAGATTAAAATGGCGGAATATCAAGGCCGATTTTCTATTATGAGTAATGCGAAGAAACTGAAAGGAAAAGACTTAGGTTTTAGCAAACCCGTTTTTGTGAGTGATGACGTAAGCAAGGAAGTTAGATTGATTAGGAGGGAACTGCTTGAGAAAAGGAAGATTTTTCAAGGGAGGGGGATCCAATGTTGGGTGCCTCCGGTGGCTCCTCCGGTATTGTGTATTCGTGAAACCGGAGAAGTTAAAAAAATGGGATGGTATGAAGCTATGAAATCTGCGTGTTGATGTTGTTTTTTTTCTTTCTTTATATCTTTGTTTTTGTATATTTATTTATGTAAGATGGATCTTTTTTTTGGAAGAGTTTTGTGTGGTATAAAGAGAGATGTTTTTTTGAGTAATGTTATATTTTTTTTTTCTTACTTGTGTATGTAGGAGTTATGTATATTTGGCTAGAAGCCCTTAGTTATATGAGTTTAGAGTGATTTGGATGTGGCTATTACCGTTTATTAGTTTTTGTTTTATTTTATTTAATTTTGTTTTTTGTTTGTTTCAGGTTTTTGTGTTTTGGGTGCTTGGTTATGGCCCCATTATTTCCTCAGACCTTGATGGTAGAATGAAAATTTGGGGTAAGTTAAATGGTTTAGTTTCTCTCGCTTCGTTCTCTTGCCCGTCTTTGATGTTTGATAATGGTTGAGATAAATTTGAATAGATAGGAGGAACTTGAAAGTCGTCGTGTTGATTTTTCACAGATGAGTGAAGGTATCATGAATGAAGACCAGGTGGAATGAAGAGGGTGGAATGAATGTCGAGTGTGCTGACTCAAAATATGTGTGCTTGAATGAATTGAATGAATGGAAAGTTATGCAGGAGCTGAAAATGTATGGTATGAATTGTCTTTGTTTAAATAGTGCGTTTAATTATATTAATAAAGTTTCATCTAGGCTGGAGCCTGATGTAATGGCTTTGACAGAAACTTGGCTGAAAGACCATAACTCTTCATTATTGGATATACCAGGTTGTAGGTTGTTTCTTCGGAATCAAGTGGAAAGACAGCATGGTGGCCTTACAATTTATGTGAAAATTGGATATAATGTTAAGCCAAGGCCGGATATTGCTGCATATCGAGAAATGATTTTGAATCAATGGTTTAGAGGTTTTATTGTTTGGGCGGAAGCTATTTCTTGTTGTTGTTTATAGGCCCCCTTCAGGAAATGTGGATGAGTTTTTGGACCTGATGGATAATATACTGGATAAAATACCGGATTCGCGAGTGCCTTGCTTTATAAGTGGTGATTTTAATATTGATTTGAATAATGTGCGAAATGTGAATTCGAATGCAAGAAGTGTTTTGAGTATTATGTATAGTTATGGTCTTCACCCTTCTGTTAATATTCCAACTAGAATATCTGGAGCTTCTGCATCTGTGATTGATAATTTGTTTTTGAATGTTAGTTGCAATTTGTCCCAAGTGTTAGTGAACGACGTTTCCGATCACTGTGCTATTGTGATCCGTGCAGCTATTAGTTGTTGTCGTCAAGGAGATGGTGTGACTGGAGTTAAACAGCCTATAATTGATAAGAAAGCTATATATAAATATAGGACTAAACTTATGAATGAGTCATTTGAATGCCTTGATGGTACTGATTGTGTTAATGATAAATTTGGTAAATGGTATGAAAAACTGATTCAGATGTTATATGAAAGTCTAAAGTTCAAACAAAAGCGAACACGTTATGACGTTGCAAAGAAACCACGGATATCGAAAGCGCTACTTAAATCGATGGATATAAGACAAGAACTCTATGAAAAGTCTACTAAAACTGGATCTCAATCAGATAAAGATATTTATAAAAGTTATAATAGAAATCTTAACACCCTTTTAAGACAGGCTAAAAAAGCTCTACTTTGAAAATAAATTTAAAGAAGTAGAGGGCAACCCTGCAAAAACGTGGAGAATCATCAAGTTGGTAGTGAACCCTCTTGCTGCCCCGACTATCCCTGACATTCCAGATGCTCACTCGGATAATCAAGTTGCTAATAAAATGTGTTCGCATTTTACAGATATTGGTAAGAGTGTATCTGGTAGTGTTGTGCCGTCACCCAGTGATGGCTCTTATAATGATTTTCTCGATGAGGCAGCTGAAGTCTCTATATTTTTAAAACCAGTGACTCTTGCATAGCTCGAGACGACAGTGAAGTCAATGAAGAATTCGGCAACTGGGTTGGATTTTTTCAGTGTTAGAATTCTTCGTTCAGTTTTCTCTACTATTTCAGGTCATCGGTTGTATTTGATTAATTCAAGTTTCAAGAGTGGAGTTTACCCGGATTGTTTGAAAAGTGCTCACGTGGTGCCCCTGTTTAAGAGTGGTGATAAGAATGATATGCATAATTACAGACCGATATCAATGCTCCCAATAATATCGCGTCTGTTTGAAAAACTGATTTATGTAAGAATGATGGATTTTTTAAATTAAAATTCTTATTTTCAACCTGCTCAGTTCGGATTTCATCATGGGATGTCAACAGAGCAAGCTTTGCTTTTTTAACAACATTTGTCAATGATTCGTTGGATGCTGGGTTGAAAGTTGCGTCTATATTTCTGGACATTATGAAAGCATTCGACTCTGTTGACCATAGTATATTATTATCAAAATTAGAGCATGCCGGTATTCGTGGTAATTTGCATAGTTTGATTTTGTCTTTTTTTTGGTGGAAGAAAACAGTGTGTTGGGGTCGGGATGGTTCATTCTGATCATATGAATATGAGATGTGGAGTACCACAGGGTTCTGTGTTTGGACCTTTGTTGTTTTTAATTTATATTAATGATTTGAATGCCTGTCTTAAAAGGATATTTAGTCATGTGGGACTTGCAGCTAGACGGTTAAAGATGATATTGCCTAGCTTCGCTGATGACACACAGTATTCAGTAGCAGCTGTGACTGAGGCAGATTTATTTCTGCTATTAAATACAGGAATGAGTTGTATTGAAAGATGGATGCTTGTAAATAAATTATGTTTGAATCATAGTAAAAGTAAATTTATTCTATATGGAAGAAGTGCTAATTATTAGCCTTGGATCCCTGGTATTCAACTGGAAAGTGGATATCTCCAGAGACATAGTTATGTCTAATATCTTGGTGTCCAAGTTGACGAGTGTCTTATGTTTAAACCTCATATTGAATCACTGTGTACAAAAATCGCCAGGAATATTGGAATGCTGCAGAAACTGAAACATTTTTTCGCTCCTAAAATTTTAAGAATTCTGTATTTCTCGCTAGTTCATCCGTATTTGTTATATTGTGTAAGTGTATGGTCAGCGACATTTAATACTTATCTACTACCACTGAGGGTTCTACAAAATAAAGCTGTTCGTGTTTTATCTGGAATACAAGGTCCTGACTCGGTTCGAAGGCAATACGACGGTATCAAGATTCTGTCACTGTTCGGCCTAGTTAAGTTTTACACGGCATTATTCCTGTTTAAAAGTTTTAATAACCTGCTACCTGCATGTTTCTCGATTGGATTTGCTGAAGCTCAACACAGGTATGAGACAAGAAATGCTTATTCAATACGATCCCCGTTCCCTGTAACAACAAGGTCTACATTTTCTATCGGTTTTTCTGGCCCGGCTGTCTAAAACAAACTTCCCGAGGAGGTAAAAAACCAGACAGATCTGGATGAATTTTGAAATTCCCTCAGAGTAAGCTATTTTTCTCAATATGTAAGATTTTAGAGGTTGTGTGTAGAGAATTATTGGTTGAATGTTGTTGGTGAGATGATTGTTTGGGTTTTGAATGGATGAGTGATTTATTTCCTTTTTTTCTCTCTCCCTTTTTGTGAATGTTGTGAGTTGTGTTGGGTTGTTTGCGTGGATGATTCCCAAATTCCCACTTTTTTGTTGGAGGGGTGGGAGAGAGAGGCGAGAGAAGTTATTTATTTGTTTTTTGGTTGGGGTATATTAGGGTCCGAGGAAATAAAAGAGTAATAAAAGATAATAAAAGAAATTATGATTATTATATTTTTTAAGTGTTTTCTTTTTTTGGGGGTTTTTTCCGGCATGCAGTAATGCAATGGATTGTGTTTTTTATATGAGAAGTTTGTTTATTTGTTTATTGTAGCCCGTTTGTAAATAAAAAAAACATAAGTTATAACTCCTTAGTTAATCATGAAAAGGTGACACTTATTGTCTGCTAAATTCCTATTATGAAAAAGGTATTTTATCACTATGCCGACAGATGAGTCTAAGCCAGGTTAAATATTATCCATCGTGCGTAGAGTGTATGTCAGCTTAAACCATATTTACCGTGACCAAGTATCATCTGCCACATGATTAATTAATCGTGAAAAAGTGGCACTTATTGTCTGCTAAATTCCAGTGATGAAAAAGGAGCGAATATTCAAAAGGAAAAAAAGTATTTATTTTGGTTAAAATTTAGGGCCAAAGATTAAATTGATTGAATCTTTTAGAGTGGAGAATAGGACACGTGTCCTTTTAATAATAATGTTAAGCCCCCTCTCCCTAGTTGTAACCCTGAATTCTAGTGATTGTCTGGCCTTTTTCCTCTACAGTGCTCCAATGTACATATTTCTTCCTAAATCCCCCCAAAAAATCTAATTTAGGTAGTTTTTGTCTATCTAGGAAATAGCTTAGGTTCAGGAAATGAGATGCGTCAACAGACTTGCCCTAAGAAGCCATATATTTTGTTATGCACTGCCTATTAAACATGAATTCATTTTTTTCAGAACTTCTCGCTTAGTACATTTAAACGGTCTTGTATAAATCATTTATGACACAAGTGTGAAAAACAGACTGTTTTCTTTTTTTTACTATTGCCTATTACAGAGAGAATAAAAAGCAAATTTAGAACAGGTTTCTGTCAAAATATTCCATTTTCCCCTCGTATTCACTACATAACAGGCCTCCATATGGCTAGATTATTGATTCTATTTTTGGTTAGTTGAATTGTATGTCATTCTTTGAAACTGTTTTATCCTCGTGCCCTGTGAAAACTCTGGGGTCTAACAATAATAAAGAAAGGGGAAAGTAAGCAAGCCCTTTTAGGGGGATGAGGACAATAGGAATGGGTTATTCCAGTTAAGTTTAAAAGGCGGACATGTTAAAATTAGGCTTAAGCTATTTGGAAAACATTTCATTACATGAATTATGATGATACACATGAGGACAATCCCTGTTAACGATTAAATTCCACCTAGAGTAAAGGAGTTATGCATCTTTTACCCTCCATGCTCCTGTATCATTACAGAATTTTTTTATGTATGGGCATCCTGTGGAGGTGGTTAGGGTGGCGATGGGTTTAGTTCTTAAGGCTAATTTCCATAGGATGTATTTTTTTCGTGAAAAAAACAAAAATTTTGTTTGTTTTCAAGGAAACTCCTGAGTTGCCCCCACCAGCAAAAAGGGCGAGAGGGTACGATGCAAACCCCGTACAGGTTATAAGACCAACGGTCGTAAGGTATGCTGCCCCTTCGCCCATCAGTCAAGCTGCAGACCCATCTGCAATGCCTTCACAAGGCCATAACGCTGCTCCAGCCGAGTTGCTGGCCCATCTGCACTGCCTGTGCACGACCGTGACGCTCCCCCTCGTCAAGCTGCTGGCCCGTCTACGTAAGATGAAGATGTAAGTAACATTCTTTGATGTTTATTAGGGCTATATATATTCCTTTTCAGCAAATTAATGGTCCCTGATCCCATTAGTTCTGAAGGCTTTCAACATAATAAAGGGCCCTGGTCCGTTAGTTAACATTCCTTTTTCACAGCTAAAACTCTTATAATACGTCAAGGAGTAAGAATTTCTTATTCTTTTTCCAGGTTGACCGTGACGAACTCCCGGTGTGGATTGAAGACATGCTGGCTGGTTTTATCCGGACAGGGACAACTCCTCAGTAAGTTTTCTAAGACTCTTGAAAACATACCTGATAATTTGTCTCATTAAATTTATAGCTAGTAGTACGGACTCAAGGGGTCCATGAAAGCTCATTACACCTATAGATGCAAGTATGCTCTCAATACATCTGGAGGAGGAGGGGGCTTTTGGGGCCCCATGTATGATAATTCAATTTATATTCAGTAGTATGGACATAATACCTTCGAAGGGTCACATTGCCCATTACGTACTAGTGAGGTGCTTCAAGCTCATTCTTAACTATTCTATTCTCTTTTGAAAGGATGAAGTCTTCCAATGAGCTAATAAGCTCTTATTATTTTCTAGGTGCATATAGCGACACAAGAGCCCTCTAATGAGAACCCACTAACATAATCGGATGTTTATTTTAGTTGTTTAAAGGAGCAATATCGCGTAACACTTAAGGGGATTGAAATTTTTGAGAGGGTGAATGAGCATTTAAAGGTTGGTGTTTCAGTGTTACAGTACGATACAGAACATAAAAATGGGAGCTTTAAGATAAAAAGGGTGTAATATATTCAGAAAAGGCTCGGTCAATTGATTCAGTGAAACACTGGATATGGTTTCTCTTCAAACCTTCCAAAGATCCTGAGTCAACTGGACATTTTTTCCTTTGTCACATATTAGCCGGGTTTTCAGTCAGGGTAAGAAGTACACTTCACGCTATTGCTGTCCAATGCGTCTTTTAGCTATCCTTACAGAGCTAAAATTGAAAAATCACTTGAGACACTGCAAGCGTAATCGATACCAATCTGTGGAGATTGTCTTGGGGGATGATGCCACCTTGCGGTTTAAAATTTCAAAATTCACTCTTGCAGAACGACAAGGTGACATTAGACATCGAAACTAAACTCATGAACATGTTTAAACCATCAATTTTGTATCCTGTTAAAGAACACGAAGCCATTGCAGCCTCTTTTGCCAAAGGACAAAGAGACACTAGTGATACCTTGCAATTGATAGCTGTATTTGAGACATTGGATGGGGAAGATTGTGTAGACGCAGCTATGGTTGCACTTATTAAAACAGCTAATAAGTCAGTTTCACATCTGCGCAACATAAATTGTCCAATAACCCTATCACTAGAAGACGAGTTGGCCATTAAAAATAAAAAAATGTGTTGGGTGTGTAAGGAAAAATTTGTTGGGGGTTGTAGGGATGCGAAAGTACGCCATCATGATCATTTGAGTAGTCATGTTCTATCGGGAGGGGAGTAACTTTCGGGGGGTTGCGTATAAATCGTGAAATGTAAATATTAGGCAGCAATACTTTCTACCGATTTACATTAACAATTCCGACTTCGATTTGAAATTCATATTACAAGCGCTGACAAGTTTTCTGAAAGGTGAAGTTGCAGATGGAGAATGGGTAGATGGTTAGTTATCATATAACATCATATATTTGATCATCTGGAAAGCATTGTTTAATGAGGGGGAACTATTAAAATCATCACTTTTTGTGCATGATTGAGTTGACTAGGGATTTTGGGAAGAAGCTATAAGAATCTAAAAAACGGATTTTATTCAAGTTCGTTTTATCATCTTACAACAGTGGGCCATTTGAATTCTAAGACAAGCAACTTCTCAGATGAGAAAATGTATGATGTTATATGAAAAAGAACCATCTACTCATACACCACATACAACTTCACTCTTCTGCAAGCGTTCAAACATGGTAATATGAATTTAAAATCGTAGTTGGAATTTTGCATGTAAACCCGTAGAAATTATTGAGGTCTAATATTATCAATGCACGATTTATGTGAAACCCCCCGAAAGTTACTCCCCCAATAGGATACGATTACTTAAATGATCATGATCGGGGACTTTCGCATCCCCACTACCCTCGAAACAGTTTTTCTACACACCAAACGCATTTTTTTATTCTTAAGGGCCAACACGTCTTCTGGTGATACAGTCATCGGATAATTTGTGTTGCGCAGACGGGAGCTTGACATATTAGCAGTTTTAATAAGTGCAACCATAGCTGCGCCTACACACTCTTCCCTATTCAATGTCTCAAATACATCTACCAATTGAAGGTATTACTAGAGTTTCTTTGCCGTTGGGCAAAAGAGACTGCAATGGCTTTGTGTTCTTTAACAAGATTCAAATTTGATGGTTCACACACGTTCATGAGTTTAGCTTCGATGTCTAAAGTCACCTTGTTGTTTTGCAAGAGCGAATTTTGAAAGTTTTTAAGCCGCAATTTTTGAGCAGGTGGCCGTTTTACTGGGGGCAGCGTACCTTATCACTGTTGGTCTTGTGATTTGTGCGGGGGTTGCTTTGTACTCTCTCACCCTTTTCGTTTGTGGGGGCAACTCAGGATATTCTTTGAAAAGAAACAAAATTTTAGTTTTTTCACGAGAATAAAACTACATCCTATGGAAATTAGCCTTAAGAAATAACCCTATTGCCACCCTAGTCACCTTTATAGGGATACTATACATGGGGAAAATTCTGTAATGATACAGGAGCATGCTGGGTAAAAGATTCATAACTACTTTGCTCTAGGTGGAATTTAAACGTTAATAAGGACTGTCCTCAAGTGTATCATTAAAATTCAAAAGTGATTTTTCAATTTTAATTCACTACGGAATCTTGAAAACACATTGGACAGTAATAACACATCACGCTTTTTACCCTCACTTAAAACCAGGCTAATATGCGGAATAGGATAGAAATGTCCAATTGAATCAGGTTCTTTAGCAGGTTTATAGAGAAGCCATGCCCATTGTTCACTGAATCAATGGACGGAGCCCTTACTGAATTTACTACACCCATTTTATCTTTAAGTTCCCCCTCTTCATATTCTGTATAGTGCTGTGAAATTGAAACCCCAGTCTTTAAATCTTTAAAAAATATAAATGTTTTTACTTTTATAACTTTAATAAATCAAATAATATTAATATTTTGATTGCTAAATATCAGTATATGTATATTAGACTGACAATGCACATTCATTTGTATTCTTTTCAGTAAGAATTCAAATTATGTTCTGGCCTTGGGAAGGCATAGGGGTTTTCAGCCCTACTCATGTTAATTTCTGCTCGTTTTGAGTTTGAATCAGTTATTTATTATAATTTCTGTTCTTTTTGGGTTTCATTTATTTATCGATGCTAATTTACGGTAGTTTCACGCTTGGTAGATTATTTGGTTTTCTTTTTGCTCATTTTTGGTTTAATGGAGTTCTTTACTTTTCTTTGAAAAACTTATTTTGTGGAAAAAGTTTTTTTAGTTAATTTCTGTTCGTTTTACATTGACATATTCTTTTCAGGGAAAAAGAAAATAATACTTTAAATATTTTCTTTTTTAAGACTTTATAGTTTGCTCTGCTATTTGTACGCTGGAGAAAAATTTTAAACCCTTTTAAAAATCCGAACACAAATAGCAGTGTTTAATCTACTTTTATATCTCCTCTAGTTGACCTGATATAGAAAACTTGATACCATTAGCAAAAAAATCTGTTCACTAATAGCTTGAATACACTTACACTATTTTGATTTGGTTAAATTTTAAGAGCAGAAGTAGCCCCGAAATTTTGGATATAGTACCCTCAATCGTTCTAGGGATACTGCTGAGATGCCTTATTGGGAATTAGCATCAACACAGTGCAGTTTGATTTAGCCTTAAAGCAACATTTAGTTTTTAAACATAATGGGCAAATGAGAGGGTGGGCGTGGGAAGGGGACTAGTTGCGCTCCAATCACTTTCAACTATTAAAAAGGGCATTGGCCCTTTTCATTTTCAGCCGAACGAGCCCTTTTAAAAGTTCCTACGACAACTCCTTCGATACAAAGGGCCCTGGTCTTAAAAAAATACATTGTACCCACATCGATCTTTTCTATAAAAATTTCAAGCCTTCCAATCACTTTCGACTATTAAAATGGTTACTAGCCCTTTCAATTTCCAATTGAATGAGCCCTTTTTGAGTTTCTACGACAAAACTTTCTAAAAAAGCCTTATATACCCCCAGGGCATTAATTATAACCCTTGCCCTGAGGGCTGTGAGGGGGTTGTCATTCTCAAAGACCTAATTTCCAGAACTTTCAACTACGGTAAACAAAATGGCTATCTCAAAATTTTGATTGTATGTGTTTAGGGAAATGGTGGGCGTGAGAGGGCGTTAGTTGTTCTCCAATCACTTTCAACTATTAAAAAGGCACTAGCCCTTTCAATTTGCAATCGAATGAGCCCTTTTGAAGTTTTTACGACAACGCTTGCAATAAAAACCTTATATGACCCAAGGGCATAACTTACAACGCTTTCCCTGAGGGTTTGGGGGGGGGGGGAGGGTGTCATCCTCAAAGACCTAGTTTCCAGAACTTTTAACTATTTTGAACAAAATTGCTATCTCAAAATTTTTATTGTATGTGTTTGGGGAAATGGTGGGCGTGAGAAGGGTGCTAGTTGCTCTCCAATCACTTTCAACTATTAAAAAAGGAACTAGCCCTTTCAATTTGCAATCGAATGAGCCCTTTTGAAGTTTTTGAAACCTGATATGCCCCAAGGACATAACTTACAACGCTTTCCCTGAGGGTTGGGGGGGGGGTTGTCATCCTCAAAGACCTAGTATCCAGAACTTTCAACTACGTTGAACAAAATTGCTATCTTAAAATTTTGATTGGATGTGTTTGGGGAAATGGTGGGCGTGGGAGGGGCGTTAGTTACCCCAAATCACTTCCGACTATTAAAAAGGGCACTAGCTTTTCAATTTCCAATTGAATGAGCCCTTTTTGAAGTTTTTACGACAACACTTTCTACAAGAACCTTATATGCCCCTGGACATAACTTACAGCCCTTGCCCTGAGGGGGTATCATCCTCAAAGACATAATTTCCGGACCTTTCAACTACGTTAAACAAAATGTCTATGTGAACATATTGATTGGATAAGCTTGGGGAAATGGTGGTTGTGAGAGGGGGGAGTTACGTGCCCTACAGTCACTTCGACAATTAAAAAGAGCACTATCCATTTTAATTTCCAATCGAATTATTCCTTTTTGAATTTTCTATGACAACGCTTTCTATAAAAAAAAACCTTATATATCCCCAGGGCATAACTTACAACCCTTGCCCTGAGCGCTGTGGGGGAAGTGTCATCCTTGAAAACATAAGTTCCGGGCTTTTTAACTACGTCGAACAAAATGGCTATCTCAAAATTTTGATTGGATGTGTTTGGGGAAATGGTGGGTGTGAGAGGGGTGTTAGTTATCTTCCAGTCACTTTCGACTAATAGAAAGGGCACAAGTCCTTCTAATTTCCAATCGAATTAGCCCTTTTTGAAGTTTCTACAACATTATTATTCATAAAAACTTTATATGCCCCCAGGGCATAACTTACAACCCTTTCCCCGTGGGGTCTGAGGGGGTTATCATCCTCAAAGACGTATTTCTAGAACATTTAACTACATTGAACAAAATGGCTATCTAAAAATTTTGATTGTATGTGTTTGGGAAAAACGTCAAAATGGCTGTGAGGGGGTTGTCAATCTCAAAGACCTAATTTCCAGAACTTTCAACTTTCAACAATCCAATGAGCCCTTTTGAAATTTCTACGACAACGCTTACAATAAAAACCTTATATGTCCCAAAGACATAACATACAACGCTTTCCCTGAAGGTTGGGGGGGGGTGTATCCTCAAAGACCTAGTCTTCCTCAAAAACATTATTTCTATGTGAAAAACAACTACGCTGAACAAAATGGCTATCTCAAAATTTTGATTGGATGTGTTTGGGGAAACGGTGGACGTGGAAGGGGCGTTAATTGCCTTCCAATCACTTTCGACTATTAAAAAGGGCACTAGCCATTTCAATTTCCAATCGAAGTAGCCCTTTTCCAAGTTTCTACGACAACTACTTCGATACGAAGTGCGCTGGTCTAAAGGAAAAAAATAATAATACATTGTGCCAACATCGTTCTTTAGTTAGGCAGCGCGATTGCGCTGCCTATGAAAGGTACAAAACAATTCCATACGGGAAAAAGCATGTATTTTAACACGATAAATAAGATTAACTTATTTACAGTAAAAGTACTTTATGGGTGAAAGGGATTGGGTTTTAACCGTTTATTCAATATAAGGGGATGATACTAGCTAACATTTGAGTATGCTCATCATAATGGTGGAGGAGGGGTATTGAAAAAGAGATTTATGTTGTTTATCAGCTTGCTTGAAGGTGCTTTTGAAATAACAGATAGAAAGTTCTAATAGTAATAAAACTTTTTCATGGACGTTTATGTAATATAGAAAGAGGCCTCTTGGTAACTGGCCGTATCCTTTTCAAAATTTCCAGAAGCTTCCATTTATTAAAGTTGAGGCGTAGCACTTTCAGAACCTTATGCAATACTGATGGAAAATTCCCTTTCTAGTGTCTATTTATAGTCCATTGCGCACAGGCAGATACTATGGTTTCCGTTTAGAACAGAAGGCAGTTGTGTTTCCAAGAATTAACAAGGGGTTTTTACTGCCCGATAAAAATCTATGCTTGGTATCTAGATAATGGCTGAAAATTTTGTTCACATTGAATGCACGCCTGTATATTGGGCCTCCGGTTAGAATGCTAGTAGATATTTTTCGAGAAATAAACGAGGGGGAAATGAAATTCCAAGAATTCATTGTTCGATAGAAATCCATACTTACTGTCTGGAAAATGGCAGAGAATTGTATTCACATAAAAATGGTCGTCTGTATATTGGGAAATCCTAGGCTAATATAGGTTTTTAAAGGGAATAAAGATTTTAAAGGAAATTCCTGGGGTTAAGGAGCCCTCAAGGGTTTCAAAGGGGGGATATTAGGTAATGTAGGCCTTTAAAAAGATTAATTAAAAAAAACTTCCGAAAAATAAGTTTTTCAAAGAAAACTAAAGGCCATTTAAAACTTAAGCTCAGGAGATATGAATACCTTTAAAATTCAATCTCAAAACGACCAGAAATTACTATTAAAGAATAAATTAAACCCAAAAGGAACAGAAATTAAATAAACAATCATAGCAAAAAAACATACAACAAGTAATAATATAAATGAATAAATAGACTTTAAAGCGAGTAATGCTTAGATTGAATATGAAAATCAATCTTAAAACGAAAAAAAATAGTTTACTATTAAAGTATAAATGAAACTCAAAACGAAAAGTATTTAAATAAACAATCAATGCGAACAAACATACAATATATATTAATGTAAATGAATAAATAAATCTTAAAACGAGTGAAACTTAAATTGAATATGCAAATCAAGTTTGAATCGAATAAAAATAACTACAAACAAGAGTTAGGGTGTCGCCTCACTGCAGAAGCCTAAAACCTACTGCGTCATTGGCGCCTTATTGAAAACTATATGAGTCTTGAACAGTCTTGGAAAGTATAAGCAAAATCAAATTGAATATTAGATATATAATGATATTAATTGTTGAAAGATCCATCAGTTCAAGATTTTTTTCCCTGTAATTTTTATTTTCATTTTCAATGCTGTAAGAACTGGAAAAGGGTAAATTTGTAATATAAGAGCAATTCGTTTTCAGGGAAGCGCCAATGACGCAGAAGGCCTTAGGTTTTTGCAGTTAAAGAAGGGGGCAGTATCCAAATTTTGTTTGTAGTGAAACTATATTTGTCTTGACCAATCTTGGAAAGAACTAATAAATTAAACTGAATATTTTGTGTATAATGATATTAATTGCTGAAAGCTCATCAGTTCAAAATTTTACTGTAATTTTAATATTTATTTTCAATATTAAGTACAAAAGAAAACATTTGTAATATAATTCGTTTTCAGTAAAGCGCCAATGACGCAGTAGGTTTCAGGCTTCTGCAGTGAGACGATGCCCAAACTCTTGTTTGTAGTTATTTTTATTCGATTCAAACTTGATTTGCATATTCAATTTAAGTTTAACTCGTTTTAAGATTTATTTATTCATTTACATTAATATATATTGTATGTTTGTTCGCATTGATTGTTTATTTAATTTCTGTTCGTTTTAAGTTTCATTTATACTTTAATAGCAAACTATTTTTTTTCGTTTTAAGCTTGATTTTCATATTCAATCTAAGCATTACTCGCTTTAAAGTCTATTTATTTATTAATTTATATTATTACTTGTTGTATGTTTTTTTGCTATGATTGTTAATTTAATTTCTGTTCGTTTTGGGTTTCATTTATTCTTTAATAGTAATTTCTGGTCGTTTTGAGTTTGCATTTTAAAGGTATTCATATCTCCTGAGCTTAAGTTTAAAATGGCCTTTAGTTTTCTTTGAAAAACTTATTTTTCGGAAAGTTTTTTTTCAATTAATTTTTGTTCGTTTTTGATTGCAAAAGTTTCAAGTTTTTTTGCATGGGAGGGGCTGCTTACTGTCCGATTATTCTTGACTTTAAAAAACGGATCTAGAATTTTCAATTTAAATCGAATGAGGCTTTTTTCAAAGTGTCTACGATTACCTCTTTGATAAAAACCTTATATATGAACAATAGACAGCTTGCATAACTTGTGGACAGCGATTGGCAACAATGAATGAATTGAAAAAAATAGCTCCAATAAGGGTGTTTTGACCATTTTACTTGCTGACACAAAGGGATTACGACTGTTTGGGATTGACCTTAATAGGATTTTGTGTGCCAAAGCAATTTTGCATCTATCACAGAGTATGTATTTTAACCTTATAATTGGATAATTATAATAGATTTACTATGTGTTCTTCCCATAGAAAACTTTACCTTATTAAAGTCTTTGGGGTGGGGGCGGTGTAGTTTGCAGAAGGAAGAAAACTTTAGCGTAGACAGTAGGAGAGGGGGAGGGTTAGGTTGGAGACTCATCCAATACGGGGCGGAACTTCACTTATCTCCTCCATTTCCGATTTAGGAGATTAGACAGACTCATTGGGCTGTAGAATGTTGGACCGTTTGAGTTGTGGAAGACGTCAAAATACTCAAAAATATTTTATATTTTCAGTTATTGCAGGATTGATTTCATAGATTGTGGAGTGGTGAGCCCCCTGCCCCATCATTTGGGTGAGCCTCAACTCATAATATGCAATTTTGATTAATTGTTCCGTGTTATGTGCATATATTACTCTGTATATGTTATTTTGAGTTATACTTTTATCGCATTGCGTTGATTTGTAATGCTTGAGATAAAAACTGAAACCTTAGTGGAGACAGTCGTGGGGGGAAGTCTCCCCCCTCACATGCATAATTGAGCCCACAGAGAAAGTAAAACAAATGAAATCAATATGTCTTTTGAAAATGTCTTTTTTCAAAAGACACGAACAAAACCGTCTAAAGGAACCTGAAGTGCTGTCTCTGACATTTCCGTTGATTCTTTATTCCCGTTACTTTCAGATGTAAAATTTAGAATATTATCGAATGGGTTTTGTCGTCCCCTCCCTGAATAATTCACATTTGGGAAACCCACCCCTGGGAAATTCCTCCCCCCTTTAAGAACATTTTCTTTTCCTTATGATAATTCCCCCGCGTTAAATTCCACCCAGCAGAAATTTCCCAGCCGTGGAATATGCTCCCCAAACATTTTCCCCTCAGATAATTTCGGATATTCATAAAAATGGAAGCTGAAATTTTTACTCCACTTTTTAGGTCAGAAGCAATGCTATAGCATTACCTAAGTAAAGAGCCATAAGGGTTCAATGAATTAATACTTATTTATTTTTCCAGGGGCACTTTATGTGGAAGAGGTTGTCACATAAACTTTGGAACGGGGTTCATTGAATTACAAATTAAAATTTATAGTGCCCTTACACTAGGGGCGGATCCAGGATTTCTTAGGGGGAAAGGGGCGCAAAATAGGTTGATCCGATAAACTTGCGTTAGGAGCAAGTTTAATTAACGCAATCTTGCGTTAATTAAGTAAATTACATTACTTTAGACTACGTTAGGGGGGCACCCTCCTCGCCCCTCCACTGGATCCGCCACTGTCTTACACTCTCTGTTTCTTTCCTTCTTAGGGAGGAGAGAAGATGCCTAATAGGTGTGTGTTAATACCAAAACATTCTAACTCTCATTGGGCCTTCAGGTATAAACAGAATTAGTTCAAAGGGAGGGGTGGGAAAAAAGGGCGCGGGGGCATTTGCCCTTCGATCGATTTTGACTCGTAAGAGCTGGACTAGAACTTCCAATTTCCAATCAAATGAGCCCTCTCTGAAGTTTATACGAGAATCCCTTCCTGCCCCCGGGCCCTGGGGGTTTTGTCGACGCCAGAGTTTTGTTACTTAACCTTTCAACTATTTTTAAAAAAATTCTTTATCTGATGCATTTAGGGCGAGGAGGGGGGGGGGGCTATTTACCCTCCAGTCTCTTTTGACTCTTAAAAAGTGAACAAGAACTTTCAATTTCCAATCAAATGAGCCCTCTCTAAAGTTTATACGAATATTCTTTCCATAAAAAATAATATGAAGAATTCGGAGAATCCTTAAATTACAACCCTTGCCCTGAGGGCTGTGGGGGAGTTGTCATCCTCCAAGACCTAATTTCCAGACCTTAAAACTACGTTTAATAAAATGGCTGTCTCAAAATTTTGATGGGATGTGTTTGGGGAAAAAGTGGGCGTGAGAGGGGGGTCAGTTGCCCTCAAATCACTTTAGACTATTAAAAAGGGCACTATCTCTTTGAATTTCCAATCAAATGAGCCTTTTTTGGAGTTTCTACGACACCGCCTTCTATAAAAACCTTATATCCCCCAGGGTATAATTTAAAACCCTTGCCTTAAGGGCTGTGGGGGAGTGTCCTCCTCAAAAACATATTTTCTGTCTGAAAATCAACTACGTTGAACAAAATAGCTATCTAAAAATTTTGATTGAATGTGTTTGGGGGAATGATGGGCGTGGGAGGGGGGGCTAGTTGCCCTCCAATCACTTTCGACTATTAAAAAGGGCACTAGCCCTTTGAATTTCCAATCGAATGAGCCTTTTCTGAAGTTTCTACGACAACGCCTTCTACAAAAACCTTATATGCCCCCAGGGCATAACTTAAAACCCTTTGCCTAAGGATTGTGGGGGAGTGCCTTCCTCAAAAACATATTTTCTATGTGAAAATCAACTACGCTGAACAAAATAGCTATCTCAAAATTTTGTATTGGATGTGTTTGGGGGAATGATGGGCATGGGGGAGGGCTAGGTGCCCTCCAATCACTTCCGACTATTAGAAAGGGCACTATCTCTTTGAATTTCCAATCCAATGAGCCTTTTTTGAAGTTTCTACGACAACGCCTTCTACAAAAACCTTATAAACCCCCAGGGCATAACTTAAAAACCTTGCCCTGAGGGTTGTGGGGGATTGTCCTCCTCAAAAACATATTTTCTATTTGGAAATCAACTACGCTGAACAAAATGGCTATCTCAAAATTTTGATTGGATGCGTTTGGGGAAATGATGGGCGTGGGGGGGGGGGCTAGTTGCCCTCCAATCACTTTCGACTATTAAAAAGGGCACTATTCCTTTGAATTTCCAATCGAATGAGCCTTTTTGAAGCTTCTACGACAAAACCTTCTATAAAAACCTTGTATGCCCCCAGGGTATAACTTAAAACCCTTGCCCTGAGGGTTGTGGGGGAGTGTCCTCCTCAAAAATATATTTTCTATCTGGAAATCAACTACGTTGAACAAAATAGCTATCTCAAAATTTTGATTGGATGTGTTTGGGGGAATGATGGGCGTAGGGCGGGGGGGGGGGGCTAGTTGCCCTCCAATCACTTTCGACTATTAAAGAGGGCACTAGCTATATGAATTTCTAATCAAATGAGCCTCTTTTGAAGTTTCTACGACAACGCCTTCTATAAAAACCTTATATGCCCCCAGGGCGTAACTTAAAACCCTTGCCCTGAGGATTGTGGGGGATTATCCTCCTCAAAAACATAATTTCTATCTGAAAATCAACTACGCTGAACAAAATGGCTATTTTAAAATAGCCATGTTTGGGGGAATATTGGCCGTAGGGGGGGTGGGGTGGGGGGCAAGTTGCCCTCCAATCACTTTCGACTATTAAAAAGGGCACTATCCCTTTGAATTTCCAATAGAATGAGCCTTTTTTGAAGTTTCTACGACAAAGCCTTCTACAAAAACGTTATGTGCCCCCAGGGCATAACTTAAAAACCTTGCCCTGAGGGTTGTGGGGAAGTGTCCTCCTCAAAAACATATTTTCTGTCTGAAAATCAACTACGTTGAACAAAATAGCTATCTCAAAATTTTGATTGAATGTGTTTGGGGGAATGATGGGCGTGGGAGGGGGGCTAGTTGCCCTCCAATCACTATCGACTGTTAAAAAGGGCACTAGCCCTTTGAATTTCCAATCGAATGAGCCTTTTTTGAAGTTTCAACGACAACGCCTTCTACAAAAACCTTATATGCCCCCAGGGCATAATTTAAAACCCTTGGCCTAAGGGTTGTGGGGGAGTGCCTTCCTCAAAAACATATTTTCTCTGTGAAAATCAACTACGCTGAACAAAATAGCTATCTCAACATTTTGTATTGGATGTGTTTGGGGGAATGATGGGCGTGGGGGGGGGGGGGGGCTAGGTGCCCTCCAATTTTCGACTATTCAAAAGGGCACTAGCCCTTTGAATTTCCAATCCAATGAGCCTTTTTTGAAGTTTCTACGACAACGCCTTCTACAAAAACCTTATATGCCCCCAGGGCATCACTTAAAACCCTTGACCTGAGGGTTGTGGGGGATTGTCCTCCTCAAAAACATATTTTCTATCTGGAAATCAACTACGCTGAACAAAATGGCTATCTCAAAATTTTAATTGGATGTGTTTGGGGGAATGATGGGCGTGGGGGGGCTAGTTGCCCTCCAATCACTTTCGACTATTAAAAAGGGCACTATTCCTTTAAATTTCCAATCGAATGAGGCTTTTTTGAAGCTTCTACGACAAAACCTTCTTTAAAAACCTTGTATGCCCCCAGGGAATAACTTAAAACCCTTGCCCTGAGGGTTGTGGGGGAGTGTCCTCCTCAAAAATATATTTTCTATCTGGAAATCAACTACGTTGAACAAAAGAGCTATCTCAAAATTTTTTTTAGATGTGTTTGGGGGAATGATGGGCGTAGGGGGGGGGGCTAGTTGCCCTCCAATCACTTTCGACTATTAAAGAGGGCACTAGCCATATGAATTTCTAATCAAATGAGCCTCTTTTGAAGTTTCTACGACAACGCCTTCTATAAAAACCTTATATGCCCCCAGGGCATAACTTAAAACCCTTGCCCTGAGGGTTGTGGGGGATTGTCCTCCTCAAAAACATATTTTCTATCTGAAAATCAACTACACTGAACAAAATGGCTATCTTAAAATTTTGTTTGGATGTGTTTGGGGGAATGTTGGGCGTAGGGGGGGGGGGCAAGTTGCCCTCCAATCACTTTCGACTATTAAAAAGGGCACTATTCCTTTGAATTTTCAATCGAATGAGCCTTTTTTGAAGCTTCTACGACAACGCCTTCTACAAAAACCTTATATGCCCCCAGGACATAACTTAAAAACCTTGCCCTGAGGGTTGTGGGGGATTGTCCTCCTCAAAAACATATTTTCTATCTGGAAATCAACTATGCTGAACAAAATGGCTATCTTAAAATTTTGATTGAATGTGTTTTGGGGAATGATGGGCGTGGGGGGGGGGGCTAGTTGCCCTCCAATCACTTTCGACTATTAAAAAGGGCACTATTCCTTTGAATTTTCAATCGAATGAGCCTTTTTTGAAGCTTCTACGACAAAACCTTCTATAAAAAACGTGTATGCCCCCAGGGTATAAGATAAGATAAGATTTATTGCTGAAAAATGGCTATCACAAGTCGTCTCTGTGTGTGTATCGTCTCTGTGTGTGTGTCGTCTCTGTGTGTTTGTCGTCTCTGTTTGTGTGTTGTCTCTATGTGTGTGTCGTCTCTATGTGTGTTTCGTATCTGTGTGTGTGTGTGTAAGTTTTTGTGTGTGTGTGTGTGTGTGTGTGTGTAAGTTTGTGTGTGTGTGTGTGTCTGTGTGTGTGTGTAAGTTTTTGTGTGTGTTTGTAAGTTTTTGTTTGTGTGTAAGTTTTTGTGTGTGTGTGTGTGTAAGTTTTTGTTTGTGTGTAAGTTTTTGTGTGTGTGTGTGTGTAAGTTTTGTGTGTGTGTAAGTTTTTCTGTGTGTGTAAGTTTTTGTGTGTTGTAAGTTTTTGTGTGTGTGTAAGTTTTTGTGGGTGTGTGTAAGTTTGTGTGTGTGTGTGTGTGTGTGTGTGTGTAAGTTTTTATGTGTGTGCAGGTTTTTGTGTGTGTGTGTGTGTGTGTAAGTTTTTATGTGTGTGTGTAAGTTTTTGTGTGTGTGTAAGTTTTTGTGTGTGTGTGAGTTTTTGTGTGTGTGTAAGTCTTTGTGTGTGTAAGTTTTTGTGTGTGTGTAAGTTTTTGTGTGTGTGTAAGTTTTTGTGTGTGTGTAAGTTTTTTTTGTGTGTGTGTGTAAGTTTTTGTGTGTGTGTAAGTTTTTTTGTGTGTGTAAGTTTTATGTGTGTGTAAGTTTTTGTGTGTGTGTAAGTTTTTTTGTGTGCGTGTGTAAGTTTTTGTGTGTGTGTAATTTTTTTGTGTGTGTAAGTTTTTGTGTGTGTGTGTGTAAGTTTTTGTGTGTGTGTGTAAGTTTTTGTGTGTGTCTAAGTTTTTTTGTGTGTGTCTAAGTTTTTGTGTGTGTGTCTAAGTTTTTGTGTGTGTGTAAGTTTTTGTGTGTGTGTAAGTTTTTGTGTGTGTGTAAGTTTTTGTGTGTGTGTGTAAGTTTTTGTGTGTGTAAGTTTTTGTGTGTGTGTAAGTTTTTGTGTGTGTGTAAGGTTTTTTTGTGTGTAAGTTTTTTGTGTGTGTAAGTTTTTGTGTGTGTGTAAGTTTTTGTGTGTGTGTGTAAGTTTTTGTGTGTGTCTAAGTTTTTTTGTGTGTGTCTAAGTTTTTGTGTGTGTGTCTAAGTTTTTGTGTGTGTGTAAGTTTTTGTGTGTGTGTAAGTTGTTGTGTGTGTGTAAGTTTTGTGTGTGTGTAAGTTTTTGTGTGTGTGTAAGTTTTTTTGTGTGTGTGTGAGATTTTGTGTGTGTTTATTTCAAAAAGAAATAAAACGCCAGAACCCGCTAGGCAGAAAACAGTACGTTTTCAGCCTATCAAACAATCAATTTACGAAAATAACCCTACAATAATAAGGTGCTATAATTGTAATCGTATTGGCCATATAGCGAGAGAGTGCCGTTATGTCCCCAATTGCATACCAAGAATTGCTGTCGGTAATACGCAAAATTACGGCAACCATTTGTTCAGAAGGACAAATTTTAGCACCGGTCGTGCAATAGGCTATAGCCAGGGAGGATTGCGCCAATCAGTACCTTACAACACGTATCAACAAAATTTGTATAGCCCTCCCCCCAACAGACAAATTAATTACCGATTTGAAAACCCAAATACTCGCCAAGGCCAATATAATGCAAGAATGCCATATAGAAATTACGAAAATTTGCCAACGGGACATGAAAATTTTGCAAGCCAACGGCATTGGCAGTCAGCGCCAGTAAGCGGCACTGACGCAAGACACCCAAGTTACCATAATAATATATGGCGAAGGCAGACAGATGTAAATCAATTAAACATGCCTGCGGAACCTCATACGTCTGAATACCTATTACAGGCACCAACACATGAAGTAAATCCTCAGGGAAACGTTTTAGGCCCCTCAGAAATATAAATTGGACCCCGAGGAGGCCCGAAATATTTAATAGGTCCAAGGCAATTGTGGTGCAGTCTTGTAGTGATATTAATAACAAGTTACCTATATTTAATGATTTTTGTGTAGAAAATGTTTATTTTAAGGCTTTGATTGACTCCGGATCAACAATTACTATCATAAACTCTTGCGTATTTAATATGTTGCCTCTGAATATTAGGCGACAGAGGAACCCTAATAATCCCAATTTGACAAGTGTGACAGGCCATAAATTAGACGCAAAAGGTTCAATTTGCCTAAGCGTAAAAAGAGACAATAGAACCTTTAAGACAAATTTTATAATATGCGATAACTTTCCATATGAGGCTATCATAGGCGCAAATTTTCTAAGGTATAATAGAATACTATTAGACGTGACTAATCAGAAGTTTGTCTACCCAGCTAAGGTAGGCGAAGAAATTTCTACCTTAAGAAATTGTAACAGAGGTTACGAAGACAACGTAACAGTAAACAAAATTTCTGGCGGTATAATGTCGCAGTATTTTGAACCTCATGTCTCGCAAACACATGGCATAACTGGAAATTCGTTCAATTACCCTGAGAGACATTGCAGAAATGAAGTAAATTTAAATAATAAAAGTATTGAATCTGCGAAAACAAAAATAGGAGATATGCGACAGTACAGGTCAAACGAAATTAAGAAAATAGCGGAATTATGGAAGAACATAGTAAAACCCAACGTGACGCCGCAAGATGCCGCAATGGCAAGGCATAGCGCCAGTATGAATCTAATAAATAATGAAAATAAAGAGCAATATTACGGATTTGCGATAAGGAAAACAAAAGTCCCTCCCAAAACGATGCAAAAAATTCAAATATCACAGATGATTGAGCCAGTGGTTAGCAAATCAGAAATATGGTTTGCGACCCCATCTGAAATACCCGAAAATCTGCTATACGAGGAACAGATTATATCTTATGACAAAGGAGAAGGTTTTATTTGGGTAACTAATAATCACGAAAATGATACAATTACAATTAAAAAGGGGACATGTTTAGTTCAAATCCAGGTTTTAACGGAGAATGATTTAAATACATGGGAAAATTCTAAAGGAAACCTCGTTAACGGTATTAAAACTTCAAATAACAAATATCCTTTAACTAAATCGCAATTTTTAAACAAATTCAATATGGATCATATTAAGGACTTGGAACTTAAGAAAAAATTATGCGAATTATTATGGAATTTTAAGGATGTATTCTCTGCATCTGAAGATGACATCGGGCTGATACCGTTTTATGAACACTCAATTTTAACGACTGGTAATCCCGTAGCAAAACAGCCATATCGTGTGCCATATAAGCACAAAGAATGGTTAAAAAATAAAATCCATGAATGAGAAAAAAATGAAATTATACGCCCAAGTATAAGTCCGTATAGTGCACCAGTGATCTTAGTACCAAAAAAGAATGGAGATCTTAGACTCGTAGTAGATTATAGAGCCCTCAACAAACAAGCAGTTAGCGATAAATTTCCTCTACCAAGAATAGATGAAATTCTTGACTCAATTTCAAGCAAAAACAAAATTTTTACTTCTTTGGACCTTACCCAAGGCTACCACCAAGTGAAAATAGCCGAAAAGGATGTCCATAAAACTGCATTTTCAGCATCTGAATGTGGTTCATATGAATACTTAAGGGTACCATTTGGATTGAAAACAAGTTCAAGCGCGCTATGTAGACCCCTACTGCACCTGTTAAGAGGATTAAAGAATATAATCCATTTGTCGACGAAGATATATGCGTGGGAGAAAACACTGAACAACACTTAGCAACGTTAGCTAAGGTATTCGAGAAGTTCAGACAAGGCAATTTAAAATGCCGGCCTGAGAAAGTAAATTTATTTCAACCTAAAATTAAATTTTTAGGAGTAGTAGTAACCCAAGGAGAGATATACCCAGACCCTGATAAAATAAAATGTGTTGAAAACCTCAAGCCCCCCAGAACTATGAAAGAATTAAGGGGAATTTTAGGCCTTACTGGCTACTTTAGAAAATTCGTACGCAATTATGCCCAAATTGCGAAACCCCTCACGGAATTAACTAAAGGGAACTCCCAAAAGGTTACCTGGTCCCAGGAAGCTCAAACTTCCCTAGACCGACAAAAAGGCGCTCACTTCTGAACCAATTTTATCACTCCCTGATTTCGAAAACGGAAGATTTGTGGTTACAACTGATGCTAGTTCAAAAGGCATTGGCGCAATTCTTTCGCAAATAATCCCGGTAGAAAACCCTAATCCTCTAGAGGGAACGCCTAAACAAAAACAAATAGAAAAAGTTATATGCTATTCGAGTAAAACTTTATCAAAAGGCGAAAGTAGTTATTCCGCCACAAACTTAGAATTATTATCTATTATCCACCACTTGGACAAATTTAGACATTATTTAATTGGTAGAAAATTTATACTACGATCAGACCATAAAAGCTTGCAGTACCTGCGCACATTTAAAAACCCCACGGGCATTCTAGCTAGATGGATTATGAAAATCCAAGACCTAGATTACGAATTTGAACATTTAAAAGGTAAACAAAACGCAGCTTGTGACTTTTTGAGTAGATACCCAGAAAATATTCCGTCGGAAGCCGAAGAAAATGAATTTAACGCTATCAATACTAAGAACAAACACAAACGTAAGAAAAACAAAGTCAAAGACACAGTAAAAAAAATAAGATTAACTATTGTCCCTTATCTTTGGAAAATATAAAAAGAAAGCAAAAAAAGGACGAAATGTGTGTAGCACTAATTGATTATTTTGTGAATGATGATGCGTTATCGGATAAATTCAAAACTCTTAGAAAAGAGATAGATAATTTTTACTATGATCTTGATGAAGAAATACTATGTAGAATCGTGACTGCTGAGACCAATAGAAACCAAACCTCAATAATACCTGTATTACCACAAAACTTAATAGGGCCTGCATTTGAATATTTTCATTCAGATACAGATGGGCATTTAGGAGTTATGAAAACGTTCCATAAGTTAAAACAGTATTTCTACGTGCCGTCTGCAATGACAAAACTTAAAGAATTTGTAAGTACATGCGAAGCATGCAACTTAAGAAAGATCCCCCCAGCTTATCCTAATCCTCCAATGGGAAGGATCCCGGTAGCAAAGTACCCCTTCGATATTATCTCATTTGACCTATACGGAACAATTGAAGGCTTGCCTGTTTCTAGCAGAGGCCATACTTGTATTCTTTCGGTTATAGATCATTTTTCAGGATTTACTTTTGCAAAAGCATTAAAAAATCAAGGTTCTTATGTCACAAGTAAGGCGTTAGCAAAATTATTTTTACAATTTGGCATTCCTAATAAAATTTTGAGTGACAACGGGAGCAATTTTGTTTCAAAAGTAACAAAAGACTTAATGAGTTTTCTTAATATAGTCGAAATGGTGACAGCCCCATACCACCCACAAGCTAATGGTAAAATAGAAAACAGGCATAAAATATTTTCGAACGTATTAAGTATTTATACGAAAGACAACAGGAGCGACTGGGATAAATTCTTACCTTATTTAACTAACGTAATCAACATTGCTTATTCCGAAACAACCAAAGACAATCCATTTTATTTACTTTTTGGTCGTGATTTTAGAATCCCGTATAATGAGATTATTGAATCTCAGCAGTAGTATAATAGCTCGGAAGATTACAAACAAGAATTCATAAATAGGATGAGGAAAACTTATAAAATAGTTAGGCAAGAGTTGGAAAAATGTAAAATAAACCAAGAGCTAAGAAACCAACCCAAAGTCAAGGGGAGTATAAGTTTCAAAGTAGGAGACTTCGTTTACCTAAAGAACGAGGCAAAAACGGAAGGAAAAAAATTTCCAACAAGTATTCTGGACCGTACAGAATAGTCAAAAGGTACGATAACGATTATACTTTTAAAAAGGAAAACCTCGATAGTGGAAGAACTTACAAGGCGCATGTTAGCCGAATAAAAAGAGCCAAACTTCCAGAGAGATGGGTATCACATCCCTCCTCTACCGATTCGTCAGATGCAGAAAATGAGCCCCCTAGGTCAAGATTGGCAGAGCTTAAACCCTTTAATTTCAAGCAAGACTACTTCGAGAATGACAGTGATGAGGAGAATTTTGAAGAATTTTTAGCTATGAAAAATCTAGTTATCCCAGAAAAAAAATCCCTAATACCAGTAAGAATAAAACGCCAAAAAGTCCGAAAAGTTATTCATCGGCAAGCGCAGGAGATTTAGATTATACAATATCTCCGAAAACCCAGTTTTTCCCCGATAGAATTTCGACCCCATGTCCATCCAAAAGATTTCCAGACGATATGGTTTCCCCTGCAACACCAATAGAAAGGCCCCTGTCATTGCAGGAAGAATTAAACAGAGCTGTAGAAACCCCCGGAATTACTGTAAAGAAAACTCCTCCCAAAGATATAACTAAAACAAATCTCCGAGAAGCTATGGATTTAATAAATTTTCCCATAAAAACGAGTCAAAGTGCATTGCCCGAGAATAAAACTCCCAAGGATGACCAGCTAAGACAATATCATGATATAACTGTGTCAAAGGTCAAGCCTAAACAGTGGACTTCATGGAGAGAAACCCTAGTACAAAAAATGCCCCATCCCCCTGAGGACATGGCATTCAAACAGTGGAGGAACCCCATAAAAACTATTGATTCCTCCCAAAGCTCTCAAGAATCTTTCAAATCTCCCGAGTTGAAAACGCAAGGCGAGGACTCCTCTGGAAGTAGAAATTTACGAAGGAAGGGCAGGTGACACCTCAAAAAGTGCCACCTCTAAAAGTTCTAATCCGGATTCGTCGGAGACTAGTTCTGAAGAGTCTGACGGCGAATCAGACCATATAGTAGCTAAAGAAGTAGGAAAATCAAGACCGACCTCAGCAGCCGCACACGGGAAACAAACGAAATTAAAAGGGCAAGAATTTTTGAAAAAAACAATACAAAAAGTTCGACCTTATTTCGCTAGGAAAACCGAAAAAGAAAAAACCGCAAGAAACAGAGGATAAAATAAAATATTTATTCTGTTTTGCGCCTACAAATCAGTTTTCTTTGGCCAATGCCACAAAATGATTATATAATAAAGAAATAACCTAAGTTAAAAATTAAAGTGCCTTTGAAAAAAAAATATAATAATAACAAAGAAGTAAACAAACGAATTTTGCAAAAAACAGGTAAAATTAATGATAAATTAATTCTAGAAACAAAAAATAAAATGAGGCTTAAGAATATCATCATAATCCTCGTTGTACACGCAGTGGCCCAAGATATTGTAAAACATGGAGTAATATTCAAGCATGAAAATTCATTGCTAGCTGGCCATGACGCATGGAAGATCTTTATGAAATTGGACTCCAAACCCTTCAAGACCTCGTTTCAACAAGTAACAAGACTAGAAAGAAACACGAATGAACCCAAGGAATCGACCAATTTCTGGTGGAACATACTATTGGCCGTATGTTTCGTATTCGCGACTTCCCTGACCATAAGAACCATATTGACTTGTAATTACGGAAAAATACTGAGACTAAGAAGGCGAAAACCAAGAGAAGAACACGGGGAAACAGTAGAAATGCAGAGGTTAAACCCGGAAACCCATGAGAACGTCTAAGCCAAGAAATAGGGAAGACATTAGAAAACGAGTGGGTGTAGAGGTCTCCACTCGTCCTTGCTATGTCTTGTTCCCTCATTGTAGTATCGTTTACGTAGAACCGTGTGGTTACGACGCTGCAACATGCGTTTCTTCAACAGCACGGACGTGCGTGAACAATGCAGGCATGAAACATGTTGTAAAATTAGACCTCAAAATTAATCATGTAGCATAAACCCTGTTTAAATGAATATTTTAAATCTAATGTAAAATTAGCTAAGTGTTGAAAGAAGTTAAAACAAAGTGTATGTAGTAGTGTATATTAGAAAGCATTAAGTTAAAGAATTAATCTTTTTATCCTCGTTAGGCCATAACAATTTAGAAGAAACTTCTATGTATTGAATTTCCCAATGGGAATTATGTCATTTTATTATAACCAACGTTATATAGTAATGTCAGTGTATCTTTTTATATTATCTCGTGGGGTAATCGCCACCCTAAAATGTACCCAATCGATACGTAACTTATTTGTACTATGAGTATTTACCTTAAAGAACGTGTGATTCTGCCTCGTTATTTTTATTACAGGAAGTGGATTGACATATTGGATATCGAGCATTACAATGAGTTGTCCAGTGCAGATACAATCTAGTAGCATCTATTTGCATCATACCTCAACCAACGAAGAGTACTCACCGTAGACTCCAGGCAATTTTCATCCCAGCTTCGTCTACGAAAACAACAGTTACCTTTGATCATTGTTTCTTCGACCACAAACCATATTACGTATCAGGTAACATTATATTTGAATCTCAGTATTCAGTGCTTTATCGAACTATATAATCACATAAATGCTGAGAACCCCATCGATCAGTACAAGACATAAATACATAAATATCGCCTATGATAATCATTATGGACCCCAGAATCATTTGACAGTATAGTAATGATATTTGAAGTTAAGTAATATTTAACGATATTTGAAGTTAAACGATATTTAAAGACATTTGAAGATATTTGAAGTTGAAGTTAAAGATAATTTAAAGTTTAATTCTGAGAACCCCATCGATCAGTACAAGATAAACGATATTTAACGATATTTGAAGTTAAACGATATTTCAAGATATTTGAAGTTGAAGTTAAAGACAATATGTTAAAAGAGTCACTATAATTTGATGACAACCCGTTCCAAATCCAAACTTCAATTACCCCGTGATTAACCTAGGAATCACCGCAAAGGCTAATCGACGCAAGCCATGAGCTAACAATTTTATAAAAGGCACAAATGAACAATTTTACGCGAGAATACATTCTCTATGTGCCTCAAAATATCCTAAAAATGATATGCTGAGAAGAAAATAAACGCACTCCCAGTGTGCGACCCCTTAATGATAATGCACCCTATGAACTATCAAAAAAAAGGCAGGTGAGAATGAACCCTGATAGCATATGCCAACACCTGTAGTGGGAATCATCATTCCCCAGTTCACAATTAGAGAAAACTTGTCGTGTGAACACAATCAGGCTCGAACTGTTCCATGAAGAAACCATAACGTAAATGCTTCAAAAATTTTTGCCAAGACAAAAAGAGTGAAGGACAATAATTTACAACAGAAGGATGGAGTACACTAAAGACTCGAAGGTGATGAAATATATATGAATTTACATATGTTACTTCCTAATAACTTTGATAACTCAAAAATCCCAATAGTGAAAGTGTTTTAATGTTACCAGTGAATATGGTAAACCCAATACCGTGTGTTATAAATCATTCATGTATGTACCGCTAGACGTTCAAGTAGAATTAAATGTAGTATTATCATGCCATTCGATTAATGTAGCGTAGATAGAATGTAGTATGCCATATAGACAGCAAAATCAAAAAAAAGCCTTGTAAAAATTGAATTAAAAAAATCTTTAGTATAGTATCTAGCTTAGAACCATGAATAATCTTAGTCCGGTAGATGAATTTTAAATAGGGATGTAGAATAAATAAGAAAAGTAATAGAGAAAATTTTTAGCACTCCTGATTAAGCCATAACATAAATATAAAATAATTATGTAGAGGAAATAGTTAATAAATCGCGAACATCTTAAAAGCCCAAAGGCAAGCAACTACTAATGACGGGGCGTCATTAATTGATGGGAAGGGTAATATGTACCATGAGTAAAATGCGATGTATTTAAAATACCAAAATACAGTTACTTCTTTCTAAAGATAATTCTGACTTCCTCTAATTAAGTTAAATCTAATTTCAAAAATGAAAAATCCGTAATCAGCAAAGAGAAAAGTGCAGTCACCCCCAGAAAAAGGACTGCGCTATCGAGCTTTAGATTTCGCTAAGAGAGTGAGTAATAAAAATTATGCTACGTACAATATTTCTAAGGAAGTTTAAACGATAAGAACCGTGTGAACGCTTGAATCATCAGAAATATTTAAAAGAATTTATTGGACGAAGGGCTCGCGTCCTTGGACCACCCGAGCCAATTGTCAGCCAGTTCTCACGGCGCAGGACAAAAAACTATGTTTTGATAGTGGGGTAAAAGTGCTTTTTGGAATGATTCGTAGATTAGATTTGGAAGGATTCGTAGATTAGATTTGGAGGGATTCGTAAACCAGATTTGGAATTATTCGTAAATCAGAGTCAAAACCACCCAGACAAAATTCTTATATGGTTGTCACCGTTATTTGTCATTTGAAGTGACCCATTGCTGTGCACCTAAGTATGTAAGTTCAATAAATCTATTGCCTTTTTATCTGTGTTTATTTCATTTTATATGTCTGCATCTAGTCTAACAATAGGTAATCAGTTCGCATGTCTCCAAGGTAAACGCTCCCAGGGAATCGGATCTCCAGATAGCTCAAGAAAAAGAGGTCACGTTTACATGGCTGTACATTTTATGTTCACTCAATAATTGAGGGTGGCACAGGCCTTGTTGGCATAATCTTCAGCGCTGTAAGCGGCGCTATCGGAGAACCTATAAAGGTGTAAGTTCACAGCTTCAAGGTATAATTTTAGACTTGACGAGATCAATCTTCATTACCGCTATTAGGACGGCCAGAAAGCTTTTTATTGCTACAAAGAAAATCTTTATTGATACAACATCCCCCCCCCCCCCCCGCCACAGCCCTCAGGGCAAGAGTTGCAAGTTATGACCTGGGGGCATGTAAGATCTCATAGAATTTGTGGTTATGTAAGCTT
Organism: Artemia sinica; assembly: GCA_027921565.1. Lineage (NCBI taxonomy): Eukaryota > Metazoa > Arthropoda > Branchiopoda > Anostraca > Artemiidae > Artemia > Artemia sinica. Next base: position 49,423,799 of record CM051264.1, read on the forward strand.
CGAAGGTGGCTTATTAGACTGGTAATCATAAGTTTTAGTGTCCTTCTAAGTAACCAAAGGGCAGCTACCCCCCCCCGCCCACACACACCCATCATTCCCCAAAAAAACTGCTCTAAAAATTTTGAGATAGTCATTTTGTTCAGCGTAGTTGAAAGATCCAGTAATCGTGTATTTGAAAATGACAACCCCACGAGCACTCGGGACAACGGTTTTAAGTTATGCCCCGGGGGCGTATAAGGTTTAAATGGAAAGGGTGGTGGTAACAACTTCGAAAACGGGGATCATTAGATTGGAAATCAGAAATTCCAGTGCCATTTTTAAGCGTCAAAATAGTCATCACCAAATACAAGTTGTCCCCATAGAGGAAAAAAGAAGTCAAGAGAAAGGATTTGAGGGAAATGGGCACTCTATGGAAGAAAATAAAGAATAACTCCTTCTTTACCTCCCTATGTTTAACATAGGGAGGTAAAGAAGGAGCGTGCGTAGTTGTGTTTGCCTCAGGTGGCTTGGTGCTTCAATGGCTTATTAGCAGTAGTGGTAGTAGTAGTCATCACCAAATACAGATTATCCCCATAGAGGGAAAAAGAAGTCTAGAGAAAGGATTTGAGGGAAATGGGCACTCTATGGAAGAAAATAAAGAATAAAGCTTTAAACATAGGAAGGTAAAGAAGGAGCGTGCATAGTTGTGTTTGCCTGAGGGGGCTTGGTGCTTCCATGGCTTATTAGCAGTAGTGGTAGTAGTAGTCATCACCATATACAGGTTGTCCCCATAGAGGAAAAAAGAAGTCTAGGGAAAGGATTTGAGGGAAACGGGCACTCTATGGAAGAAAATAAAGAATTAAGCTTTAAACATAGGGAGGAAAAGAAGGAGCGTGCGTAGTTGTGTTTGCCTCAGGTGGCTTGGTGCTTCAATGGCTTATTAGCAGTAGTGGTAGTAGTAGTCATCACCAAATACAGGTTGTCCCCATAGAGGGAAAAAGAAGCCTAGAGAAAAGATTTGAGGGAAATGGGCACTCTATGGAAGAAAATAAAGAATAAAGCTTTAAACATAGGAAGGTAAAGAAGGAGCGTGCATAGTTGTGTTTGCCTCAGGTGGCTTGGTGCTTCAGTGGCTTATTAGCAGTATTGGTAGTAGTAGTCATCACCAAATACAGGTTGTTCCCATAGAGGGAAAAAAAAGTCTAGAGAAAGGATTCGGGAGAAACGGGAACTCTATGGAAGAAAATAAAGAATAAAGCTTTAAACATAGGGAGGTAAAGAAGGAGCGTGCGTAGTTGTGTTTTCCTCCGGTGGCTTGGTGCTTCAGTGGCTTATTAGCAGTAGTGGTAGTAGTAGTCATTGCCAAATACAGGTTGTCCCCATAGAGGGAAAAAGAAGTCTAGAGAAAGGATTTGAGGGAAATGGGCGCTCTTGGAAGAAAATAAAGAATAAAGCTTTAATCATAGGGAGGTAAAGAAGGAGCGTGCGTAGTTGTGTTTGCCTCAGGTGGCTTGGTGCTTCAGTGGCTTATTAGCAGTAGTGGTAGTAGTAGTCATTGCCAAATACAGGTTGTCCCCATAGAGGGAAAAAGAAGTCTAGAGAAAGGATTTGAGGGAAATGGGCACTCTTTGGAAGAAAATAAAGAATAAAGCTTTAATCATAGGGAGGTAAAGAAGGAGCGTGCGTAGTTGGGTTTGCCTCAAGTGGTTTGGTGCATCAATGGCTTATTAGCAGTAGTGGTAGTAGTAGTCATTGCCAAATACAGGTTGTCCCCATAGAGGGAAAAAGAAGTCTAGAGAAAGGATTTGGGGGAAACGGGAACTCTATGGAAGAAAATAAAGAATAAAGCTTTAAAATAGGAAGGTAAAGAAGGAGCGTGCATAGTTGTGTTTGCCTCAGGTGGCTTGGTGTTTAAATGACTTATTAGCAGTAGTGGTAGTAGTAGTCATCACCAAATACAGGTTATCCCCATAGAGGGAAAAAGAAGTCTAGAGAAAGGATTTGAGGGAAGTGGGCACTCTATGGAATGAAATAAAGAATAAAGCTTTGAAAATATTGAGGTCAAGAAGGAGTGTGCGTAGTTGTGTTTGCCTCAGGTGGCTTGGTGCTTCAATGGCTTATTAGCAGTAGTGGTAGTATTAGTCATCACCAAATACAGATTATCCCCATATAGGGAAAAAGAAGTCTAGAGAAAGGATTTGAGGGAAATGGGCACTCTATGGAAGAAAATAAAGAATAAAGCTTTAAACATAGGGAGGTAAAGAAGGAGCGTGCGTAGTTGTGTTTGCATCAGGTGGCTTGGTGCTTCAATGGCTTATTAGCAGTAGTTGTAGTAGTAGTCATCACCAAATACAGGTTGTCCCCATAGAGGAAAAAAAGAAGTCTAGAGAAAGGATTTGAGGGAAATGGGCACTCTATGGAAGAAAATAAAGAATAAAGCTTTAAACATAGGAAGGTAAAGAAGGAGCGTGCGTAGCTGTGTTTGCCTCAGGTGGCTTGGTGCTTCAATGGCTTATTAGCAGTAGTGGTGGTAATGGTCATCACCCAATACCGGTTGTCCCCATAGAGGGAAAAAGAAGTCTAGAGAAAGGATTTGAGGGAAATGGGCACTCTATGGAAGAAAATAAAGAATAAAGCTTTAAACATAGGGAGGTAAAGAAGGAGCGTGCGTAGTTGTGTTTGCCTCCGGTGGCTTGGTGCTTCAATGGTTTATTAGCAGTAGTGGTAGTAGCAGTCCTCACCAAATACAGGTTGTCCCCATAGAGGGAAAAAGAAGTCTAGAGAAAGGATTTGAGGGAAATGGGCACTCTATGGAAGAAAATAAAGAATAAAGCTTTAAACATAGGAAGGTAAAGAAGGAGCGTGCGTAGTTGTGTTTACCTCAGGTGGCTTGGTGCTTCAGTGGCTTATTAGCAGTAGTGGTAGTAGTAGTCATTACCAAATACAGGTTGTCCCCATAGAGGGAAAAAGAAGTCTAGAGAAAGGATTTGAGGGAAATGGGCACTCTATGGAAGAAAATAAAGAATAAAGCTTTAATCATAGGGAGGTAAAGAAGAAGCGTGCGTAGTTGGGTTTGCCTCAAGTGGTTTGGTGCTTCAATGGCTTATTAGCAGTAGTGGTAGTAGTAGTCATCACCAAATACAGGTTGCCCCCATAGAGGGAAAAAGAAGTCTAGAGAAAGGATTTGGGGGAAACGGGAACTCTATGGAAGAAAATAAAGAATAAAGTTTTAAACATAGGGAGGTAAAGAAGGAGCGTGCGTAGTTGTGTTATCTTCCGGTGGCTTGGTGCTTCAATGGCTTATTAGCAGTAGTGGTAGCAGTAGTCATCACCAAATACAGGCTGTCCCCATAGAGGGAAAAGGAAGTCTAGAGAAAGGATTTGAGGGAAATGGGCACTCTATGAAAGAAAATAAAGATTAAAGCTTTAAACATAGGGAGGTAAAGAAGGAGCGTGCGTAGTTTTGTTTGCCTCCGGTGGCTTGGTGCTTCAATGGTTTATTAGCAGTAGTGGTAGTAGTAGTCATCACTAAATACAGGTTGTCCCCATAGAGGGAAAACAAAGTCTAGAGAAAGGATTTGAGGGAAACGGGCACTCTATGGAAGAAAATAAAGAATTAAGCTTTAAACATAGGGAGGTAAAGAAGGAGCGTGCGTAGTTGTGTTTGCCTCAGGTGGCTTGGTGCTTCAATGGCTTATTAGCAGTATTGGTAGCAGTAGTCATCACCAAATACAGGTTGTCCCCATAGAGGGAAAGAGAAGTCTAGAGAAAGGATTTGAAGGAAACGGGCACTCTATGAAAGAAAATAAAGAATAAAGCTTTAAACATAGGGAGGTAAAGAAGAAGCTTGCGTAGTTGTGTTTGCCTCAGGTGGCTTGGTACTTCAATGGCTTATAAGCAGTAGTGGTAGTAGTAGTCATCACCAAATACAGGTTGTCCCCATAGAGGGAAAAAGAAGTCTAGAGAAAGGATTCGGGAGAAACGGGAACTCTATGGAAGAAAATAAAGAATAAAGCTTTAAACATAGGGAGGTAAAGAAGGAGCGTGCGTAGTTGTGTTTGCCTCAGGTGGCTTGGTGCTTCAGTGGCTTATTAGCAGTATTGGTAGTAGTAGTCATCACCAAATACAGGTTGTCCCCATAGAGGGAAAACGAAGTCTAGAGAAAGGACTTGAAGGAAAGGGGCACTCTATGGAAGAAAATAAAGAATAAAGCTTTAAACGTAGGGAGGTAAAGAAGAAGCTTGCGTAGTTGTGTTTGCCTCAGGTGGCTTGGTGCTTCAATGGCTTATAAGCAGTAGTGGTAGTAGTAGTCATCACCAAATACAGGTTGTCCCCATAGAGGGAAAAAGAAGTCTAGAGAAAGGATTCGGGAGAAACGGGAACTCTATGGAAGAAAATAAAGAATAAAGCTTTAAACATAGGGAGGTAAAGAAGGAGTGTTCGTAGTTGTGTTTGCCTCCGGTGGCTTTGTGCTTCAATGGCTTATTAGCAGTAGTGGTAGCAGTAGCCATCACCAAATACAGGTTGTCTCCATAGAGGGAAAAAGAAGTCTAGAGAAAGGATTGTAGGGAAATGGGCACTCTATGGAAGAAAATAAAGAATAAAGCTTTAAACATAGGGAGGTAAAGAAGAAGCGTGCGTAGTTGGGTTTGCCTCAAGTGGTTTGGTGCTTCAATGGCTTATTAGCAGTAGTGGTAGTAGTAGTCATCACCAAATACAGGTTGTCCCCATAGAGGGAAAAAGAAGTCTAGAGAAAGGATTTGAGGGAAATGGGCACTCTATGGAAGAAAATAAAGAATAAAGCTTTAATCATAGGGAGGTAAAGAAGGAGCGTGCGTAGTTGGGTTTGCCTCAAGTGGTTTGGTGCTTCAATGGCTTATTAGCAGTAGTGGTAGTAGTAGTCATCACCAAATACAGGTTGTCCCCATAGAGGGAAAAAGAAGTCTAGAGAAAGGATTTGGGGGAAACGGGAACTCTATGGAAGAAAATAAAGAATAAAGTTTTAAACATAGGGAGGTAAAGAAGGAGCGTGCGTAGTTGTGTTATCTTCCGGTGGCTTGGTGCTTCAATGGCTTATTAGCAGTAGTGGTAGCAGTAGTCATCACCAAATACAGGTTGTCCCCATAGAGGGAAAAGGAAGTCTAGAGAAAGGATTTGAGGGAAATGGGCACTCTATGAAAGAAAATAAAGATTAAAGCTTTAAACATAGGGAGGTAAAGAAGGAGCGTGCGTAGTTTTGTTTGCCTCGGTGGCTTGGTGCTTCAATGGTTTATTAGCAGTAGTGGTAGTAGTAGTCATCACTAAATACAGGTTGTCCCCATAGAGGGAAAACGAAGTCTAGAGAAAGGATTTAAGGGAAACGGGCACTCTATGGAAGAAAATAAAGAATTAAGCTTTAAACATAGGGAGGTAAAGAAGGAGCGTGCGTAGTTGTGTTTGCCTCAGGTGGCTTGGTGCTTCAATGGCTTATTAGCAGTATTGGTAGCAGTAGTCATCACCAAATACAGGTTGTCCCCATAGAGGGAAAAAGAAGTCTAGAGAAAGGATTTGAAGGAAACGGGCACTCTATGAAAGAAAATAAAGAATAAAGCTTTAAACATAGGGAGGTAAAGAAGAAGCTTGCGTAGTTGTGTTTGCCTCAGGTGGCTTGGTGCTTCAATGGCTTATAAGCAGTAGTGGTAGTAGTAGTCATCACCAAATACAGGTTGTCCCCATAGAGGGAAAAAGAAGTCTAGAGAAAGGATTCGGGAGAAACGGGAACTCTATGGAAGAAAATAAAGAATAAAGCTTTAAACATAGGGAGGTAAAGAAGGAGCGTGCGTAGTTGTGTTTGCCTCCGGTGGCTTGGTGCTTCAATGGCTTATTAGCAGTACTGGTAGCAGTAGCCATCACCAAATACAGGTTGTCCCCATAGAGGGAAAAAGAAGTCTAGAGAAAGGATTTGAGGGAAATGGGCACTCTATGAAAGAAAATAAAGAATAAAGCTTTAAACATAGGGAGGTAAAGAAGGAGCGTGCGTAGTTTTGTTTGCCTCCGGTGGCTTGGTGCTTCAATGGTTTATTAGCAGTATTGGTAGTAGTAGTCATCACCAAATACAGGTTATCCCCATAGAGGGAAAACGAAGTCTAGAGAAAGGATTTGAGGGAAACGGGCAATCTATGGAAGAAAATAAAAAATTAAGCTTTAAACATAGGGAGGAAAAGAAGGAGCGTGCGTAGTTGTGTTTGCCTCAGGTGGCTTGGTGCTTCAATGGCTTATTAGCAGTAGTGGTAGTAGTAGTCATCACCAAATACAGGTTGTCCCCATAGAGGGAAAAAGAAGCCTAGAGAAAGGATTTGAGGGAAATGGGCACTCTATGGAAGAAAATATAGAATAAAGCTTTAAACATAGGAAGGTAAAGAAGGAGCGTGCGTAGTTGTGTTTGCCTCAGGTGGCTTGGTGCTTCAGTGGCTTATTAGCAGTATTGGTAGTAGTAGTCATCACCAAATACAGGTTGTCCCCATAGAGGGAAAAAGAAGTCTAGAGAAAGGATTTGAAGGAAAGGGGCACTCTATGGAAGAAAATAAAGAATAAAGCTTTAAACGTAGGGAGGTAAAGAAGAAGCTTGCGTAGTTGTGTTTGCCTCAGGTGGCTTGGTGCTTCAATGGCTTATAAGCAGTAGTGGTAGTAGTAGTCACCACCAAATACAGGTTGTCCCCATAGAGGGAAAAAGAAGTCTAGAGAAAGGATTCGGGAGAAACGGGAACTCTATGGAAGAAAATAAAGAATAAAGCTTTAAACATGGGGAGGTAAAGAAGGAGCGTGCGTAGTTGTGTTTGCCTCCGGTGGCTTTGTGCTTCAATGGCTTATTAGCAGTAGTGGTAGCAGTAGCCATCACCAAATACAGGTTGTCTCCATAGAGGGAAAAAGAAGTCTAGAGAAAGGATTGTAGGGAAATGGGCACTCTATGGAAGAAAATAAAGAATAAAGCTTTAAACATAGGGAGGTAAAGAAGGAGCGTGCGTAGTTGGGTTTGCCTCAAGTGGTTTGGTGCTTCAATGGCTTATTAGCAGTAGTGGTAGCAGTAGTCATCACCAAATACAGGTTGTCCCCATAGAGGGAAAAAGAAGTCTAGAGAAAGGATTTGAGGGAAATGGGCACTCTATGGAAGAAAATAAAGAATAAAGCTTTAAACATGGGGAGGTAAAGAAGGAGCGTGCGTAGTTGGGTTTGCCTCAAGTGGTTTGGTGCTTCAATGGCTTATTAGCAGTAGTGGTAGTAGCAGTCATCACCAAATACAGGTTGCCCCCATAGAGGGAAAAAGAAGTCTAGAGAAAGGATTTGGGGGAAACGGGAACTCTATAGAAGAAAATAAAGAATAAAGTTTTAAACATAGGGAGGTAAAGAAGGAGCGTGCGTAGTTGTGTTATCTTCCGGTGGCTTGGTGCTTCAATGGCTTATTAGCAGTAGTGTTAGCAGTAGTCATCACCAAATACAGGTTGTCCCCATAGAGGGAAAAGGAAGTCTAGAGAAAGGATTTGAGGGAAATGGGCACTCTATGAAAGAAAATAAAGAATAAAGCTTTAAACATAGGGAGGTAAAGAAGGAGCGTGCGTAGTTTTGTTTGCCTCCGGTGGCTTGGCGCTTCAATAGTTTATTAGCAGTAGTGGTAGTAGTAGTCATCACCAAATACAGGTTGTCCCCATAGAGGGAAAAAGAAGTCTAGAGAAAGGATTTGAAGGAAACGGGCACTCTATGGAAGAAAATAAAGAATAAAGCTTTAAACATAGGGAGGTAAAGAAGAAGCGTGCGTAGTTGTGTTTGCCTCAGGTGGCTTGGTGCTTCAATGGCTTATAAGCAGTAGTGGTAGTAGTAGTCATCACCAAATACAGGTTGTCCCCATAGAGGGAAAAAGAAGTCTAGAGAAAGGATTCGGGAGAAACGGGAACTCTATGGAAGAAAATAAAGAATAAAGCTTTAAACATAGGGAGGTAAAGAAGGAGCGTGCGTAGTTGTGTTTGCCTCCGGTGGCTTTGTGCTTCAATGGCTTATTAGCAGTAGTGGTAGCAGTAGCCATCACCAAATACAGGTTGTCTCCATAGAGGGAAAAAGAAGTCTAGAGAAAGGATTGTAGGGAAATGGGCACTCTATGGAAGAAAATAAAGAATAAAGCTTTAAACATAGGAAGGTAAAGAAGGAGCGTGCGTAGTTGTGTTTACCTCAGGTGGCTTGGTGCTTCAGTGGCTTATTAGCAGCAGTGGTAGTAGTAGTCATCACCAAATACAGGTTGTCCCCATAGAGGGAAAAAGAAGTCTAGAGAAAGGATTTGAGGGAAATGGGCACTCTATGAAAGAAAATAAAGAATAAAGCTTTAATCATAGGGAGGTAAAGAAGGAGCGTGCGTAGTTGGGTTTGCCTCAAGTGGTTTGGTGCTTCAATGGCTTATTAGCAGTATTGGTAGTAGTAGTCATCACCAAATACAGGTTGCCCTCATAGAGGGAAAAAGAAGTCTAGAGAAAGGATTTGGGGGAAACGGGAACTCTATAGAAGAAAATAAAGAATAAAGTTTTAAACATAGGGAGGTAAAGAAGGAGCGTGCGTAGTTGTGTTATCTTCCGGTGGCTTGGTGCTTCAATGGCTTATTAGCAGTAGTGGTAGCAGTAGTCATCACCAAATACAGGTTGTCCCCATAGAGGGAAAAAGAAGTCTAGAGAAAGGATTTGAGGGAAATGGGCACTCTATGAAAGAAAATAAAGAATAAAGCATTAAACATAGGGAGGTAAAGAAGGAGCGTGCGTAGTTTTGTTTGCCTCCGGTGGCTTGGTGCTTCAATGGTTTATTAGCAGTAGTGGTAGTAGTAGTCATCACCAAATACAGGTTGTCCCCATAGAGGGAAAACGAAGTCTAGAGAAAGGATTTGAGGGAAATGGGCACTCTATGGAATGAAATATAGAATAAAGCTTTGAAAATATTGATGTCAAGAAGGAGCGTGCGTAGTTGTGTTTGCCTCAGGTGGCTTGGTGCTTCAATGGCTTATTAGCAGTATTGGTAGTAGTAGTCATCACCAAATACAGGTTGTCCCCATAGAGGGAAAAAGAAGTCTAGAGAAAGGATTTGAAGGAAACGGGCACTCTATGAAAGAAAATAAAGAATAAAGCTTTAAACATAGGGAGGTAAAGAAGGAGCGTGCGTAGTTGTGTTTGCCTCCGGTGGCTTGGTGCTTTAATGGTTTATTAGCAGTAATGGTAGTAGTAGTCATCACCAAATACAGGTTGTCCCCATAGAGGGAAAAAGAAGTCTAGAGAAAGGATTCGGGAGAAACGGGAACTCTATGGAAGAAAATAAAGAATAAAGCTTTAAACAAAGGGAGGTAAAGAAGGAGCGTGCGAAGTTGTGTTTGCCTCAGGTGGCTTGGTGCTTTAATGGTTTATAAGCAGTAGTGGTAGTAGTAGTCATCACCAAATACAGGTTGTCCCCATAGAGGGAAAAAGAAGTCTAGAGAAAGGATTCGGGAGAAACGGGAACTCTATGGAAGAAAATAAAGAATAAAGCTTTAAACAAAGGGAGGTAAAGAAGGAGCGTGCGAAGTTGTGTTTGCCTCCGGTGGCTTGGTGCTTCAATGGCTTATTAGCAGTAGTGGTAGTAGTAGTCATCACCAAATACAGGTTGTCCCCATAGAGGGAAAAAGAAGTCTAGAGAAAGGATTTGAAGGAAACGGGCACTCTATGGAAGAAAATAAAGAATAAAGCTTTAAACAAAGGGAGGTAAAGAAGAAGCTTGCGTAGTTGTGTTTGCCTCAGGTGGCTTGGTGCTTCAATGGCTTATAAGCAGTAGTGGTAGTAGTAGTCATCACCAAATACAGGTTGTCCCCATAGAGGGAAAAAGAAGTCTAGAGAAAGGATTCGGGAGAAACGGGAACTCTATGGAAGAAAATAAAGAATAAAGCTTTAAACAAAGGGAGGTAAAGAAGGAGCGTGCGAAGTTGTGTTTGCCTCCGGTGGCTTGGTGCTTCAATGGCTTATTAGCAGTACTGGTAGCAGTAGCCATCACCAAATACAGGTTGTCCCCATAGAGGGAAAAAGAAGTCTAGAGAAAGGATTTGAGGGAAATGGGCACTCTATGAAAGAAAATAAAGAATAAAGCTTTAAACATAGGGAGGTAAAGAAGAAGCTTGCGTAGTTGTGTTTGCCTCAGGTGGCTTGGTGCTTTAATGGTTTATAAGCAGTAGTGGTAGTAGTAGTCATCACCAAATACAGGTTGTCCCCATAGAGGGAAAAAGAAGTCTAGAGAAAGGATTCGGGAGAAACGGGAACTCTATGGAAGAAAATAAAGAATAAAGCTTTAAACAAAGGGAGGTAAAGAAGGAGCGTGCGAAGTTGTGTTTGCCTCCGGTGGCTTGGTGCTTCAATGGCTTATTAGCAGTACTGGTAGCAGTAGCCATCACCAAATACAGGTTGTCCCCATAGAGGGAAAAAGAAGTCTAGAGAAAGGATTTGAGGGAAATGGGCACTCTATGAAAGAAAATAAAGAATAAAGCTTTAAACATAGGGAGGTAAAGAAGGAGCGTGCGTAGTTTTGTTTGCCTCCGGTGGCTTGGTGCTTCAATGGTTTATTAGCAGTATTGGTAGTAGTAGTCATCACCAAATACAGGTTGTCCCCATAGAGGGAAAAGAAGCCTAGAGAGGGGATTTGAGGGAAATGGGCACTCTATCGAAGAAAATAAAGAATAAAGCTTTAAACATAGGAAGGTAAAGAAGGAGCGTGCGTAGTTGTGTTTGCCTCAGGTGGCTTGGTGCTTCAGTGGCTTATTAGCAGTATTGGTAGTAGTAGTCATCACCAAATACAGGTTGTCCCCATAGAGGGAAAAAGAAGTCTAGAGAAAGGATTTGAAGGAAACGGGCACTCTATGGAAGAAAATAAAGAATAAAGCCTTAAACATAGGGAGGTAAAGAAGAAGCTTGCGTAGTTGTGTTTGCCTCAGGTGGCTTGGTGCTTCAATGGCTTATAAGCAGTAGTGGTAGTAGTAGTCATCACCAAATACAGGTTGTCCCCATAGAGGGAAAAAGAAGTCTAGAGAAAGGATTTGGGAGAAACGGGAACTCTATGGAAGAAAATAAAGAAAAAAACTTTAAACATAGGGAGGTAAAGAAGGAGCGTGCGTTGTTGTGTTTGCCTCCGGTGGCTTTGTGCTTCAATGGCTTATTAGAAGTAGTGGTAGCAGTAGCCATCACCAAATACAGGTTGTTTCCATAGAGGGAAAAAGAAGTCTAGAGAAAGGATTGTAGGGAAATGGGCACTCTATGGAAGAAAATAAAGAATAAAGCTTTGAACATAGGACGGTAAAGAAGGAGCGTGCGCAGTTGTGTTTGCCTCAGGTGGCTTGGTGCTTCGATGGCTTATTAGCAGTAGTGGTAGTAGTAGTCATCACCAAATACAGGTTGTCCCCATAGAGGGAAAACGAAGTCTAGAGAAAGGATTTGAAGGAAACGGGCACTCTATGGAAGAAAATAAAGAATAAAGCCTTAAACATAGGGAGGTAAAGAAGGAGCGTGCGTATTTGTGTTTGCCTCAGGTGGGTTGGTGCTTGAATGACTTATTAGCAGTAGTGGCAGTGGTAGTCATCACCAAATACGGGTTTTCCGCATAGAGGGAAAAAGAAGTCTAGAGAAAGGATTTGAGGGAAATGGGCACTCCATGGAATGAAATAAAGAATAAAGTTTTGAAAATATTGAGGTCAATAAGGAGCGTGCGTAGTTGTGTTTGCCTCAGGTGACTTGGTGCTTCAATGGCTCATTAGCAGTAGTGGTAGTATTGGTCATCACCAAATACAGGTTGTCCCCATAGAGGGAAAAAGAAGTCTAGAGAAAAGTCTTGAGGGAAATGGGCACTCTATGGAAGAAAATAAAGAATAAAGCTTTAAACATAAGGAGGTAGAAAAGGAGCGTGCGTAGTTGCGTTTGCCTCCGGTGGCTTGGTGCTTAAATGGTTTATTACCAGTAGTGGTAGTAGTAGTCATCACCAAATACAGGTTGTCTCTATAGAGGGAAAACGAAGTCTAGAGAAAGGATTTGAGGGAAACGGGCACTCTGTGGAAGAAAATAAAGAATTAAGCTTTAAACATAGGGAAACGGGCACTCTATGGAAGAAAATAAAGAATTAAGCTTTAAACATAAGCTTTAAACATAGGGAGGTAAAGAAGAAGCTTGCGTAGTTGTGTTTGCCTCAGGTGGCTTGGTGCTTCAATGGCTTATTAGCAGTAGTGGTAGTAGTAGTCATCACCAAATACAGGTTGTCCCCATAGAGGGAAAAAGAAGTCTAGAGAAAGGATTTGAGAGAAACGGGAACTCTATGGAAGAAAATAAAGAAAAAAACTTTAAACATAGGGAGGTAAAGAAGGAGCGTGCGTTGTTGTGTTTGCCTCCGGTGGCTTTGTGCTTCAATGGCTTATTAGCAGTAGTGGTAGCAGTAGCCATCACCAAATACAGGTTGTTTCCATAGAGGGAAAAAGAAGTCTAGAGAAAGGATTGGAGGGAAATGGGCACTCTATGGAAGAAAATAAAGAATAAAGCTTTGAACATAGGACGGTAAAGAAGGAGCGTGCGCAGTTGTGTTTGCCTCAGGTGGCTTGGTGCTTCGATGGCTTATTAGCAGTAGTGGTAGTAGTAGTCATCACCAAATACAGGTTGTCCCCATAGAGGGAAAACGAAGTCTAGAGAAAGGATTTGAAGGAAACGGGCACTCTATGGAAGAAAATAAAGAATAAAGCCTTAAACATAGGGAGGTAAAGAAGGAGCGTGCGTATTTGTGTTTGCCTCAGGTGGGTTGGTGCTTCAATGACTTATTAGCAGTAGTGGCAGTGGTAGTCATCACCAAATACGGGTTTTCCGCGTAGAGGGAAAAAGAAGTCTAGAGAAAGGATTTGAGGGAAATGGGCACTCCATGGAATGAAATAAAGAATAAAGTTTTGAAAATATTGAGGTCAATAAGGAGCGTGCGTAGTTGTGTTTGCCTCAGGTGACTTGGTGCTTCAATGGCTCATTAGCAGTAGTGGTAGTATTGGTCATCACCAAATACAGGTTGTCCCCATAGAGGGAAAAAGAAGTCTAGAGAAAAGTCTTGAGGGAAATGGGCACTCTATGGAAGAAAATAAAGAATAAAGCTTTAAACATAAGGAGGTAGAGAAGGAGCGTGCGTAGTTGTGTTTGCCTCCGGTGGCTTGGTGCTTAAATGGTTTATTACCAGTAGTGGTAGTAGTAGTCATCACCAAATACAGGTTGTCTCTATAGAGGGAAAACGAAGTCTAGAGAAAGGATTTGAGGGAAACGGGCACTCTGTGGAAGAAAATAAAGAATTAAGCTTTAAACATAGGGAAACGGGCACTCTATGGAAGAAAATAAAGAATTAAGCTTAAACATAAGCTTTAAACATAGGGAGGTAAAGAAGAAGCTTGCGTAGTTATGTTTTCCTCAGGTGGCTTGGTGCTTCAATGGCTTATAAGCAGTAGTGGTAGTAGTAGTCATCACCAAATACAGGTTGTCCCCATATAGGGAAAAAGAAGTCTAGAGAAAGGATTCGGGAGAAACGGGAACTCTATGGAAGAAAATAAAGAATAAAGCTTTAAACATAGGGAGGTAAAGAAGGAGCGTGCGTAGTTGTGTTGGTTGTGGCTTGGTGCTTCAATGGCTTATTAGCAGTAGCGGCAGTAGTAGTCATCACTAAATACAGGTTGTCCCCATAGAGGGACAACCTCTTCTTCCATAGAGTTCCCAAGCAGTAGTGGCTTGGGAACTCTATGGAAGAAAATAAAGAATAAAGCTTTAAACATAGGGAGGTAAAGAAGGAGCGTGCGTAGTTGTGTTTGCCTCCGGTGGCTTGGTTCTTCAATGGTTTATTAGCAGTAGAGGTAGCAGTAGTCATCACCAAATACAGGTGGTCCCCACAGAGGGAAAAAGAAGTCTAGAGAAAGGATTTGAGGGAAATGGGCACTCTATGGAAGAAAATAAAGAATAAAGCTTTAAACATAGGAAGGTAAAGAAGGAGCGTGCTTAGTTGTGTTTGCCTCAGGTGGCTTGGTGCTTCAGTGGCTTATTAGCATTATTGGTAGTAGTAGTCATCACCAAATACAGGTTGTCCCCATAGAGGGAAAAAGAAGTCTAGAGAAAGGATTTGAGGGAAATGGGCACTCTATGGAAGAAAATAAAGAATAAAGCTTTAAACATAGGGAGGTAAAGAAGGAGCGTGCGTAGTAGTGTTTGCCTCTGGTGGCTTGGTGCTTCAATGGCTTATAAGCAGTAGTGGTAGTAGTAGTCATCACCAAATACAGGTTGTCCCCATAGAGGGAAAAAGAAGTCTAGAGAAAGGATTCGGGAGAAACGGGAAGTCTATGGAAGAAAATAAAGAATAAAGCTTTAAACATAGGGAGGTAAAGAAAGAGCGTGCGTAGTTGTGTTTGCCTCCGGTGGCTTGGTGCTTCAATGGCTTATTAGCAGTAGTGGTAGCAGTAGCCATCACCAAATACAGGTTGTCCCCATAGAGGGCAAAAGAAGTCTAGAGAAAAAATTTGAGGGAAATGGGCGCTCTATGGAAGAAAACAAAGAATAAAGCTTTAAACATAGGAAGGTAAAGAAGGAGCGTGCGTAGTTGTGTTTGCCTCAGGTGGCTTGGTGCTTCAGTGGCTTATTAGCAGTACTGGTAGTAGTAGTAATCACCAAATACAGGTTGTCCCCATAGAGGGAAACAGAAGTCTAGAGAAAGGATTAGGGGGAAATGGGCACTCTATGGAAGAAAATAAAGAATAAAGCTTTAAACATAGGGAGGTAAAGAAGGAGCGTTAGTAGTTGTGTTTGCCTCAGGTGGCTTGGTGCTTCAGTGGCTTATTAGCAGTATTGGTAGTAGTAGTCATCACCAAATACAGGTTGTCCCCATAGAGGGAAAAAGAAGTTTAGAGAAAGGATTTGGGGGAAACGGGAACTCTATGGAAGAAAATAAAGAATAAAGCTTTAAACATAGGGAGGTAAAGAAGGAGCGTGCGTAGTTGTGTTATCCTCCGGTGGCTTGGTGCTTCAATGGCTTTTTAGCAGTAGTGGTAGCAGTAGGGGTATCAGTAGTCATCAGCAAATACAGGTTGTCTCCATTGAGGGAAAAAGAAGTCTAGAGAAAGGATTTGAGGGAAATGGGCACTCTATGGAAGAAAATAAAGAATAAAGCTTTAAACATAGGAAGGTAAAGAAGGAGCGTGCGTAGTTGTGTTTGCCTCAGGTGGTTGGTGCTTCAATGACTTATTAGCAGTAGTGGTAGTAGTAGTCATCACCAAATACAGGTTGTCCCCATAGAGGGAAAAAGAAGTCTAGAGAAAGGATTTGAAGGAAACGGGCACTCTATGGAAGAAAATAAAGAATAAAGCTTTAAACATAGGGAGGTAAAGAAGGAGCGAGCGTAGTTGTGTTTGCCTCAGGTGGCTTGGTGCTTCAATGACTTATTAGCAGTAGTGGTAGTAGTAGTAGTCATCATCAAATACAGAATGTCCCCATAGAGGGAAAAAGAAATAAAGAATAAACTTTTGAAAATATTGAGGTCAAGAAGGAGCGTGCGTAGTTGTGTTTTCCTCAGGTGGCTTGGAGCTTCAATGGCTTATTAGCAGTAGTGGTAGTAGTGGTCATCACCAAATGCAGGTTGTCCCCATAGAGGGAAAACGAAGTCTAGAGAAAGGATTTGAAGGAAACGAGCACTCTATGGAAGAAAATAAAGAATAAAGCTTTAAACATAGGTAGGTAAAGAAGGAGCGTGCGTATTTGTGTTTGCCTCAGGTGGCTTGGTGCTTCAATGACTTATTAGCAGTAGTGGTAGTAGTAGTCATCACCAAATACAGGTTGTCTCCATAGAGGGAAAAATAAGTCTAGAGAAAGGATTTGAGGGAAACGGGCACTCCATGGAATGAAATAAAGAATAAAGTTTTGAAAATATTGAGGTCAAGAAGGAGTGTGCGTAGTTGTGTTTGCCTCCAGTGGCTTGGTGCTTCAGTGGCTTATTAGCAGTAGTGGTAGTAGTAGTCATCGCCAAATACAGGTTGTCCCCATAGAGGGAAAACGAAGTCTAGAGAAAGGATTTGAGGGAAATGGGCACTCTATGGAAGAAAACAAAGAATAAAGCTTTAAACAAAGGGAGGTAAAGAAGGAGCGTGTGTTGTTGTGTTTGCCTCCGGTGGCTTGGTGCTTCAATGGTTATTAGCAGTAGTGGTAGTAGTAGTCATCACCAAATACAGGTTGTCCCCATAGAGGGAAAACGAAGTCTAGAGAAAGGATTTGAGGGAAATGGGCACTCTATGGAAGAAAATAAAGAATAAAGCTTTAAACATAGGGAGGTAGAGAAGGAGCGTGCGTAGTTGTGTTTGCCTCCGGTGGCTTGGTGCTTCAATGGTTTATTAGTAGTAGTGGTAGTAGTAGTCATCACCAAATACAGGTTGTCCCATAGAGGGAAAACGAAGTCTAGAGAAAGTATTTGAGGGAAACGGGCACTCTATGGAAGAAAATAAAGAATTAAGCTTTAAACATAGGGAAACGGGCACTCTATGGAAGAAAATAAAGAATTAAGCTTTAAACATAAGCTTTAAACATAGGGAGGTAAAGAAGAAGCTTGCGTAGTTGTGTTTGCCTCAGGTTGGCTTGGTGCTTCAATGGCTTATAAGCAGTAGTGGTAGTAGTAGTCATCACCAAATAAAGGTTGTCCCCATATAGGGAAAAAGAAGTCTAGAGAAAGGATTCGAGAGAATCAAGAACTCTATGGAAGAAAATAAAGAATAAAGCTTTAAACATAGGTAGGTAAAGAAGGAGCTTGCGTAGTTGTGTTTTTCTCCGGTGGCTTGGTGCTTCAATGGCTTATTAGCAGTAGTGGTAGCAGTAGTCATCACCAAATACAGGTTGTCCCCATAGAGGGAAAAAGAAGTCTAGAGAAAGGATTTGATGGAAATGGGCACTCTATGGAAGAAAATAAAGAATAAAGCTTTAAACATAGGGAGGTAAAGAAGGAGCGAGCGTATTTGTGTTTGCCTCAGGTGGCTTGGTGCTTCAATGACTTATTAGCAGTAGTGGTAGTAGTAGTCATCATCAAATACAGAATGTCCCCATAGAGGGAAAAAGATGTCTAGAGAAAGGATTTGAGGGAAATGGGCACTCCATGGAATGAAATAAAGAATAAACTTTTGAAAATATTGAGGTCAAGAAGGAGCGTGCGTAGTTGCATCACCAAATATAGGTGGTCCCCATAGAGGGAAAAAGAAGTCTAGAGAAAGGATTTGATGGAAATGGGCATTCTATGGAAGAAAATAAAGAATAAAGCTTTGAACATAGGAAGGTAAAGAAGGAGCGTGCGTAGTTGTGTTTGCCTCAGATGGCTTGGTGCTTCAGTGGCTTATTAGCAGTAGTGGTAGTAGTAGTCATCACCAAATACAGGTTGTCCCCATAGAGGGAAAAAGAAGTCTAGAGAAAGGATTTGAGGGAAATGGGCACTCTATGGAAGAAAATAAAGAATAAAGCTTTAAACATAGGGAGGTAAAGAAGGAGCGTGCGTAGTTGTGTTTGCCTCAGGTGGTTTGGTGCTTCAATGGCTTATTAGCAGTAGTGGTAGTAGTAGTCATCACCAAATACAGGTTGTCCCCATAGAGGGAAAGAGAAGCTAGAGAAAGGATTCGGGGGAAACGGGAACTCTATGGAAGAAAATAAAGAATAAAGCTTTAAACATAGGGAGGTAAAGAAGGAGCGTGCGTAGTTGTGTTTGCCTCAGGTGGCTTGGTGCTTCAATGACTTATTAGCAGTAGTGGTAGTAGTAGTCATCACCAAATACAGGTTGTCCCCATAGAGGGAAAAAGAAGTCTAGAGAAAGGATTTGAGGGAAATGGGCACTCCATGGAATGAAATAAAGAATAAACTTTTGAAAATATTGAGGTCAAGAAGGAGCGTGCGTAGTAATGTTTGCCTCCGGTGGCTTGGTGCTTCAATGGCTTATTAGCAGTAGTGGTAGCAGTAGTCATCATCAAATACTGTTGTCCCCATAGAGGGAAAAAGAAGTCTAGAGAAAGGATTTGAGGGAAATGGGCACTCTATGGAAGAAAATAAAGAATAAAGCTTTAAACATAGGAAGGTAAAGAAGGAGCGTGCGTAGTTGTGTTTGCCTCAGATGGTTTGGTGCTTCAATGGCTTATTAGCAGTAGTGGATGACTACTACCCATAACGGGCAGTAGTAATCACCAAATACAGGTTGTCCCCATAGAGGGAAAAAGAAGTCTAGAGAAAGGATTTTATGGAAGAAAATAAAGAATTAAGCTTTAAACATAAGCTTTAAACATAGGGAGGTAAAGAAGAAGCTTGCGTAGTTGTGTTTGCCTCAGGTGGCTTGGTGCTTCAATGGCTTATAAGCAGTAGTGGTAGTAGTAGTCATCACCAAATACAGGTTGTCCCCATAGAGGGAAAAAGAAGTCTAGAGAAAGGATTTGAGGGAAATGGGCACTCTATGGAAGAAAATAAAGAATAAAGCTTTAAACATAGGGAGGTAAAGAAGGAGCGTGCGTAGTTGTGTTTGCCTCAGGTGGTTTGGTGCTTCAATGGTTTATTAGCAGTAGTGGTAGTAGTAGTCATCACCAAATACAGGTTGTCCCCATAGAGGGAAAAAGAAGTCTAGAGAAAGGATTCGGGGGAAACGGGAACTCTATGGAAGAAAATAAAGAATAAAGCTTTAAACATAGGGAGGTAAAGAAAGAGCGTGCGTAGCTGTGTTATCTTCCAGTGGCTTGGTGCTTCAATGGCTTATTAGCAGTAGTGGTAGCAGTAGTCATCACCAAATACAGGTTGTCCACATAGAGGGAAAAAGAAGTCTAGAGAAAGGATTTGAGGGAAATGGGCACTCCATGGAATGAAATAAAGAATAAACTTTTGAAAATATTGAGGTCAAGAAGGAGCGTGCGTAGTTGCATCACCAAATATAGGTGGTCCCCATAGAGGGAAAAAGAAGTCTAGAGAAAGGATTTGATGGAAATGGGCACTCTATGGAAGAAAATAAAGAATAAAGCTTTGAACATAGGAAGGTAAAGAAGGAGCGTGCGTAGTTGTGTTTGCCTCAGATGGCTTGGTGCTTCAGTGGCTTGTTAGCAGTAGTGGTAGTAGTAGTCATTACCAAATTCAGGTTGTCCCCATAGAGGGAAAAAGAAGTCTAGAGAAAGGATTTGAGGGAAATGGGCACTCTATGGAAGAAAATAAAGAATAAAGCTTTAAACATAGGGAGGTAAAGAAGGAGCGTGCGTAGTTGTGTTTGCCTCAGGTGGTTTGGTGCTTCAATTGCTTATTTGCAGTAGTGGTAGTAGTAGTCATCACCAAATACAGGTTGTCCCCATAGAGGGAAAGAGAAGCCTAGAGAAAGGATTCGGGGGAAACGGGAACTCTATGGAAGAAAATAAAGAATAAAGCTTTAATAATAGGGAGGTAAAGAAGGAGCGTGCGTATTTGTGTTTGCCTCAGGTGGCTTGGTGCTTCAATGACATATTAGCAGTAGTGGTAGTAGTAGTCATCACCAAATACAGGTTGTCCCCATAGAGGGAAAAAGAAGTCTAGAGAAAGGATTTGAGGGAAATGGGCACTCCATGGAATGAAATAAAGAATAAACTTTTGAAAATATTGAGGTAAAGAAGGAGCGTGCGTAGTAGTGTTTGCCTCCGGTGGCTTGGTGCTTCAATGGCTTATTAGCAGTAGTGGTAGCAGTAGTCATCATCAAATACTGTTGTCCCCATAGAGGGAAAAAGAAGTCTAGAGAAAGGATTTGAGGGAAATGGGCACTCTATGGAAGAAAATAAAGAATAGAGCTTTAAACATAGGAAGGTAAAGAAGGAGCGTGCGTAGTTGTGTTTGCCTCAGATGGTTTGGTGCTTCAATGGCTTATTAGCAGTAGTGGATGA
The DNA here is from genome assembly GCA_027921565.1 of Artemia sinica. NCBI lineage: Eukaryota > Metazoa > Arthropoda > Branchiopoda > Anostraca > Artemiidae > Artemia > Artemia sinica. The sequence continues at coordinate 49,443,696 of CM051264.1, forward strand.
CTACTGCCCATAACGGGCAGTAGTAACCACCAAATACAGGTTGTCCCCATAGAGGGAAAAAGAAGTCTAGAGAAAGGATTTTATGGAAGAAAATAAAGAATTAAGCTTTAAACATAAGCTTTAAACATAGGGAGGTAAAGAAGAAGCTTGCGTAGTTGTGTTTGCCTCAGGTGGCTTGGTGCTTCAATGGCTTATAAGCAGTAGTGGTAGTAGTAGTCATCACCAAATACAGGTTGTCCCCATAGAGGGAAAAAGAAGTCTAGAGAAAGGATTTGAGGGAAATGGGCACTCTATGGAAGAAAATAAAGAATAAAGCTTTAAACATAGGGAGGTAAAGAAGGAGCGTGCGTAGTTGTGTTTGCCTCAGGTGGTTTGGTGCTTCAATGGTTTATTAGCAGTAGTGGTAGTAGTAGTCATCACCAAATACAGGTTGTCCCCATAGAGGGAAAAAGAAGTCTAGAGAAAGGATTCGGGGGAAACGGGAACTCTATGGAAGAAAATAAAGAATAAAGCTTTAAACATAGGGAGGTAAAGAAAGAGCGTGCGTAGCTGTGTTATCTTCCAGTGGCTTGGTGCTTCAATGGCTTATTAGCAGTAGTGGTAGCAGTAGTCATCACCAAATACAGGTTGTCCGCATAGAGGGAAAAAGAAGTCTAGAGAAAGGATTTGAGGGAAATGGGCACTCTTTGGAAGAAAATAAAGAATAAAGCTTTAAACAAAGGGAGGTAAAGAAGGAGCGTGTGTAGCTGTGTTTGCATCCGGTGGCTTGGTGCTTCAATGGTTTATTAGCAGTAGTGGTAGTAGTAGTCATCACCAAATACAGGTTGTCCCCATAGAGGGAAAACGAAGTCTTGAGAAAGGATTTGAGGGAAACGGGCACTCTATGGAAGAAAATAAAGAATTAAGCTTTAAACATAGGGAGGTAAAGAAGGAGCGTGCGTAGTTGTGTTTGCCTCAGGTGGCTTGGTGCTTCAATGGCTTATTAGCAGTAGTGGTAGTAGTAGTAGTCATCACCAAATACAGGTTGTTCCCATAGAGGGAAAAAGAAGTCTAGAGAAAAGATTTGAGGGAAATGGGCACTTTATGGAAGAAAATAAGAATAAAGCTTTAGACACAGGAAGGTAAAGAAGGAGCGTGCGTAGTTGTGTTTGCCTCAGGTGGCTTGGTGCTTCAGTGGCTTATTAGCAGTAGTGGTAGTAGTAGTCATCACCAAATACAGGTTGTCCCCATAGAGGGAAAAAGAAGTCTAGAGAAAGGATTTGAGGGAAATGGGCACTCTATGGAACAAAATAAAGAATAAAGCTTTAAACATAGAGAGGTAAAGAAGGAGCGTGCGTAGTTGTGTTTGCCTCAGGTGGTTTGATGGTTCAATGGCTTATTAGCAGTAGTGGTAGTAGTAGTCATCACCAAATACAGGTTGTCCCCATAGAGGGAAAAAGAAGTCTAGAGAAAGAATTAGAGGGAAATGGGCACTCTATGGAAGAAAATAAAGAATAAAGCTTTAAACATAGAGAGGTAAAGAAGGATTGTGCGTAGTTGTGTTTGCCTTAGTTGGTTTGGTGCTTCAATGGTTTATTAGCAGTAGTGGTAGTAGTAGTCATCACCAAATAAAGGTTGTCCCCATACAGGGAAAAAGAAGTCTAGAGAAAGGATTCGGGGGAAACGGGAACTCTATGGAACAAAATAAAGAATAAAGCTTTAAACATAGGGAGGTAAAGAAGGAGTGTGCGTAGTTGTGTTATCTTCCGGTGGCTTGGTGCTTCAATGGCTTATTAGCAGTAGTGGTAGCAGTAGTCATCACCAAATACAGGATGTCCCCATAGAGGGAAAAACAAGTCTAGAGAAAGGATTTGAGGGAAATGGGCACTCTATGGAAGAAAATAAAGAATTAAGCTTTAAACATAGGGAGGTAAAGAAGGAGCGTGCGTAGTTGTGTTTGCCTCAGGTGTTTTGGTACTTCAATGGCTTATTAGCAGTAGTGGTAGTAGTAGTCATCACCAAATACAGATTGTCCCCATAGAGGGAAAAAGAAGTCTAGAGAAAGAATTAGAGGGAAATGGGCACTCTAAGGAAGAAAATAAAGAATAAAGCTTTAAACATAGAGAGGTAAAGAAGGAGCGTGCGTAGTTGTGTTTGCCTCAGGTGGTTTGATGGTTCAATGGGTTATTAGCAGTAGTGGTAGTAGTAGTCATCACCAAATACAGATTGTCCCCATAGAGGGAAAAAGAAGTCTAGAGAAAGAATTAGAGGGAAATGGGCACTCTATGGAAGAAAATAAAGAATAAAGCTTTAAACATAGAGAGGTAAAGAAGGAGCGTGCGTAGTTGTGTTTGCCTAAGGTGGTTTGGTGCTTCAATGGCTTATTAGCAGTAGTGGTAGTAGTAGTCATCACCAAATACAGGTTGTCCCCATAGAGGGAAAAAGAAGTCTAGAGAAAGGATTCGGGGGAAACGGGAACTCTATGGAAAAAAATAAAGAATAAAGCTTTAAACATAGGGTGGTAAAGAAGGAGTGTGCGTAGTTGTGTTATCTTCCGGTGGCTTGGTGCTTCAATGGCTTATTAGCAGTAGTGGTAGCAGTAGTCATCACCAAATACAGGTTGTCCCCATAGAGGGAAAAAACAAGTCTAGAGAAAGGATTTGAGGGAAATGGGCACTCTATGGAAGAAAATAAAGAATAAAGCTTTAAACATAGGAGGGTAAAGAAGGAGCTTGCGTAGTTGTGTTTGCCTCCGGTGGCTTGGTGCTTCAATAGTTTATTAGCAGTAGTGGTAGTAGTAGTCATCACCAAATACAGGTTGTCCCCATAGAGGGAAAACGAAGTCTAGAGAAAGGATTGATGGAAACGGGCACTCTATGGAAGAAAATAAAGAATAAAGCTTTAAACATAGGGAGGTAAAGAAGGAGCGTGCGTAGTTGTGTTTGCCTCAGGTGGTTTGGTGCTTCAATGGCTTATTAGCAGTAGTGGTAGTAGTAGTCATCACCAAATACAGGTTGTCCCCATAGAGGGAAAAAGAAGTCTAGAGAAAGGATTTGAGGGAAATGGGCACTCTATGGAAGAAAATAAAGAATAAAGCTTTAAACATAGGAAGGTAAAGAAGGAGCATGCTTAGTTGTTTTGCCTCAGGTGGCTTGGTGCTTCAGTGGCTTATTAGCAGTAGTGGTAGTAGTAGTCATCACCAAATACAGGTTGTCCCCATAGAGGGAAAAAGAAGTCTAGAGAAAGGATTTGAGGGAAATGGGCACTGTATGGAAGAAAATAAAGAATAAAGCTTTAAACATAGGGAGGTAAAGAAGGAGCGTGCGTAGTTGTGTTTGCCTCAGGTGGTTTGGTGCTTCAATGGCTTATTAGCAGTAGTGGTAGTAGTAGTCATCACCAAATACAGGTTGTCCCCATAGAGGGAAAATGAAGTCTAGAGAAAGGTTTCGGGGGAAACGGGAACTCTATGGAAAGAAAATAAAGAATAAAGCTTTAATCATAGGGAGGTAAAGAAGAAGCATGCGTAGTTGTGTTTGCCTCAGGTTGTTTGGTGCTTCAATGGCTTATTAGCAGTAGTCGTAGCAGTAGTCATCACCAAATACAGGTTGTCCCCATAGAGGGAAAAAGAAGTCTAGAGAAAGGATTCGGGGGAAACGGGAACTCTATGGAAGAAAAAAAAGAATAAAGCTTTAAACATAGGGAGGTAAAGAAAGAGCGTGCGTAGTTGTGTTATCTTCCGGTGGCTTGGTGCTTCAATGGCTTATTAGCAGTAGTGGTAGCAGTAGTCATCACCAAATACAGGTTGTCCGCATAGAGGGAAAAAGAAGTCTAGAGAAAGGATTTGAGGGAAATGGGCACTCTTTGGAAGAAAATAAAGAATAAAGCTTTAAACATAGAGAGGTAAAGAAGGAGCGTGCGTAGTTGTGTTTGCCTCAGGTGGCTTGGTGCTTCAATGGCTTACTAGCAGTAGTGGTAGTAGTAGTCATCACCAAATACAGGTTGTTCCCATAGAAGGAAAAAGAAGTCTAGAGAAAGGATTCGGGGGAAACGGGAACTCTATGGAAGAAAAAAAAGAATAAAGCTTTAAACATAGGGAGGTAAAGAAGGAGCGTGCGTAGTTGTGTTTTCCTCAGGTTGTTTGGTGCTTCAATGGCTTATTAGCAGTAGTGGTAGTAGTAGTCATCACCAAATACAGGTTGTCCCCATAGAGGGAAAAAGAAGTCTAGAGAAAGGATTCGGGGGAAACGGGAACTCTATGGAAAGAAAATAAAGAATAAAGCTTTAACCATAGGGAGGTAAAGAAGAAGCGTGCGTAGTTGTGTTTGCCTTAGGTGGCTTGGTGCTTCAATGGCTTATAAGCAGTAGTGGTAGTAGTAGTTATCACCAAATACAGGTTGTCCCCATAGAGGGAAAAAGAAGTCTAGAGAAAGGATTCGGGAGAAACGGGAACTCTATGGAAGAAAATAAAGAATAAAGCTTTAAAAATAGGGAGGTAAAGAAGGAGCGTGCGTAGTTGTGTTTGCCTCAGGTGGCTTGGTGCTTCAGTGGCTTATTAGCAGTAGTAGTAGTAACAGTCATGACCAAATACAAGTTGTCCCCATAGAGGGAAAACGAAGTCTAGAGAAAGGATTTGAGGGAAACGAGCACTCTATGGAATAAAATAAAGAATAAAGCTTTAAACATAGGGAGGTAAAGAAGGAGCGTGAGTAGTTGTGTTTGCCTTAAGTGGCTTGGTGCTTCAGTGGCTTATTAGCAGTAGTGGTAGTAGCAGTCATAACCAAATACAGGTTGTCCGCATAGAGGGAAAAAGAAGTCTAGAGAAAGTATTTGAGGGAAATGGGCACTCTTTGGAAGAAAATAATGAATAAAGCTTTAAACATAGGGAGGTAAAGAAGGAGCGTGCGTAGTTGTGTTTGCCTCAGGTGGCTTGGTGCTTCAATGGCTTACTAGCAGTAGTGGTAGCAGTAGTCATCACCAAATACAGGTTGTTCCGATAGAGGGAAAAAGAAGTCTAGAGAAAGGATTCGGGGGAAACGGGAACTCTATGGAAGAAAATAAAGAATAAAGCTTTAAACATAGGGAGGTAAAGAAAGAGCGTGCGTAGTTGTGTTATCTTCCGGTGGCTTGGTGCTTCAATGGTTTGTTAGCAGTAGTGGTAGTAGTAGTCATCACCAAATACAGGTTGTCCCCATAGAGGGAAAACGAAGTCTTGAGAAAGGATTTGAGGAAAACGGGCACTCGTGGAAGAAAATAAAGAATTAAGCTTTAAACATAGGGAGGTAAAGAAGGAGCGTGCGTAGTTGTGTTTGCCTCAGGTGGCTTGGTGCTTCAATGGCTTATTAGCAGTAGTGGTAGTAATAGTCATCACCAAATTAAGGTTGTTCCCATAGAGGGAAAAAGAAGTCTAGAGAAAGGATTTGAGGGAAATGGGCACTTTATGGAAGAAAATTAAGAATAAAGCTTTAGACACAGGAAGGTAAAGCAGGAGCGTGCGTAGTTGTGTTTGCCTCAGGTGGCTTGGTGCTTCAGTGGCTTATTAGCAGTAGTGGTAGTAGTAGTCATCACCAAATACAGGTTGTCCCCATAGAGGGAAAAAGAAGTCTAGAGAAAGGATTTGAGGGTAATGGGCACTCTAAGGAAGAAAATAAAGAATAAAGCTTTAAACATAGAGAGGTAAAGAAGGAGCGTGCGTAGTTGTGTTTGCCTCAGGTGGTTTGATGGTTCAATGGCTTATTAGCAGTAGTGGTAGCAGTAGTCATGTCTAGAGAAAGGATTTGAGGGTAATGGGCACTCTAAGGAAGAAAATAAAGAATAAAGCTTTAAACATAGGGAGGTAAAGAAGGAGCGTGCGTAGTTGTGTTTGCCTCAGGTGGTTTGATGGTTCAATGGCTTATTAGCAGTAGTGGTAGTAGCAGTCATCACCAAATACAGATTGTCCCCATAGAGGGAAAAACAAGTCTAGAGAAAGGATTTGAGGGAAATGGGCACTCTATGGAAGAAAATAAAGAATTAAGCTTTAAACATAGGGAGGTAAAGAAGTAGCGTGCGTAGTTGTGTTTGCCTAAGGTGGTTTGTTGCTTCAATGGTTTATTAGCAGTAGTGGTAGTAGTAGTCATCACCAAATACAGGTTGTCCCCATAGAGGGAAAAAGAAGTCTAGAGAAAGGATTCGGGGGAAACGGGAACTCTATGGAACAAAATAAAGAATAAAGCTTTAAACATAGGGAGGTAAAGAAGGAGCGTGCGTAGTTGTGTTATCTTCCGGTGGCTTGGTGCTTCAATGGCTTATTATTAGTAGTGGTAGCAGTAGTCATCACCAAATACAGGTTGTCCCCATAGAGGGAAAAACAAGTCTAGAGAAAGGATTTGAGGGAAATGGCCACTCTATGGAAGAAAATAAAGAATAAAGCTTTAAACATAGGGGGGTAAAGAAGGAGCGTGCGTAGTTGTGTTTGCCTCCGGTGGCTTGGTGCTTCAATGGTTTATTAGTATTAGTGGTAGTAGTAGTCATCACCAAATACAGGTTGTCCCCATAGAGGGAAAACGAAGTCTAGAGAAAGGATTTGAGGGAAACGGGCACTCTATGGAAGAAAATAAAGAATTAAGCTTTAAACATAGGGAGGTAAAGAAGGAGCGTGCGTAGTTGTGTTTGCCTCAGGTGGCTTGGTGCTTCAATGGCTTATTAGCAGTAGTGGTAGTAGTAGTCATCACCAAATACAGGTTGTCCCCATAGAGGGAAAAAGAAGTCTAGAGAAAGGATTTGAGGGAAATGGGCACACTATGGAAGAAAATAAAGAATAAGGCTTTAAACATAGGAATGTAAAGAAGGAGCATGCTTAGTTGTGTTTGCCTCAGGTGGCTTGGTGCTTCAGTGGCTTATTAGCAGTAGTGGTATTAGTAGTCATCACCAAATACAGGTTGTCCCCATAGAGGGAAAAAGAAGTCTAGAGAAAGGATTTGAGGGAAATGGGCACTCTATGGAAGAAAATAAAGAATAAAGCTTTAAACATAGGGAGGTAAAGAAGGAGCGTGCGTAGTTGTGTTTGCCTCAGGTTGTTTGGTGCTTCAATGGCTTATTAGCAGTAGTGGTAGTAGTAGTCATCACCAAATACAGGTTGTCCCCATAGAGGGAAAAAGAAGTCTAGAGAAAGGATTCGGGGAAACGGGAACTCTATGGAAAGAAAATAAAGAATAAAGCTTTAACCATAGGGAGGTAAAGAAGAAGCGTGCGTAGTTGTGTTTGCCTTAGGTGGCTTGGTGCTTCAATGGCTTATAAGCAGTAGTGGTAGTAGTAGTTATCACCAAATACAGGTTGTCCCCATAGAGGGAAAAAGAAGTCTAGAGAAAGGATTCGGGAGAAACGGGAAGTCTATGGAAGAAAATAAAGAATAAAGCTTTAAAAATAGGGAGGTAAAGAAGGGAGCGTGCGTAGTTGTGTTTGCCTCAGGTGGCTTGGTGCTTCAGTGGCTTATTAGCAGTAGTAGTAGTAACAGTCATGACCAAATACAAGTTGTCCCCATAGAGGGAAAACGAAGTCTAGAGAAAGGATTTGAGGGAAACGAGCACTCTATGGAATAAAATAAAGAATAAAGCTTTAAACATAGGGAGGTAAAGAAGGAGCGTGAGTAGTTGTGTTTGCCTTAGGTGGCTTGGTGCTTCAGTGGCTTATTAGCAGTAGTGGTAGTAGCAGTCATAACCAAATACAGGTTGTCCCCATAGAGGGAAAACGAAGTCTAGAGAAAGGATTCGGGGGAAACGGGAACTCTATGGAAAGAAAATAAAGAATAAAGCTTTAAACATAGGGAGGTAAAGAAGGAGCGTGCGTAGTTGTGTTTGCCTTAGGTGGCTTGGTGCTTCAATGGCTTATAAGCAGTAGTGGTAGTAGTAGTTATCACCAAATACAGGTTGTCCCCATAGAGGGAAAAAGAAGTCTAGAGAAAGGATTCGGGAGAAACGGGAACTCTATGGAAGAAAATAAAGAATAAAGCTTTAAAAATAGGGAGGTAAAGAAGGAGCGTGCGCAGTTGTGTTTGCCTCAGGTGGATTGGTGCTTCAGTGGCATGTTAGCAGTAGTGGTAGTAGGAGTCATCACCAAATACAGGTTGTCCCCATAGAGGGAAAAAGAAGTCTGGAGAAAGGATTCGGGGGAAATGGGAACTCTATGGAAGAAAATAAAGAATAAAGCTTTAAACATAGGGAGGTAAAGAAGGAGCGTGAGTAGTTGTGTTTGCCTCAGGTGACTTGGTGCTTCAGTGGCTTATTAGCAGTAGTGGTGGTAGCACTCATCACCAAATACAGATTGTCCCCATAGAGGGAAAACGAAGTCTAGAAAAGGGATTTGAGGGAAACGGGCACTCTATGGAATAAAATAAAGAATAAAGCTTTAAACATAGGGAGGTAAAGAAGGAGCGTGAGTAGCTGTGTTTGCCTCAGGTGGCTTGGTGCTTCAGTGGCTTATTAGCAGTAGTAGTAGTAGCAGTCATCACCAAATACAGGTTGTCCCCATAGAGGGAAAAAGAAGTCTGGAAAAGGGATTTGAGGGAAACGGGCACTCTATGGAAGAAAATAAAGAATAAAGCTTTAAACATAGGGAGGTAAAGAAGGAGCGTGAGTAGTTGTGTTTGCCTTAGGTGGCTTGGTGTTTCAGTGGCTTATTAGCAGTAGTGGTAATAGCAGTCATAACCAAATACAGGTTGTCCCCATAGAGGGAAAACGAAGTCTAGAGAAAGGATTTGAGGGAAACGGGCACTCTATGGAATAAAATAAAGAATAAAGCTTTAAACATAGGGAGGTAAAGAAGGAGCGTGGCTTGGTGCTTCAATGGCTTATTAGCAGTAGTAGTAGTAGTCAGAGTAATTATCCCAGTGTATTGTCCGTGTCTTTCAACTGAATTCCTTTTGGTGATTCAAGGTTTAACTGACATCGATATAAAGGCTAACTTAAAAACCGTTCAGAAGGGTATACTTCATCCCATAAATGAATCAAATGGTTGTCTCCAAATATTGATCGGATGTTTTTGGGGAAAAAGGGTTGTGGGAAGGAGGCTAGTTTCCATTCAATCCTTTAGATCGCTCAAAAGGACGCTAGAACTTTTAAATTTTTGTTCAAATAGACCACTCCCGATCTTCCAGGACCATTGGTTCAATACGATCATCCCAGGGAAAAAAACAAATGAACACGCATCAGTGATATTTCTTCTGACAAAAATTACAAAATTCCACATTCTGGTACATAGGAACTAGAAATCCCTACAGTAGGTTTTCTGGTATGATGAATCCGACGGTGTAGTTTTCATTAATATCGCTTGACCTTCTGGGGATTTTTCCACTTTTTTGAAAGTCAGTCAATTATAGTCAGGCTCGGAGACTTTTGATTGCTAACATTAAACTTAATGAATTTTATGTATTTGGAACCACCAGAAAAAAAATCCAGTGTTTTTAATGTGTTAAATGTTATCAAAATTCCTTTTTTTTTAGCTTTTTATATAGCTTTATATAAAGCTTTTGACATGGTAGATCATTTTGTCTTACCGGGAAAACTTTCTCTACTTGGAGTTCGGGGAGTTGATTTTGAATGATTTAAATCTTACCTGTCTAATAGATCACAGTTTATGTGTTACGATGGGAAATATTCTGATCTAGCCTCGATTTCCAAAGGGGTACCTCAAGGCTCAGTTTTGGGACCACTCCTCTTTCTTATTTATATTAATGACCTTCCTCCATCTTCCAACCTTGATTCCCATACTGTTTTGTTTGCAGACGATAGTAATTTTTTGTGGTTTCTAATGATCTGCCCTCTGCTGTTTCTAAGCCTCAGCTGCTGCTCAACCATGTGTGTCATTGGTGTGAGGAGAACGGGATACTGTTGAATAGCTCTAAGAGTAGCATTATCCATTTTTGAACCCCAAACCACATGTCTGAACCTTCCCCAACAATCTTCGCTTTTTATGGTACTGACATAATTCCCCAGTGCTCTTGTGTTAAACTTCTTGGCCTGCACGTTGATTGTTTTCTTTCTGTCAAAAATCATATTTCCTATACACATTCTATAATTTCTCGTCAAGTGTCTATACTTCATCGTGCCAATCAATTTCTTCCTCCCGATGTAATGCTTTCTCTTTACTATGCATTTGTCTTTCCTTATCTTTTTTATTGGTGCTCTGTATGGGGCAACACTAACTATTCTTCCCTCCGGCAACTCCTAACAACACAGAATAGAGCGGTAAGGCAACTTTTCGCCTTCCCCGACTCTATCCTATAACTGATCTTTACAGTGATACAGGTCTAGATGCCTATGATGTGGTTATCAAGAAGCAGAACCTAAAACTAGCTCATCGAGCCTTCAATTCCTCGCTTTCTCCAAACATCATATCCTACTTTGATCGAGCATCAACACGTAAGTGCCAGACTTTGCTTTGGAGCTCTGTTCACCAATTTCGGCTCCTTAAAAGGGTATCCTCAGCAGCTCAGAGGTCACCAATTTATAGAGCAATTGCTCTTTGGAACTCTATTCCCAGAGACTTTCTCTTATTAAAAGCTATTCTTTCCTTTGCAGAAAAATATTCTCTAAGGCATGAAGTATTTTCGTTTTCTTTATTTTTTTATTCATTTTGCTTTATCTATTTTTTTCCGCCTTACTTTATCTATTTTTTTTCTTTTCTTTTTCTTCTCTTATTATGTTGGACCAGATTAGAACCCCGTTGTCTAATATTATTATTAATGGTTGGGAATTTATTTAAATTACAGGAATTTTTCAGTTTGGAGAAAATTAAGTCTAAGGTTATTGTGTAGCAGTTTTTTTTTCGTATTGTGATTATATTTTCGAGATATTGTTGTATTTTTTTTTCCTTCCCTGATTTGTCCTGTTTTGTGTGGATTTTGTGTTTGATACGAGGTCCTCCACAAGCTATGCTTCTTGAGACCTCTAGCGCCTAACTATCTATGTAATTATTGTAGTATTTAATAAATTGAATTGAATTGAATTAGAGTTTTGGTTACTGTTAGGCTGAGCCGCTCCTTACTTACACGAACTGTTGGGTTCAATTTTTAGCCTGAGAATGTGGATGCTAAACGTAAATTTGACATACAAAAAAAATCCAAAATAATTAAGTGACAAGTCCAACGAGAATTCGAACTTTACGTTTAGAGGAGGGGAGGGACTAAAAATTTTTTCTCTCTGATTCACCTAAACATTTTTGTTCTAGAAGCTCCTATGGGAATCTGATCTATTCAAGTCTAAGTAGCAAGGTAAATCAAAAGATACTACGTGTTGTCAGGTTATTAAAATACCGGATTTGAAATATCCTGAGAATGAAATGATCTATTAAGTTAAACCTTTCAGGGAGTGTTAAAGGAGCTAAGTGGAAACTGAAGAATACCTATCTCATTGAAATGTTTATTTGCCCTTATTATGTGTTTGAATTTGTAGCCTAAAGGATTAGATAATAAGAAAAAATTGTAGATACAAAAATTAAAAGATAAAGCGATAAATGAAAAGAAGCGCAATATTTTTAATCCGAAGTCGAAACCAAAGGTTCAACTAGTAAATTCTATCCAAGAAACTCGCTCAGATTTAAATAATGACGAATAATTGAAAACTACTGAAAATATATATGATAACAAAAAAGACACAACATAGTGACCCTTCAGAAAAAAATCTTCTAAGAATAACTAAAACTCCCTGCTTCTATGCGGGAGACTTTAGCCATCGTCATTGAGAGCGAAGATTCATGTGAGCAACTGCAACATTTGTATTATCCAGACCTCTTGGGAATGAATGCTATAGCATAAATCTATGACCAGTAGGCTGGCCATTTTCAATGCATTTAAGAGGGGCTGTAAGGCTAATACACGTTTGACGTATTGTATCACACATACCTCAACGAGTAGAAATTTAGTCCATTTATTATTGAGTTGTGAGGTTATGATAAAATCTGAAATCTCTTTGTCTTTGCAGGACCTTCAGTTCATCAATGAAGACGTTTTCTTTCAAGCCAAATAGTCTGCACTGAATGTTCTCGCTGAAAAAAAAAGTTCTTTAAACCAAAGATGGGCAGAAATAAAGACAAATAATTTTTCTAAACCTGTGGTATCTTGAAAAATTTGCTAAAATTTACCTGTGAAGCTCCTGTTTTGTACAAAATTTGCATAATCTGGTGTCAGTAACGGTTATAGACTGCTGCCACTTTGTAGGTATAACAATTTAGTTATAACCAACACGGTATTTGGTCATAAAATGGCCCATAACTTAATCTGGTAGCATGGTAAAATAAACAACCTTACTGATTATTATATTGTGAACCGAAGACCGGGAGGACCTATACAAGATACAAGGGTATATAGGAGTGATTTTTTGACCTAGTAGTGTCTAGGTCTAGGACTAACTTAGAGCCGAAATGTAGGAAGGTGAATTACCTACCAGGAAGTTATGACGTTGTTAGATTCTATGATGAGGACTTGAGAGAGACTTTTTATGAACAGTTGAATATTAAATCGAAATATAAAATTTGACAATATTGAACATGGATAGTATAATTTTAGGAAAATAGTTCACAAAGTACTGGGTAGGGTTTTAGGGAGGTTACATAAAGTTAGGAACATACCTAAGAAAATCAGTGAAAACCTTTCAATTTTAGTAGAAAAGAAGAGGGGTTTGTTCAAGAAATATTTGAGTGACGGATCATATGAGAAGAAGAGGAATGTAAGGAAATTAGAGAAGTCAGAAAAATATAAATTAAGGGACCGTGAAGACCAATGATAAAGCTACTGAAGATTTGGAAGATGCAGCCAGACAGCGCAGTAGTAAAATATCGTAGTAGCAGGTCAAAAAATTGAAAGGGAATATTAAATCTTAACTTGTCCCAGTTAAAGATAGGAACGGATCCTCAATTATTGATAAGGAAAGTGTTAAAGACAGATAGGCGGAACATATTGAGAATGGGCTAAACCGTGGTAAATTTACAGGAAATGATGTAGCGAAGAATGAAAAAGTTTGTCACACTTTGGAAGTGAAGGAAAATTTATTTTACGAGGAAGAATTACAGACAGTACTAAGAGGATTGAAAAATCATGAGGCCCCAGGTGCTGATGATGAGATAAATGAGTTATTTAAATAGTCTGGCTGTTAAGTTGGAGATGAATTACTGAAAATAAGGAATATGATTTTTGAGAAAGGGGGAAGTGCCTAGCGATTTTAGAAGAATTTAATTTGACCCCTCTATAAGAAATGTGTTAAGAGTATTTTTGGTAATTATGGAGGTGTTACCTTGGTTTCTGTAGTTATAGATAAAATTCTAAGAGAAGAACAGAATTGTTTTAGGAAGGGGAGAGGAGGAGACGACCAAAATTTCACTCTTAGGCTAATAATTGAGAAGTGCCTGAGTCATCAGACCTCTTTAAATCTCAGTTTTATAGGTTATGATTCAACGTTTGATTCAGCCGATAAAAGAGTTTTAGCAAAGGTCCTATCCTTATACTGGCTATCCTCTGCCAAAACCAAGTATCTACAAAAATTTCGATTTTGAGTTAAGGATGAACCTCCCCTAATCTTAACACGGCGAAGCCAGTGGTGAAGTCCGAATTTTTCTATCTGTTATAGATGCTGAGATAACACCTAGTATCTACATTGATAAAAACGTATTTTACCGGTTTTCCACAGCCAAAACCTAGTATGCACACACTAGAATTGTAAAACCTAGTATCTACATCTAGCAAGAAAATGGGTGGCAAAACCTAGTATCTGCGGCGAAAATCGAGCAGACGAAACCAAGTATCTACGGATTTCGCGAAACAACAACAAAATTTCATCATGATCATTACTTTCTTCTGTTTACTTTTTAGAAAGAACAATAACGAAGTCTGAAGAATAATGAAGGGTTTTAGTAATAGTAGAGGAGAATTACTTGCAAGACTCGCAGTGCAATAGCTTTCTTCCATTCATAGTCCAGGACTTTTAGGGTTTGACCCGGACAAAATTGCAATATAAACGAAAATGGTACCAAAATGATCAGAAAAAAATTCTGTACAACATACTAAAAGTCCCCATAAATCCGAGTGGGGAGAGTACCCGAAAAACAGGGGAAAAGGGGGAAATGCGGGGGAAATTGGGAAAAATGCCGAACATGCCCAGAAAATAGTTCAAAGTGAGTTTTCTGGGGCTTTCCCATACGCTGATCACGAAAATGACATCTAAAATTCAGTATAGAATAAAAGTACTACGGAAAACGGGGAGAACAGGGGGAAGAGGGGAAAAAATTTAAAAATACAGGGTAGGGGTAGAAAGCACTTTGAAATATGTTTTCTGGGGTCTTTCTATCTGCTGATCCCGAAACTGACATCTAAAATGAAATAAAGAACATGAGCCCGATCATAACGGGGGAAAACGGGGAAAGAGGGGAAGAAAAGGGACAATTGAAGTCAGGGGTAGAAATCAGTTTGAAATGTGTTTTCTGGGGTTTTCCTTTCTGCTGATCACGAAACTGACACCTAAAATGAAGGAAAGAAAACGAGAACCATGAAAACCGAACAAAACTGGAGGAAATAACGGAAAAGGGGAAGGGAAGCCTGACTCCTGAGCCAGCTGCTAATGGCTAATAAGTAGGCCTATGGACAAAATAACTCGCTTAAGTATCAAACTTTTACTTTCTTGAATCACAGACATTTCTTACAACCATTTGAATTACTAAACATAAAGAAAACAACCGCTTGGCAGTGATCACAGTATAAAACTTCAGCTATTATAGGTAAAATTTGTACTTTCGAAGGCAATATCGTTGAATAAAAAACTAAAAAAAGAACTTCAGTAACTATAGGTAAAATCTGCACTTTTAAGGCAGTAGAGTTGACTTGAAAAACACAGCATTGATGTCACTAGTCGAGCTCCTCGTCTTCGACAATCTCGTTGTCCCTGTTCAAACAGTTGATACCCTGACATTCTCCGCACGCGAGCGTACACGCTAATCCATTTTTCTTGCAGCTGCATCGCGAGTTCTCGCAGCCTGTCTTACAGTTGCATCTCACGACACTCAAAAGAGTCTGAGGTGCGGGCAACAAATCGGTCATCACAGGTGAGTATTTATGGTCTCTGAGGACCCAACCCCAGTCAGCCGGGTCGAGGTCAGCTGGTTCCCCTTTCCAACGGGATACCTGGAGGCGCACTCACTGGGAGTGGAATGAAGCTGCAGCTTCGGTTGGCGGAAGCCTTTCAGGCTTAATAAACGCCGTAGTATTTGACGAAGAAACTTTTTCCAAGAAAATTCGATGTCACAGCTTAGTGAGATCTTCGTTTGGTCGTGCTTTATACAAGCTGAGGAGAAGATATTCACCCGCTTTCACAATTTCATCTTTAGACGATGATTCATCCAGAAACACTTCGCATTTTTTTCTGAACACTTCGCTCTTCTTCGAAAGAGGTAGCACAGCTTGCTTTCCAAGTCCGAAAACTCGTGAGGTCGTGTCACATCCCAAGAGTGCGTGCCCTACCAGAAGTAGCCTGGATACTTCTCCCATTTTTTTTTTAACTTCGTTGAGGCACCAGAACCGTGTTATCGCTTCTTTTGCGTTCGTTGACGATTCGAAGTAAAGTGTTTTTGCATTAGGCGGGAGGTGATACAAGAGTAGAATCAGAAGGTTAGTGTCGTTGCCAAGAACTATTGTTTCAGAGTTTTCTGCTTTCGTTACGGCAGTCTTCACGATTAGTTAGTCAGCATCGTCCTTTGCATGGACGACTTCAAATCCTTTGGCTCTGAGTTTTTCCCCGATGTAGCTTATAATTCGCTGTTTGTTCTGAGAGTTGTTCAAAAACTCTTCCTTCTTTTTCTGGAGCTTCATCCCTAAACTGAAATCGATCACTTGATGCTGGCTTCCCTTACACCGTCGGTTGTGGGTCTTTCGTGGTTGGACCAGCGCTGTATCCATCGAAGACAACAGTAGGGGAGGTACAGCGTCGAGTAACGAAACTAACATAGCTGTCACAGATTGAATCATAAGTATCACCAATCTTCCAAGGTACTTGCTGAAGCAGCCAACCTCCGTCAACTACAGTGACACGATCTGACACTGGCAGGTGGTGAATCGAGTCTGTTTTCGCTTCTTTCCATATTGCTTTCGCTAGTGCAGTTTTGTCTGGCTGACGCATTATGCCAGAATTCTCAAACAAAGCGGGCGGATAACTGCACAGTTCGTAACGTAGAGTTTCTGCCATGTCATTTTCAGATGTATGGGCAGCAGTCGAAAGACGTTGAAAAAGCAGTGCAGGGTCGATATGCAAAATCTCGCCATCTATCCTTATGTTCCCATCGGATGCCAGTGTAACGACTTTGTCTTTCTTCCTGAATGAAAAACTTTCGACGGATTGGCCATCAATGCGCTGGAGGATCAGCTCACCTACAGCTTTAGTATCCTCTGCATTGACACCTTTTTGGGCAATCAGCCCGGAACCTATACTTCTAAGCTCTGTGGAACTAGTGAAAGGACAGTTCTCTAGAAGGAATTCAAGAAACGTCAGTAGATCCTTAGTATCTCTATTTATTCGTGCTGCGGTTGCAATAACGTGCTGTTCACTAGAACTGTACTCTAGGCCCGTCAGTTTCTGCATTAGATCATTCACTGAAGCGAGTACTGGCAGAGACATTGTCCATATGTTTCTCTGAAGCTCAGTCATCCCTTTTCCTCTTGTCAGCCCTCCATCTGTTTTTAGGCTCTTCATCAGCACTGTCTCGATGACGAGGTCTGGAGCCAATCCAGCCCAATAACGATCACTTCGTCGGGCAATAAACTTGCCGCTTGCAAACTGTCCGAAGAGCTGTGGATTCGATGTTTCAAGTTCCTGCATCATCTGAAGAAAAAGACGAACTGACTTGGCATAAAGATTATGCCCCGCAGCTGCGAGGTATGGGAGCATTTCAGAAAGAGAGGATAAGTAGAGATCCCAGTCTCCAGTCCTTTCTGCTTTCAAAAACTTCCGAAAGATCGAAACCATTTCGGAATACTGCATGAATAGTTTCGCAGTTCTGCTGGATTTCAGAGATGATTTTAAGGCTTCGAGGTGTAGCGAAACCGCCTGAAGGGCTTCGTCATTAGCCGCTTCTTCCACAGAAATCTTTCCATCCACCAAATCGTCATACACGCTGGAGACTCGTACAAGATCTTCGTGGTCGGAAGGTCTCTCGCCATACGGAATCGAATATGCCATGCACAAAAGTGAAATATTCAGTGATGCGTCGACTAGCTCGTGAGCTCTTACTGCTCTTGCAACCGCTTTGCCGCTGAAAATGTGTTTCACTGTGTTCTCCCCGTACACAAGTTCTAACATCTCTTTCAGGCCCGACCCTTCCATTATATAGCCTACGGCCCCGAAGAAGCTCATTCGTGTATGGAACCCTCCAAGCATTGTTACAATTTTCTTCAGGGGACTTGCTGGAGGCTCGTCATGAACAATCTTTGTTGCTTTCCAGAAGAGGGGCTGGTCAAACGTGACAACGGGAGTTACACCCCTCCCTCCCCCCGATTTCCCCGTTTTATGTTAATCAATTTTTTTATATCATTTTAGTTCTCAATTTCGTAATCACCAGATAGGAATACCCCAGTAAATATCTTTCAAACCGTTTTCTACCCCTACCCTGTATTCTTCTCTTTTCTCCCCTCTTTCCCCTGTTCCCCCGTTTTCCGTAGTACTCTTTTTCTATACTGAATTTTAGATGTCAATTTCGTAATCAGCGTATGTGAAAACCTCAGAAAACTCACTTTAAGCTATTTTCTAGGCATGTTCGGCATTTTTCCCATTTTCCCCCGCATTTCCCCCTTTTCCCCTGTTTTTCGGGTACTCGCCCCACTCGGATTTATGGAGACTTTTAGTATGTTGTACAGAATTTTTTCTGATTATTTTGGTACCATTTTCGTTTATATTGCAATTTTTTCCGGGTTCGACACTTTTTTGAGCTAAAAGTCCTGGACTATCAGTATCTCTTGAGATATTTCCAGATATTGAACCTGTGAAGCACATTGAACCATCGTAGCCCTCCTGTAGTAGACCAGACCTTGGTAAAAAGAGTGTGCTAACTTGCATCAGCTCAGATATAGGAAGAAGAGTGTTACCAAGACTTTTGCTCTTGGGTATCTCGTGGGGTCGTGGGTACTGCAATCTCATCCCTAAGCAGTAAAAACTACTTTGTTTAGTTTAGTATCAGACAAAGCGACTGGTTTCACATTCCATCTCCAGCTTCGGTTTGTTTGTTTGCAATTTCAGGGTTACTCAAAGATTTCTTCCATTTTTTGGTTTCGGCGATTCGGGGTTGTTGTTGTGCTATGCAGGAATCATCTTATATTCCATCTGTATTATGTTCCAGTCAGGTCTTACTCTTTTTATTAGCTGGAGAATTTCTGATAAATCTCATCAGATGTCACAATATTTGCCCTCCTGCGCAACATTTGTATCCCAAGCCGCAAAGGATTGAATCCTGTCGGCAAAGTTTTTTGGCAGTTTCGAAATGGTTAATAACTCAAGAAAAAAATTATGTTGAGTTTTTACAATTGGAGGTTCTGGCTCACTACAGCCTGTAGGAATTTTCGCAAAAAATTATGAACCCAGTACAAAAAAAAATCTGCATTAGAAAATGGAAAAGACAAATTACGTATTTCCTATTTCAGGTTTGGCCAAGCAGTTGCAGTTAGTGATGTAGTTGTCGGACAACGTATTGCTGTAAGAAGCGCAGCTGAGTAGACGACAGCTTACGAAGATACCCAGATTGACAAAGACCCTTCTGTTAATGAGTCTGAACTTCTAGTGTTTCATGAATTGCAACCATTATTCCCCTATGATGTCTTTGAACTAGATCCATTTGTGCCATTTGACATGCCATGCAGTACACTGACTGAAACTCTTGTAGCTAATAAACAGATCAGTGATAGTGAAGTTTTGAGGAATACCAGTAGTTCTGAGGAATACAGAGCCGATTAAAGTACTTGTAGAGATCATCTGCAAGGAAACAGTCAAGACATACGAGAACAAAGAAATAAGAAAGCAAGAATTGTGTCAGTAAATGGTAACACAAATCATGAAATAAGTGATACTGAACAACAAGAAAAAGCGAATACGGAGCACCCTAGAAGAAAAAAAAACAGAAATGAAGAGGCAAAAAAAGAAAATACTAAGGACAAGCATCCTTTTATTGAAAACTACTGTGATATTACATGTAAAAAGAAATGTTGAGCTTGACTTTGGGATCAGAAAAGAAATCTGGGAAAGTTTTTGGAAAGAAGGCTATGCATCAAGAAACAAATATCTGGCCGGCTGTGTGAGGCTGGAGGGCATAAGAAAACGGGCGGTCAAAAGTGACTCTCAATCATACTACCTTCCGAAGAAAGATAAAAATGTGGTAGTGAAGATGGAGGTTTACAAGAAACTGTTCATGAATACTTTTGGGTTTAAATCGGATTCTTTCCTAACTGAATTGAGCAAGAAGATGAAAACTGGTCTAGTTGGCCAGCGCATAATGGATTTCAGGAGTAGGCACCGTACTCACAACAAGCTACCCCCAGAAGTAGTTGAGAATGTGAAAAATCATATCATTTCTTTTGGACCCTCTACGCCACATTACCGTCACAAAAATGCACCAAACATCAGATATGTGCCATCTTCTTTGACGGTTGATCTGATGCATCAGGACTTTGCTACTAAGAATCCAGTACCAGTTGTGTCGCACGAGACTTACAGACGGCAGTTGAAAGAAATGAAAATTTCGCTAAAGATGCCAGCATGTGATGTTTGTCCTGAGTGTGAAAAGTACAATCTCATGGAGAACGATGATAGAAGCAAAGAAAACAGCAGCGATGAAGGTGTTAATTGAGAATTTGAACCTTCTTCTGCTGCTGCAAATAAGATTTACGATGCTGATGTTTCCAGGCGAAACTGGCAAGAACACATTGAACAGGCAAGGAAGGCTACACATGCCTATCAACGTGACGCAACCAAAAGTGG
This sequence comes from Artemia sinica, assembly GCA_027921565.1. Lineage (NCBI taxonomy): Eukaryota > Metazoa > Arthropoda > Branchiopoda > Anostraca > Artemiidae > Artemia > Artemia sinica. The sequence continues at coordinate 49,463,648 of CM051264.1, forward strand.
AGAAACTGGAATATGTGCATTCGCAGTTGACTTTCAAAAAGTGATTCTGTTACCCAACTTGCCAGGGAACAAAGAAGCAATATTCCTTAGTCGTCTTGTTGTCTTCAATGAAACATTCGCCCGTGTCGACCAGTATGATGCAGCGTCTATAGGAAAAGGCTGTTCTTTTTGTGCGCTGTGGCACGAAGCTTTGAGGGGCAGGGGTTCCAAAAAACAGTGGATTCTGTTTATACTGTAGTTACAGCATACAGGGATGTGCAGGAATTCATATTCTGGATGGACAATTTTTCCAGTCAGAATAAGAACTGGGTGCTTTATATTTCTCTTGTGATGATGGTCAACAGAGAAGAAGGGTCCAAGAGGATAACGTTAAAGTATCTGACAAAAGGGCACATGCACAATGCAGCAGACGGCATACACGGCAACATTGAAACGAAAATGAGAAAAAAAGGGGAAATGCTATGACTTTCCTGACTTTGTTGAGTGTGTTGCAAACTGCAGGAAGGGGGTTTCTGCAATAGAGTTGAAAGATTTCAGGGATTGGAAATCTAAGAAAAGAACCCCTGGTAAAAAGGATTCACCCCTACCAAAGTTAAAGTCAATTGTTGCAGCTACCTTTCAAAAGGGGTTCTGCGGCATGAAATTCCTCCAAGATTTAGACGAAGAGGAAAAGCAATGCTTGTTTCTTCAGAAGAAATTCAATATCAAGCAGCTTCCCGAGCCCAACTCTTTTCCGAGGGGTGTTCAAAGCCAGAAAAAAAGCTTCAATTGTTAACAAATTGTGTCTGATGATGCCGGCAAATCGAAGGAAATTTTGGAAGGACCCTTCCGGTTTCCGATGAAAGCCTAGATCTCATCGAGGATGAAGACGACCCATATGAAGAATAAACCTCTCTGATAAGCTATGGGTTCAGTTCTCCTTTCTTTTTATTTGAAGTAGCAGTTAGTCTTCATTGTTACTTGAAGATCTTTTTAAAAATAAAATTTGGTGCAGATACTAGGTTTTGGCGGTGGAATACTCAGTTTATTAGCAAAAAAACCTCTGCCAAAACCTAGTATCTACATTTACTGAAATTAAAAAAAAAATAATGTGAAAAAAATGCTTCTACCTACTAAGCCGACTCCGGAATACCTATTGACGAAGTTGTGTATCGTCATCAGCTATTCCAGCTTAGAAAATGAAAAAAATCACTATTTTACGATTTTCTCGGAAACTTGAAAAGTGTAGATACTTGGTTTTGGCAGAGGACAGCCGAAATAGTGTACCAAATAAATACATTAAATTGATTAGTGCTATATACGAAAACGAAATTGGTTTGGTTAATCATAGGCAGCGCAAAAGCGCTGCCTAAGTAAAGAACGATGTTGGCACAAAGTATTATTTATTTTGTTTCCATACCCGGGCACTTCGTACCGAAGGAGTTGCCGTAAGAACTTAGAAATAGGCTCATTCAATTGGAAATCGGAATAGCTAGTGCCCTTTTTAATAGTCGAAAGTGATTGGAGGGGAACTAGCCCGCCCCCACGCCCATCATTCCCCGAAACACATCCAATCAAAATTTTGAGATAGTCATTTTGTTCAGCGTAGTTGATTTCCAGATAGAAAATATTTTTTTGAGACGGACACTCCCCCACAACCCTCAGGACAAGAGTTTTAATTTATGCCCTGACAGCATATAAGAACGAGGTTGGCACAATGTATTATTTATTATTTTTTTTCGTTTAGAGCAGGGCACTTCGTATCGAAGAAGTTGTCGTAGAAACTTCAAAAAGGGCTCATTCAATTGGAAATTAAAGTCGCTTGTGCGCTTTTTATTATTCGAAAGTAATTGGAAGGCAATTAACACCCTTCCACGCTCACCTTTACCCGAAACACATCCAATAAAAATTTTGAGATAGCCATTTTGTTCAGTGTAATTGATTTCCAGATAGAAATTATGTTTTTGAGGAGGACACTCCCCCACAACCCTCGGGGCAAGGCTTTTAAGTTATGCCCTAAGGGCATATAAGAACGATGTTGGCACAATGTATTATTTATTATTTTTTTCTCGTTTAGAGCAGGGCACTTCGTATCGAAGAAGTTGTCGTAGAAACTTCGAAAAGGGCTCATTCAATTGGAAATTAAAGTCGCTTGTGCGCTTTTTATTATTCGAAAGTAATTGGAAGGCAACTAACACCCCTTCCACGGCCACCATTTTCCGAAACACATCCAATCAAAATTTTGAGATAGCCATTCTGTTCAGTGTAATTGATTTCCAGATAGAATTTATGTTTTTGAGGAGGACACTCCCCCACAGCCTTCAGGGCAAGGGTTGTAAGTTATGCCCTGGGGGCAAATAACGTTTTACAGAAGGCGTTGTCGTAGAAACTTCAAAAAAGGCTCATTCGATTAGAAATTCAAAGGGCTAGTGCCCTTTTAATAGTCGAAAGTGATTGGAGGGCAACTATCCCCCCCCAAGCCCATCATTCCCCCAAACACATCCAATAAAAATTTTGAGATAACCATTTTGTTCAGCGTAGTTGATTTCCCGATAGAAAATATGTTTTTGAAGAGGACACTCCCCACAACCCTCGGGGAAAGAGTTTTAAGTTGTGCCCTGAGGGCATATAAGAACGATGTTGGCACAATGTATTATTTATTATTTTTTCCTTTAGAGCAGGGCACTTCGTATCGAAGAAGTTGTCGTAGAAACTTCGAAAAGGGCTCATTCAATTGGAAATTGGAGTGGCTTGTGCCCTTTTTAATAGTCGAGAGTGATTGGAAGGCAACTAACACCCTTTCAACGCCCACCAGTTAAGTGATGTAGTTATGTAGTTTTAAGTTCTGTAAATTAGGTCTTTGAGGATGACAGCCCCCTCACGGCCCTCAGGGCAAGGGTTGTAAGTTATTCCCAGGGGGCATATAAGGTTTTTATAGAACGTGTTGTCGTAGAAACTTCAAAAAGGGCTCATTCGATTAGAAATTGAAATGGCTAGTGCCCTTTTTAACAGTCGAAAGTAATTGGAAGGCAACTAACACCCCTTCCACGCCCACCATTTCCCCAAACACATCCATTCAAAATTTTGAGATAGCCATTTTGTTCCACGCAGTTTAAAGTTCAGGAAATTAAACCTTTGAGCAGGACACTCCCCCCACAGTCTTCAGGGTAAGGGTTATAAGTTATGCCCTGGGGGCATAATTTTTATTGAAATCTTTGTCGTAGAAACTTGAAAAAGGGCTCATTTGATTGGAAATTCAAAGGTCTAGTGCCCATTTTAATAGTCGAAAGTGATTTGAGGGCAACTAACCCCCTTCTCTCGCCAACCTTTCCCCAAACTCATCCAATCAATTTTTTTAGATAGCCATTTTGATCAGCGTTGTTGATTTCCAGATATAAATTATGTTTCTGAGGAGAACACTCCCCCACAGCCGTCAGGACAAGGGTTGTAAGTTATGCCCTGGGGGCATATAAGGTTTTTATAGAACGCGTTTTATAGTAAAGATCAATGTGAGCATAATGTATTGTTTTTTGTTGTTGTTGTTGTTTAGATTCGGGCACTTTGTATCGAAGGAGTTGTCGTAGGAACTTCGTAGAGGGCTCGTTCGATTGAAAATAGAAAAGGCTGATGCCCTTTTTAATAGTCGAAAGTGATTGGAGGGAAACTAATCCCCCTCCCACGCCCACCCTCCCACTTGCCTTTATGTTTAAAAACTAAATGTTGCCACAAGATTAAATCAAAATGCACTGTGTTAATGCTAATTCCCAATAAGGCATCTCAGCAGTATCCCAAGAACGACTGAGTAAAGACACTTGGCGTGGAGTTTTCAGTCAGAGGAAATTGCTGGCAGAACGCATGGGAAAAGAAAGTACTCGAGATTCAGTGTTTGCTATGTGGCGAAGATAAAGGCAGGAATCTTTCCTTGTTCCAGAGATCAACTTTCGTCAACATGTATTGTGTATCAAGAATACTTTATCTGGCCCCAGTAATACCCCTCCCGGAACCTATAGCAAAGAAAATTGAAACCTATATGTGGCGTTTTATATGGAGCGGTAGGCTAGAAAAACTGAGTAAGAAGTTGCTCTTTTGCACAAAAGGATCGGGAGGTCTAGGAGTACTGGATTTTAGAAAACTGTGCCAAAATATGCTTGCTAGAATGACACTTGAATTTTTAAATGGACCACAAGAACACTTTCAAATGACCAGAGAGTGGTTGGTTTCCCTACTAAACAATCCTAATTCAACAAATTCAGACACAAACGTCCCAAATTCCATGAAAGATTCTTTCCCGATATTAAAGCAACTGCAAGAGAAGGGGCTTCTCATGGCAGATAGTACAGAAACAAAAACTGAGATAACCAGGATTTTAACTCCCGAAGAGGAAAATAACGGATATCATGTAAAAGAAAAAGAACCATTTGTAAATTTTCAAAATGCCTTTAGAAATCTACATTCTTTCCCCATGGAACCAAAAGTGAGAGAGCTTATGTTTCAAGTCATACACATGATTTTGCCTTACCGAAATAGAGTGTCACGTTTCCTGAGAAATTAAGATAAAAAATGCTCTTTTTGTTTTGAAGTAGTGGAAGATGGTTTAGACCACGAGTTCATCAAGTGTAATGAAAATAAGGGAATTTTTCAGTTTGTTTTTGATTTAAGTGAAAAGTGCAAAATTAAAGTTCAAAGTGATGAAGAAAAGAAGAAGCTGGTGAAATTTGACATAAATTCGGATTTGGATGTGAAAAAGAAAAATTCTCTGTGTTATATTATTGGAAATATGTGTCATTATGTGTGGAGTAGAAGGAAAAGAAAGAAAGTGGTGTGTTTAGAGGGTTTTAGGAGTTTAATTGAGAAGAAAATGGAATTATTGAAGATAAGAAATGAGTGGAGAGAGTATTTTTTTGATTTTGAATTATGAATTTTTTTTTGTAAATATGGTGGATGGAAAAAGAGAGTGAGAAAGTAAGTAGTGGAGAGAGTTTGAGTTTTTTATTGGTAAGAGATAGTTTTTTTGCGTGAGTGAGTGAGAAAACAGCGTTGCCAGTAAGGTAGTTTAATGAAAATTATTGATAATTGTTTTTTTTTTAATTAGCAGCCAAAAAAGGAAAAAATAGGAAAAAAGGAAAAAAAATGAAGTTTAAAAATGGGGTTTGGTGGTCATTTCAGCTTATTTGTTTTTCATAAATATTAGTGTGTTTATTTTTGTGTGTTGTAAAAATAAGCTGAAATGATAATGTAAAAGAGGGTTTTTTGGGGTTTTTTTGTTGTTTTTTTATTTATTTTTTATTGGGATATTTTTTTTTTTTTTTTTTTTTATTTTTTTTTTAGTAGTGGCTTCTTTGCAGAATTGGAATTTGAGAAAATTTTGTCTGTTGTTGTAAATGGCCACCGCAAGCGGGGACTTCCTGTGGAGGGGGGACGTCCTCTCTGCGGGAGAGAATTTTATTTTATTGTTAATTTGGATTAAAAATTATTTTAGTAGAAGTACAATAATGCGAAGACCACTCTTTGGCTGCTAATTTTAGTAAAATGTAGAGTGTAGGTGGCATTTAGATTTTTGTAATGTTTAAAAGTAGTTTTTTTTTTAATGTTAGTGCCACTGAGAGGAGAGGAGGTGGGATTTAAAAAAAAAAAAAAAAAAAAAAAAAAAAAAAAAAAAAAAAAAAAAAAAAAAAAAAGAACGACTGAGGGTATTATGTTCAAACTTTCGGGGCTACTTCTGCTCATAAAATTTAAGCAAATCAAAATAGCGGAAGTGTATCCAAGCTATCAAAGAAAGTAAACAGATTTTTTCGCGAATGGTATCAAGTTTTCCATTTCAGGTCAACTAGAGGAGGTATGAAACTAAATGAAACACTACTATTTGAGTCCAGATTTTTAAAAATGTGTATTTTGTTAAAAATTGCTGAAAATTTTTCTCCAGCATACAAATAGCAGGCCAAACTATAGATTCTTAAAAAAACGAAAAGATTTAAAGTATTATTTTCTTTTTCCCTGAAAAGACTATGTCAATATAAAACGAACAGAAATTAATTAAAAAAACCTTTTTCCACAAAATAAGTTTTTCAAAGAAAAGTAAAGAACTCCATTAAACAAAAAATAAGCAGAAATAAAATCAAATAATCTACCAAGCGTGAAAATACCACAAATCAGCATCGATAAATAAATGAAATCCAAAACGAACAGAAATTACAATAAATAACCGAGTCAGACACAAAACGAGCAGAAATTAACACAAGTTGGGCTCAAAACCCCTATGCCTTCCCAAGGCTAGAACATAATTTGCACTTTACTGAAAAAAAATACAAATGAATGTGCATTGTCAGTTTAATATACATATACTGATATTTAGTAATCAAAATGTAAATATTATTTGATTTATTAAAGTCTTAAAAGTAAAAACATTTATAATTAGTAATAATTAGTAAACATGAATAATTAGTAAAGATGGTGGATGTAGTGAAGGATGTTAAAAGTAGAGTAGCCAAGGCCCAGGTTTTTTTTTTTTAATTGAAAAGAGTTTGGAAGCTACCAAACTTTACTAATCTACTAACTAATCTAATCTACTTGACGAAATTAGAATATTGGAAGCTACAGTGATGACACTTGTCAGGTATGGTTCTGAAACGTGAGGGCTTCGACAGACGGAGGAACAATTATTAAATGTTTTCCAGAGAATCGTCTACGGATTCTCTTGGACATAGGCCTAACTCAGCATATTTCAGACAATACGCAGCACGAAAAATGTGGTTATATCCAGATCTCTGGGGCTATAATGATCGTGAGATTGAGATGGCTAGGACAGGTTCTGCGCCTGAAAAATTACACTACCAAAGATCGTCCTTTTCGGTCAACCAGCTAATTCAGAGTGAAAAGCAGGTCGTCCCTGAATGGACTTGGAAGAGGTCGTCAGAATATTCTAGAAAACTGGGACTGCTTGGGATGGTGTTAAAAGGGAATCTTTGAGTATATTGGGGAAGAGAGGAGCGTGCAAAGCTGTGTTTCCTTAAGTCGTCCCTGAATGGGCTGGGAAAAGGTCATAAAAAAAGATTCAAGGAAACTGGGACTTCTTGGGACGGTGTGAAGATGGAAGCTTTGAATATATTGGATGGAAGAAGAGAGTGCACGGCTGTGTTGGCATTAGGGGGCTTGGTGCTGCAGTGAGTTTTTGTTAGTAGTAGTAGTAGTAGTAGTATACGGTACGAGGTTATGAAAATAGCGTATCAGTAATACCTCTAGAATTACTCGGGGTATTAGGTTTAAACTTTCAGAGAGTTTTGGGAAGACCTACTTGACTTCAACTTTTGACTTGGGGTTGGGAACAGCTAAAAACTTATTTTCTTCAATCCACCTAAATGTTTGTTTACTGTGATCCTCAATGGGGCCTATTACCTATTCAGAGTTAAATAGCAAGATTGATAAATCAAGACACTATGTTTTGCCTTATGATCAAAATCGCGAATCTGTAAATTCCTGGGAACAAATATTAAAATAAAGATGAAATTTTTGGGAAAAGTTAGACATCCAAGTTGACAAAACGTCAACTTGGGGGCAGGGGCAGAGAGAAAGGATACAGAGAATTGGCCTCCAGTTAATTTAAGGCACTAAGAGCCTCTGTTGGGCTAGAATCTGTTTTTGGTGCATATCTGCATTATCTGAGGGATATATTTAAATTTTCCAAGGGTGTTAGGGGCCAAGTGTATCTCAAACTTTGACTCAGAGGGAGGGGAAGAGCTGACTCGAAAGAAACTATGGATCCAGATTATCAAAACGGCTTTTACGGAAAATAGACCGGATCAGGGGGAACTTAAAAAGAACAATAAATTTTGGAGAATGAATACAGTTTTAGCGGTTCCTAGGTCAAAATTTTGAATTGTTTTTTGAAGCTGATCTACTTTGAAGATTTAAGCCATGGTCATGCAAACACATCAATTGGAAACTACTGAACTAAAATGACCTCAAATAGGACAAAGCGAAGGAACAAATTTGGTTGTATTAATTGATTCAAAGAAAAGTCACTTTATCCAGTTTTATACGTCTAAAAATTACGACTTGTAAAAACTTAACAAGAGAAAATAATGTATCAAACTTGTCAAGGCTAATGAACCATTTATAGCAATATAGTATGCTGTATGCTTTAAAGTACTAAGATGTCATCTTACTATAGAAAAAAAATTCCACTATTGAAAAGTCTGCTGTCCGTTTGATCTTGTTACTGACTGTATGTTCATAGACAATGAGAAAAATACTGATGATTACCAGAAAAAACTCATTTAGAAACAGAAGCATGTATAAACTGTATATACTGTTCTATTAGAACTACAACTTAATTGACTTTACATAGGATTATATATTGTTAACAAATTTTGGCTTGAAATTTATAAATTTATTTGAACATTTTGCTTGTAATACATCTCATTAGTAGATTTTTAAAATGTAATTCTTTGAAAAATCTTTGGGCCACAGGCTTGATTTTACTCCCAAATTGTTCTATGCAATTAAATAATAGCATTATGGTATGCTGTATGCTTTAAAGTACGATGATTTCATCTTACTATAGGAAAAAATTTCCATTATTGAAAAGTTTGCTGTCCGTTTGATCGTTTTACTGACTGTATGTTCTTAGACATTGAGAAAAAAAACTGATGATTACGAAAAAAAAATTCATTTAGAAACAAAAGCATGCATAAACTGTATATACTGTTCTATTAGATTGATATAATTGATATATTGATATATTGATTGATATAATTGGTTGATTCGTCTTTTTTTAAGACAAAATATTTTAATAAATGACCTTGTCATTGCTGCATTTGAACAACCATCATTTACAATACAAAAATACTCATATAATGCATAGCATGGTGTATTAAGATACTTGAACGTATATCCAAGTGTGTACAGGAGGAGAGTAAGGATGACTTCAGCTCTTTAAAAGACAAAAAATTACGCAGGTTTTCAACTCATGTGAATAGGAATGCCCTTCTCCATCCACCCAAAGTCGGTACTAATAAGACTTTTACTGCAAATTTATTGCAAGCATTATTTTGATGAAAAACTTTGAATGGATATTCTAATTTTATCCAAAATTTGCATTGCAATCCTACATTTTGATTCAAAAGCCGAAAAACTGGAACAATATTCAACATATTCCTAAGATTAAGCAGCAATAAAAAGATGTCAATTAAAAACGAGCAAAAGCTAATTTAAGAAAATTTTTCGCAAAAAAGTTTTTCAAAAAGAACGTAAAGAACCGTATTAAAACCTAGGACTAGCGTCTTATAATAATTCATACTTTAACGAATACGCAAGACGAGATTAAAACAGACAGAAATTACAACAAACAGGAGTAGGACTACCACCCCCTATACGATTTAAAGCCTTTAGTTTCATTAGTGTTTTACTGAAAATAAAAGACATTGAAAAAGTTTCTCTTTAAGATTATAACGTTGAAATATCAAAAATTGCTAAAAATTTTCCGGAATTGATATCATCATATATTGTAAATCAGTTTATTTTAATTTGTTCTTACGAGTCATCTTGATTATTATAGTGATTCTATTTTTTACTTAGAAATGATGTGCGGTTAAAATTGTGAAAGTATCCGCTGGCGGCTTTCTTGCTTGGCATAATAGTGTTTCAAACGAACTAAATTGACTCTTTGGGTGTTATGGGGAAATTTTGCTAAAACGCAAATGACACCAAAGCGATTCTGAAGGTATTTGAGGGAGGGGCTAGAAGAATCACTCTTACTTGTGGATCCTGATTAGCCTTGTAAAATTTTTTTTTTTTTTTGTTTTGTTTTTGTTGTTATGATAAATAAAAAACACATTTATTAAAATACTAATCTTTTTCAGTAAAGCACAAATGACGCTAGGCTTTTAGAGCGTTTATTGGGAAGTAGCCCTATTCCGTTTGTAGTAATTTCTGTTGTTTTTTTTTTCAATTTCGGCTTGGTCTTTTATTTGAATTTCTGTCCATTTCAGGATTAAAATATTCATCTATAGTAGTACCTGCTGCCTTTATTTTTTCCGTGATTTTTTTTTTTCGTTTCTGTTTGTTTTAGAATTCATTGCTTAACTAATAGTAATTTCTACACGTTTTGGGTTTGAATCATTATAGAACGCTCGTCTTAGACTTCTCTTTACTTTTTTAAAATATTAATTTTCCGAAAACATTTCTAAAAATTAATCTTGCCTAGAGACTAATGCGCTTAGACGGTGTAAACTAAGCTAGATTAAAAAAAAATTGTTGATCAAATTATTGAATAAAAAGCATTGCATCGGGCTTGTTTAAAGTTAAACCAATTCAAAACATCTGTGTTACGTTGATTGTATAGGCTATTCACTGTTCAGATTTCAATTTTTATTTAAATCATTATACACACTGCGATCAATCAGTCCTTTACACAGAACGAAATTACCCCATCCTGAGAAAAATTGATCTAAAACGAATCCGGAGTAGCTATTACAAATATTTTAAGTTTCTTCTTTTCATTCCTCCTTGGACACGTAACCGAATTCTAATTAATAAATATAATATACCTGATATAACATTAAAGTTGGAAAAGCTGCACAGGAAGCTTTCGGGTACTGATCTTAATGGACTTTCTCCACATAATCGTCTTGTTAATTTTTGTATAGTTATCTTTCGTTTGTTGTATTTTTTTTGTGAATTTCATTTCTTGTGTGTATTTAATGCTTAAAATTTCTCATTTCTCAATAGTTCTTTTTTTGTGTGTGTTTTTTTTATTCTTGTGTTTATTTAATGTTAAATTTTTTTCTATGGTCATTATTTTTCGATTTTTGTATGTTTACTCCACTCCACATTTTTGTTGTTTTACTCCACATTTTAATACCTGTATAGTATTTTTATGGGTAATACGTAAATTATTATTTTTTTTAAATAGATGGCACTGTCAAGGAACGCGCTATGTTTGTACTGATCTACTATCACTTTTTTTTTTCTTAAAACTCTAGGAAATATTCATGATGTTTTTTGACAGGAGCCATGCTAAAAGTCAAAGGAACGAACGGGGGTTCGTCAATCTGACATATAGCTTTGATCTTGGATATGGGATAGCGTCGATGGTTTTACATAGTTTGCAACAAAAGTGGCCGCAAAATGTCCTCCTGATATAAAAAAGATTATATTCCATGTTATTGTTTTGCATTTATTAGTCTACAGTAAAAAAAACAGATACTTACCTGACTTGAACAGCAATCACTTCGTCGCTGTAAGGTCGGCTCTTCAAGTTGTTAATTTTGTCGGGCTCGTTTAAACCCAAAACACAGTTCCTTTTAACAATTTCATTGGCTTTCTTCAGTCTTTCCACTTCTTGGCCCAAATAAACAGAGTCAAACTCGCTCACCTTCTCTTCAAATCTTCTGTAAAGACATGGAGTAACACTGTTTATATTGTAATTTTGTGATATAGCAATGTTAACAAAATTATATACATTAACTGACATTCTGAAATCGCGTGTTCCCTGACATAGTTTTTCTTATGAAACATTTTACTGTAACGTTAACATTAAATGCACACTACAAGCCCAGTCCTTTTCCCAGTTTGTTTTCTGGGATTTATGTGCAATTTATACCTTCTATTGAAGAAGCCAACCTCTGGTTTTGATTAAATTACTCCCCAAGAAAGAAATTTCCAGAAGGAAGAACTGCACCAAGCAAAACCACTTTTGAAATATTCTTTCCAAGAGTTTTCCCTTTTAGATATTAAGAGCGAGCTATTTTCGAGCAATGAAACTTGAAGATTTGAGTCTTCTGAGGAATTCTTGAGGAATTATGAGGAACTGACATTGTAAACAAACATTTAAAGTACTTGTTTACCTGAATGTTTACTCTTTCAGTTCGTCATTCCTATTAACTGAATCCCCATAATTTGGCAAATTATTTTAAATTATTTTACTATTGTCCACCGGTCATTTTATCCCAAATTCCAAAACGAAGAGATTTGGGAGTTTGACGCGACAAATGAATGCCAATTATGTTTTTTACAACACTCTATGCTTCTAAAAATAGTCAGTAGCGTTTAAAATGCGAGCAGTGCTTTTTTTAAATACATCATCTCCAAAAAAAATTCTTGAATTCTAAAGAGCAAATCTCACCTTGAGAAATATTCGTATATCATCATGTCTGCAGAAAGCCAATTCTCAAGAGTTTCTCTCTGTCTTTTTGAAAGTTCCTCTTTATTTTCAGCTTTTCTCTCGTTCAACTTCAAACTCGTGACGTCTTCAATGGACCAGCACAAGGATCTCTTAAGTATAACCAGGGATTTTTCAATTTGTTCAGCGATCATCACTAAGTGAAAGTTTTCTTCTACTGATCTTATCAAGTCTTTTATTTTCCTTGGCCGAACAAAATCACGGGGCATTAATCCGAAGTCCCAAGATATTTGATTCCAACCATATCGACCATTGAGACGCATCCTTTGAATATCAGTTATATTGTTTCTCTCAAGATCTAAAAGAAAAGGAGATAAGATACACTTGGATTACAATGAGTGATTTAGTTATAATTAAAATGTTTCTCATTTTATTTCTTTTTGACTATTGTTTTTTTTTTACGCAATAGTGTATGTTGGGCCTCTGCCCTGATTATCAGATAAATTTCTTTTCCTCGGAATTTATTATATTCTCAAACTCATTCTTTCCTTTTTCCGCGAGAATCTTTTTACGTCTTTTATGAATAAGCCAGCTGATTAAAATAAACTCGAAATTTGTCCAGACGATAAGTTTGAACGAAATCGTAGCGGAAAATTCATTGAGCAGGATCATGCAGTTGCCGCATGTCGCAATGGGCCTTGATCGGTCAGAACGTCAAAGGGATACACCCGCTCAGAAGCTGCTAAATCCTTCTGTTTGATATTTTTTCTCAGTCCATTTTTTAAGTTGAACCGAATAGTAAGTATTTTCCAGTTATTGCGTCTATATACATTTTTCTTAGCCTAGATTCAGGTTTTGGAAGTTTTGCCATGATTTTTGTTTTAGGAGAGTTCATCTCCTATTTCGATAAAGGATATTTTATGATAGAAGCAGGGCCAGATTTACAGCTTTGGCACTACTAGGCCCAAGCGTTTTTGCCGCTCCGTTTTTGCCAAATTTATCAGGGAAATCCCCCAAAAATTTGGGGAAATTGGAAGCACTGAACAGATCACAACTGAAGAGCCAAAAGTAATGGAAGAGAGCGGTGATACTGAACTCTCAGCTGCCATTCTTGAGAGACATCTGACAGTTTATAAGTGGTCACGGAACTCCTATGTTGTTTTAAAATCACTTTTCTGTGAATAGGCAGCGCAGCGGCGGAGTGAGCCTGGCACTTTGACGATAATCATATCAGTCCAGTCTTATTAAGAAAAATAATCACTGAGTGATAATTTATTGCGCCCCCTGGCATTGTGCACCCCTAGGCCCGGGCCTAGTGGGCCTATTGGTAAATCCAGGCCTGGATAGAAGATGTCATGGGTTTTTGGAGCACAGATAAGAGATACCCGTTTGGTTGTACCTATGGGATATCCTTCCCCAGCCTAGTACCGAGTGTTGCAGGCTGAGGTCATGACTGAGTAACAGAGACTCAAGCAGATTCCAAGTGTGAGGTTTCTCCGGGACGGTTCTCTTTAGGTGACAAAAAAATAGCCAACAAGGAGTAATTGGTATAGGCTTTATTTCAAATTAGGATTAGAGTGTAAGCGTCAGTTTTACTTTTAGCCCCTTCCAAACCTAAAACACTGTTTGCAGCGGTTCAAACCCGCTTTTTTTTTGAGGATACAGGCTATTTTAGCGTATAAGAGTAGCCTATATAAATTACGTGAATACCTACAAAACAAAGAACCATCTTATTAGACTTAAAATTTCGGGGGCCTAGCCAGAACCTGGGACTAACGCATTAAGACAATTACGGTGTCAAAAACATCGTAGACAGGATGATTGCTATGCATAGCCTAAAGGGATCTGTTACCTAAAAAATCGGAGAAAATAAACGTCAGAAATTGAGTAATTTGATCAGGGAAAGAAATTCTCGTGGGTGATTGATGTGTTTTTGAGATTAGAAAGAATAACATTTTGTACACATACAGTCAAAGCTAGATAATTGAAAAAAGAGTTTAAAAGCACCCTATTCACAAGGACAGAGCTTCGACTATTTAAATACGTGAATTGAGCAGACTATTCAGTATAATCTTCAGAATTGAAGATTATTTTTGGAAAATCATGAAAATTTTGCTGTGAGATATGAAGAAAGGTAGGAAGCCAGTCCTTTAGGAGAAACCTGTCAGTATTTTGGCAGTTTTAGGAGAATCTGCTGTGTGGGGGGAAAAGCTCATATTTGAGCTAAATATATTAAATGTTGCAATACAGTGTAGTTTTGCCCTGTGTATTTTACAGTCCTGCTAATTCATTAAAAAGATTTTCATTGCACCCTAATAAATATATGTGTGCTTTTCTCCTATAGACTATACGCGTTGAATTTCAGAGTTTGAAGTTAGAGACGAACTAAATTAGGACTAGCGACTTCAGAAATGTATTCCCGGAAAATTGCAATAGTAGTAAAAAATGGAGATTTATGACGGAAGTACTTACAAGGTGGGTGACACTTCCCAGTTCTCTCGAGAGAAGAGATAAATTGGTAGAATTAGAAAAGGTTCCGAGAGAACACAGGGAGTTTAAAAAAAAGTGGTCATAAGGGTTGCTACTTGTAGACGATACAAGTAGAACAAAAACGATCGGAGAGCACTGCAAGCCAAGTACTGATAATTATAGATTAACGGTGGTTACAACAAGAAGTTGTAACCCACCAATACCAGGAAAACATAAATCTACCCTGGATTTACATGTGTTTAAAACACGGTCGAAAAAGCATAGAGAAAAGATCGCCTGTTGACGAAAAACGTAATTTGAGTCAGCTCGTTAGATAACAGATTCATATCCAGGGGGTAAATTCCCAACAAGCTCATGGATGCTGAGATCTCCAATATAATCTCAAAGGCGGGAGGACAACGAGCACCAAAATCAAAAATAATTATTCCCAGAACATGCAGTGTATTATAGTATATGTTGTGCTATCGGGAAATAGCACACCCAGCAGTGAGCTTAGATGCCTAGGAAAAACGAAGGCCAGTTATATGAAGACCCCATTGAAAAAAAGGACAGGTACAAACTGCCTTTTTGGTCTTGCTGATTTATTGCGCGAGGGCTTCCGAAAACTGAAAGAAGTTATTTTTGCACGATTTCAACTATCTCCGGAACACTTCTGTCTGAAATTCAGAAATGAAATAAAGAGGAACTTGGAGCCTTAGAAAGAGTTCCAATACTAATTAGGCTAATATCTAAGCCATAAATGGCTAGAAACACATGAAGATACCATGACATAAAACGCCGGAGAACTAAATAAAATAAAAAATAGGGAAATTGTAGACAAAATAGTAATGGAACAAAACTCTGGAAAAAACCATAAGCGATTTAAGAATTTTTTCACAAGAAAACAATCGGAAGCAAGTGGAGAACTGGGAAGGTTAGCAGGACATTTTCTGAGATTAGAAAAGATATATCAAATGCAACAAGAATAAAACAGGGAGGTAATAGTGGGGGGGTTATATACCATTCTGCAAATGAAAAAAAGTAGATTCCAACAAAAACAAAAGGAGTCTACTTACTATCACTGCATATCCCTAGGTCATTTTGACAGAGATTGCCCCAACAGATAGTTTCGGAGATCCATAAAAAAACAGCTCGGGCTAAAATCCTTAATAACAAAAAAAAATTATACGTTTGCAGAATCATAGAGTATACATGAAAAATCAAATAGACAGTTAATAGATGTTGCCACTCATCCTTGTACCGATCAAGCCTATGTGCAGACTACCCTTATTAATAGAACAGAGATTAACCATATCTGAATCGGAATAAGAAATAATCTTAAAGCACAATAACAGTTAGCGAAAAGTGGGGGGGGGGGGGTCGACAGAATAATATCTTTTCGTTACGAGTTTTAATGTTGCTCTTTAATTTCATTTGAGAAAACTTGCTGTTTTAATTTAATCATAGCGAAGATTATTTTGATCTAAATCGCTTTAAATAAAATCAAAGACCACATTGGCTCTACATGACATATGAAACTAAGAGGGGAAAGAAAATAACAAATGAAAAAATAAAATAAAAAAGGTGAGAAAACGAGGATTTTGTCAGCAAGTGGCTTAACTTTTTTTATTTTATTTTTCATTTAATATTTTCTTTCCTCTCTTAGTTTCATATGTCTAAATCGCTTTATTTGCTTGATGTACTAAAATAGCAGTGGGCTTTACATATTTAATAAAAAAGGAGTGATCTCGTTTGACAGAAGTCGTGCCAAAAGTGAATTCATTATAAAAATTCTATTAAGTGCATTTTTTTAGCTAGTTTTATAGACATGTGTTGTACTGACTTAGAAGCAACAATTTTTGGTGGTTTTAAGTTTTATTTTCGGCCTTTCATAAAAACAAACATTTATTTTAGTTGTTAATTTTTCTCGTTTTTCAGTGTTCATTTTTCCAAACAATAAACTAAAGAAAAAAAAATTCTACCTAACTATATCTTCGCAAGAATTTTTGTAATGACAACTAAGAAAATTAAGAAAATACGATTTCCATCACGAAGCTAAATTTTATTTTATTTTATTTGGAAATGGTTACATTCGCCTGAAGTGTTGTTGTCAGTCTTGCTTACTTAGTTTTTTTGGGAGGAAGGACTTACTCCTATTGCACCAAAAGTAAAGAAGAAAGTTTTGAGATAAGGTAGACTTTATATATATAGCTTTCAAATAGTTTTCGGTCGACTTGCTATCTCAGAATTTTTTCTCGTCGGCATTTTAGTCCTACTTGGCCAAAATTGTTGGTTTATTGCAGAAAATAGTACTTTGTTGGGGCGCAATATCTTTTAGGACTAAAAAGAGGCACTAAATTTTTTAACTTCCTATCAAATTTCTTGCAGTTTTCAAGAGCGGGACTGTAACTCATTAAATTAGGGTTTCTGACTATGATTGATCATGGAATGGCTATCCCTAAATTTCCAATTTCCAGCTTTGTGGTCCCACTTTTGACAAAACTGATGTATGCAGCAAAAATGGCAGAAAACAACAGTTTGTTGTGATTAAATCTATTTACTCACTTAAAATGAGCATTGTGTATTTGAATTCCCCCTCAAATAAGTCTTTTTCCAATGTTTTACGGATAAAGCACTACTACCCGTGCAAAAATGGCGAGTTTCCTGTTTTTCAGGATCGGTAGGCTTCCGTTTCAGGGTTTTCGTCCCTGCAATTTCAAAGATGCTATATAAATTAGGATTTGATGTTACTTTTGGGCGGTTTCAGGCTATTTTTTCCAAAATTCTTAGAACATTCTTGTCGTAATGACAAATTACTATACACCAGAACTTGAATAAAACTCATTGTTTTCAAGTCAGTGGTGATTGAAAAAATATAACCACTAAATAAATATTTTAAAACTAGTGATTTAATTGTCGTTCGTTATGGGCCGCGGTTCGCTCTTTACTAGATTATATTCTACTTATAGATATATCTCAGGTTACGAACCAGATTATTACATTTGTTAAAACCCAAGATTTATTTGTAATTTTATGCCCAGTTTTGTAGCGTAGGAGTCTATTGTGAGGGGGAACTTCATTATTCCACTCACTCGCCTGCAGGGGCGAATCTCCAGTATTTTTCATTAGGGGGGGGGGGGGCAAGAGAGGTCCATATCTGGATAGTGAACGGGCATGGGATGCATAATATTTTTTTTCTCCACATTATTGGGGGGAGGGGCAACTACCCTCCTTGCCACTCCCAAATGACGCCCCTGCTCGCCTGGATTTTGCTGGATACGCCCATTGCAACATTATATGTCAGTACAGAATGGAGATTCAAACAAGGTACAAATTAGCAGATAAAATAAATCGACTGTACGCATACGTTCAATAAACTCCACTAAGGATCCCCGAAGAACTATCCATATGTCCGTAGGCAAATAATGATTCAAACAGATCAACAGGATGACGAAGAATAGTTACGTAAAACGTATTAGGCCCAAGTATTTTTGATACTTCTTGATGGTTCCACCTCGTGTGCAAAAGAAACATTTCAAATCCATGATAGTGCCCAGGAGAATCCTTCAACATTTTAGCTTCAAAGTGATCTGGATTTCCAAGATAATTGTTATATTCTTCTGGTGGGACGGCAACATTGATGTTATTCAAATAAGCATACCTAAAATAAAAATCGCAACTAAACAAATAGTAATATAAATTAATGACTGGGAATTAATTCTCAAGGCTGTCACGGGAAATTTAGTAGCATCCTATAATTTATTTGCGAAAAATTCTGAGGTTGGAAAAATTCCTAAAATATCAAACGATAATAACTATATACTTAAGTAAGTTTTTGAGTAATGTTTAGTATGTACTTTTTCCGAGATTTAAAGCTCATGACTGCTATTTCAAGGTCTTGGGGACATCCCATGGAGCGGAAGCCTTAATTCTGATTGCTAAGATTAAAGGATTGTCTTGAATTGCTTAGTGAAAGGAGTCGCCAGTCTTAATTGATTGCCAAGTTTAAGCAGTTTATGGAATATTATTTCTAGCAACATCTCCAAAAATCATTTATATTTCTTTTTTTTTTCGCCAAAACGTTCTTGATTGGATCTATGTAATTTTCAGCAAATCCAAGTACTTTCGTTCGGTAGGTGGGTCGGGCTTAGAAGTATCCTAAGCCTCTGAAAAACCCTCCTCTAGATTCCCTTGGCCCAAGACGCTAGCTCCACCAGTTTCAGGTAGATCTGAGCTTTTTCCTGCATAGGTCAGAGAAGAAACTCAGTGGTGCAGCAAGGAGGGGGGAAAGGGGGATGGCTGTCCCCATTCACAGCCTCTGAGGGCGCGTCCAACTGAGTTTTTTTTTTATTATTCTGTTTACAAATATTGCGGTAGTGATGGTGGGGGGGGGGAGGAAGCAAAAGCAACATTGTTGCTGGTTGCTGAAAACCCCAGCTACGCCTCTAAAGGAGCGTGATTCTAAAGATCATCAAAGAAAGCTCCAATATTTTAAGACAGGAGAAACATAACTTTGGGGCGCTGGTCTAAGCAAGGAAGTCGTTGAGAAATTTTCCCAAGAGGAAGAATTTTCTAAGAAAAAGTTGTAAAATTAATAAACAAAGGAACTTCAAACAGGTTAGCAAATAGTATTATCTTTTATAGCAAATAGTAACATCTTTAAGTCATTTTCCTAAAAGGAAAATGACTTAATTTTAAATAGACAAAGAACAAACAGGGGTAAAGGCACATGGATCTAGATCTCAAAGTGAGATTTTTATTGTCTCAGTGCTCCCCGAATGCTGGCACCGTCCCCCAGTTCCTCCTTGACGGTGCCTACTAGCCCAAGGTACCTGCCCTATAAATCCCAAGGCAATCTGTGAAAAAAACTACCTCCTCTTCTGCTTGAAGTTGGCAGTGTGTAAAGAAGCGTGTGCGGGGCGATGGTCGCTATGCCACCAATCGGGCATATTGCGCATCTTTACATAATTAGGGTTGGAAAAAGGTGTCACATGCCTACCATTCAACTAAAAACTTAATGGCGGAGGAAAGGGGGCTCAAAGTCGTTTTGATCCTCAAACTCATTTGGTCTTCCAACCTCCCGACCTCCTAGGTGGGAATCAGGGCGTGATAAGCACGAGTGCTCCCAAGCTGTGGTTGGGGCCTCGGAGCGAGGATTCACGCCCCCGTCCCTAGCGAGCCGGGAGGAGAGCCCTAAGTTGCACCTCACAGCGGTGGAGCGGTGTAACATTCTATTAGTAGCCTAGTCCGACAAATAGAATGGCTAACGCAACGGGGCGCCAAGGGTCTGGGGAGCCTTTGGTCAAGTCAATTCCCATGAAACACCAATGGATATTGAAGATCAAATGCAGAGAGATACTACTATTACGGCGTTCGCGGTAGCCGACGCGGACCAGGTCAGGGTGGTGCCTGGCCCGACAAGTATGCAAGCCGCCCGATCAAGAAAACATCTGAATATTGGCGCGTGGAATGTTTGCAGCTGCAAGCTGGAATCCACGCAACTGCTCCTTGCAAGGGAGCTGCAGAAGTATAAAATCAACGTTTGTTGTCTGTCAGAAACAAGACTTAATGATGTTCTGTCCAAAAAGTTGACCGTTTCCGAATCTGACTCATTCCAGTTCTATAACTCGGGTCCCAATGATGGCTCCGGCAAGCACGGAGTTGGGTTCTTAATAGACGGTCCTACTGCATCATGCGTCACCTCTTGGGAGCCAGTGTCACCAAGGATCGCCATGATCAGACTGAGAGGCCACATTAGCCACATAACCATAATCGCCGTGTACGCCCCGATAAGGGACAGTAGTGACGCTGTCAAAGATGCCTTTTATTATGACCTACAAAGAATCATCGACAAGACACCAAGGCGTGACATGCTCTTTGTAGCTGGAGACTGGAACGCCCAGCTTGGCAGAGTAGACCCCAACACAGCAGCAGTTATTGGCCGCCACACCGTTGGTGACAGATGCATCAATGGAGAAAGGCTCTTACAGCTAGCCAGATACAACAACCTATGCGTCACAAACACTCTCTTTGAGCACAAGAGACTCCACCTCGTTAGATGGCGTTCGAAAGACGGCGTAACAAGAGCCCAGATCGACCACATCTTAGTCAGCAGAAGATGGAGGAGCTCCTGCACAGATGCCCGGGTATACAGAGGAGCAGACACAGGATCTTTAAATGGATCCGACCACTATCTCCTCACTTGCAAAGTCCGTCACCGCCTTAGTAGGCAGAAGCGACAGAAGGCAGGAAAGCGCTTCGATGTTTCGAAACTAAGATGCCCGGAAATCAAAGCCGACTTTGAGTTAAAGCTAAGCAACCGGTTCGATACCTTGAATCGTCTCTCACTCGTCGATGAAGAATGGGCGCAGATAAAAATTGCGACACAGGACGTAGCTGAGGAGGTGCTTGGCCACACAAAACGAAAACAGCGAGCCTGGATCTCTGACCACACCATAGAACTAGTTGAGAAGAAGCGACCCCTCGTGGGAGGTGCAGAAGAACCCTTAAAAGTAGCCCGCAAAGCAGTTAAACAGTCACTGAAACAGGACAGAGAACAGTACTGGTCAGATCTGGCGAATGAGTTGGAACAAGCGTCCAGGAGTCACAACAGCAGGAAAATGTTCAAACTACTGAAAGAAGCGACTGGAAAAGCTCCTGTAGCGGTTGACACACTGAAAGATAAGTCCGGAGAACTCATCCGAACAGAAGAAGGACGCATGGAATGCTGGCGAGAGCATTTTTCTGAGCTACTGAACCCTGTCAAACCCCCGTGCGATCTACCTGCCTTCTCGAGTGCTGATAGAGAGCCCTACGCAGTAAACCTCGATCCGCCAAGTATTGCGGACGTACAAAAAGCGCTGAAGTGCATGAAAAACAATAAAACTCCTGGAGAGGATGGGATCCCTTCTGAAATGTTCAAGTCCTCACCAACTCTACTATGCCACCTAACCGACCTTTTTGTCCAGGTGTGGACAACAAAGACCTTCCCAAAAGACTGGAAAGTATCAGTCCTCGTTCCGCTATACAAAAAAGGAGATAAGGCCATTTGCGGAAACTATAGAGGCATCTCCCTGATCGACCATGCCATGAAGATCTTCTGCGTCATTCTTTTGAATCGATTCAAAGACGCACGTGACAAGTTAACCCGTCCTGAACAAGCAGGCTTCAGACCAGGCAGAGGCTGTCCAGAACAGATATTGACGATTCGCCTCATCCTTCAGCAGTACAGCAGGTTTCATCTACCCCTTCTCATCGCCTTTATTGACTTTGCAGCTGCCTTCGACTCTCTCATCAGAGAGGAGCTATGGAGAATTATGGCTGAAGACGGGGCGCCACAGGAGATCATTGAGATACTCCGAAGTGCGTATAAGGACACTGAGACTTGCGTCCGTGTTTCCGGCAATGACACCCCTAAGTTTCCAGTGGAGTTTGGGGTAAAGCAGGGATGCCCCCTTTCGCCTATATTATTCAACTACGCGATAGACTGGATCATGTATAATGCAATGAGAAACCACAGCGGAATAGTCTTCGGACAAATAGCTGGTTTCCTCCAGCCCCTGACAGATCTGGACTTCGCAGACGACGTTGCTGAGCTGGAAACTACCGCCGACAGCTTACAAGGCATGATCGACGACACCTATGAGGTCTCAAAGCGCATCGGACTGGCCATCTGCGGCGCAAAGACTAAAGTATTGGCTCTCAACCAACCTGCTCCTTGCCAAGTCACCCTCGACGGTGAGCCAATAGAAAGCGTTGAGGAATTCAAGTATCTTGGCTCTATCATAACACCAGATGGCGGAGCTGAAAGGGATATCTCTGCCCGCATAGCAAAAGCCTGGGGAGTGTTTACTAGTCTGAAAAAAGCATTATGGACCAGACGGGAGATCTCAACCAAAACAAAAGTCAGAATCTATGGTGCAACTGTTCGAGCAGTACTACTGTATGCTTGCGAGACATGGCCGATCAAGACTGAAGATGCGAGAACTTTGGATGTGTTCGACCACCGCTGCCTTCGTTACATCCTCCGCATTAAGAGATGGGACAGGATTTCCAATAGTGAAGTAAGGAGTCGCTGTGGCCAATCAGAAGAGCTATCGCTTATCATTAAAAGACGTCGCCTGAAGCTCCTCGGCCACACATTGCGCCGCCCCGAAGGCACGATATGTCGAGACGTCCTTGTCTGCGAACCAGCCCCCTCCTGGAAACGTAAACCAGGAGGACAAAAGAAGAACCTGTGGCAAAAATTCAAGGAGGACCTGGAACCGTGGGGAGGATTCAGGAGACACGGTCAGAGATGGGACAAATACTGGCTGAAGATCGCCGGAGAAGCTGCAGCCGACAGGTCCAAGTGGTCGTCGGAAGTCATCCCAAGATCCTTTGGTGCCGGGCAGGACAGTTCATCGTCTGGTTCCCGCCGAAAGTAAAGTAAAAAAAGTAAGTCTTTCAATCATTCAGAATGAAAGATCTTGCATGATTCCAGCCCAAATAAGGTACAAAATGCCTGAATATCTTTTGAAAAGTTGGTGTTGAGAGGGACAAGTGCGTTGAAGAGTCACAGGCCTGTTTTATGCCTTCAATAATACATACAAAATATTTCGCAGGATTTCGTTTCAAATAAGCTGCAACATCCTTACCTTTTTTATAGAAATTTATTGAATGGATCACGATCCCCCTTTATGCCTCCAGTAGATTATTCGAGGCAACTATATATATTATTTCGGGCGCTCCGAAAAATGGAAGAAGATTCGCTAGATGTTTTCCAGAGAAATTGCCTACAGATTGTTTGGGTACCCGACTGACTGACCGTATCTCAAACATTAGGCTGTACAAAAAGTGTGGTTCAATCCCACTTTCTAGGGCTATAATGAGAGAAAGGTTGAGATGGTTAGGCACGTTCTGCGGATAAAGGAAGAAATATCACGAAAGAATGTCCTTGTCGGCTAGCCCCACAACAAGTACAAGTACAAGTTGTCGGCTAACTGTCTAGGGCCAAACAAAAAGCAGGTTGTCCTCGGTTGGGGTGGGAGGATGTCACAAAGAAAGATTTAAGAAAAATGGGAACTTTCTGGGAAGTTCCGTGCGTAGCTGTGTTGGCCTCAGGTCAGAAAAATGAACTGCTCCATATTTACCACCTTTTGTAACTTATTGTGCTTCAGAGTTTAATAGGCTGCAATTCATCCTTTTACTGATAGAAAATGCTTGAAATATTTGTCCATTAGCATAAGCTAACAGTACTGTTTGGTTGGATTCAAAGATTCTACGGATTTGCTTTTTTTCTGTAATTTATTTTGATGTTCAAATCATAAGCAGCGCGATAGCGCTGCCTAAGTAAAGAACGATGTTGGCACAATGTATTATTTTTTTTTCTTGGTCTTAGGTCAGGGCACTTCGTATCGAAGGAGTTGTCATAGAATATTCAAAAAGGGCTCATTCGATTAGAAATTGGAGTGGCTAGTGCCCTTTTTGATAGTCGAAATATATTGGAGGGTAACAAGCCCCCCTCCCACGCCCATCATTCCCCCAAACCCATCCAATCAAAATTTTGAGATAGCCATTTTGTTCAGAATAGTTGATTTTCAGACAGAAAATATATTTTTGAGGTGGTCACTCCCCCACAACCCTCAGGGCAATGGCTTTAAGTTATGCCCTGGGGGCGTATAAGAACGATGTTGGCACAATGTATTATTTTTATTTATTTTTTCCTTTAGGCCAGGGCACTTCGTATCGAAGAAGTTGTCGTAGAAACTTCAAAAAGGGCTCATTCAATTGGAAATTGGAGTGGCTTGTGCCCTTTTTAACAGTCGAAAGTGATTGGAAGGCAACTAACACCCGTTCCACAACCACCATTTCCCGAAACACATCCAATCAAAATTTTGAGATAGCAATTTTGTTCAGCGTAGTTGATTTCCAGATAAAAAATATGTTTTTTGAGGAGGTCATTCCCCCACAGCCCTCAGGGCAAGGATTTTAAGTTTTTCCCTGGGGGCGTATAAGAACGATGTTGGCACAATGTATTATTTATCTATTTTTTTCCTTTAGACCAGGGCACTTCGTATCGAAGAAGTTGTCGTAGAATATTCGAAAAGGGCTCATTCATTTGGAAATCGGAGTGGCTTGTGCCCTTTTTAACAGTCGAAAGTGATTGGAAGGCAACTAACACCCCTTCCACACCCACCATTTCCCGAAACACATCCAATCAAAATTTTGAGATAGCAATTTTGTTCAGCGTAGTCGATTTCCCGATAAAAATTCTGTTTTTGGGGAGGACACGCCCCCACAGCCCTCAGGGCAAAGGTTGTAAGTTATGCCCAGGGGGCATATAAGGTTTTTATAGAAGGCGTTGTCGTAGAAACTTCAAAAAAGGCTCATTCAATTGGAAATTCAAAGGGCTACTGCCCTTTTTAACAGTCGAAAGTGATTGGTGGGCAACTAACCCCCCTCTCACGCCCACCTTTGCCCCAAACACATCCAATCAAATTTTAAGATAGCCATTTCGTTCAACATAGTTGAAAGTTCTGAAAATTAGGTCTTTGAGGATGACAATCCTCCCACTGCCCTCAAAGCAAGGGTTGTAAGTTATGCCCTTCGGGCATATAAGGTTTCTGTAGAACGCGTTGTCGTAGAAACTTCAAAACGGGCTCATTCGATTGGAAATTGAAACGGCTATTGCCATTTTTAATAGTCGAAAGTGATTGGAAGGCAACTAACACCCCTTCCACGCCCACCATTTCCCAAAAAAAATCCAATCGAAATTTTGATATAACTATTTTTCACACGGTTTAAAGTTCAAGAAACTATACCTTTGATCAGAACACTCCCCCCCCCCCCACAGTTTTCAGGGCAAGGGTTATAAGTTATGCCCTTTGGGCATATAAGTTTTTATTGAAATCTTTGTCGTAGAAACTTGAAGAAGGGCTCATTCGATTGGAAATCCAAAGGGCTAGTGCCCTTTTTAATAGTCTCGAAAGTGATTTGAGGGCAACTACCCCCCCCCCTCCTCTCTCACCCACCTTTTCCCCAAACACATCCAATCAAAATTTTTAGATAGCCATTTTATTCAACGTATTTGAAATTTTTGGAAATTAGGTCTTTAAGGATGACAACGCCTCCGCACCCACAGACCTCAGGGCAAGGGTCGTAAGTTCTGCCCTGAGGTCATATATTGTTTTTATAGAAAGCGATGTTGTAGAAACGTCAAAAAGGGCTCATTTAATTAGAAATTGAAAGGGCTAGTGCCTTTTAATAGCCGAAAGTGATTGAAGGGCAACTAACCTCTCTCTCACGCCCACTATTTCCCCAAACACATTCAATCAAAATTTTGAGATATCCATTTTGTTCAACGTAGTCGAAAGTTCTGGAAATTAGGTCTTTTAGGATGATAACCCCATCAGAGCCCTCAGTGTAACGGTTGTAAGTTATGCCCCGGGGGCATATAAGGTTTATATACAAAGTTGTTGTAGAAATTTCAAAAAGGGCTCATTTGATTGGAAATTGAAATTGCTCTTTTTAAAAGTCGAAAGTGCGTGGAGAGTAATTAACCCCCCTCTCACGCCCACCATTTCCCCAAACACATTCAATCAAAGTTTAGATATAGTCCTTTTGTTCAACGTAGTTGAAAGTTCCAGAGCCATTTTATTCAACGTAGTTGAAATTTTCGGAAATTAGGGCTTTAAGGATGACAACGCCTCCACACCCACAGCCCTCAGGACAAGGGTCGTAAGTTCTGCCCTGGAGGCATGTAAGGTTTTTATAGCAAGCGATGTTGTAGAAACGTTGAAAAGGGCTCATTCAATTGAAAATTGAAAGAGCTAGTGCCCGTCTAATAGCCGAAAGTGATTGAAGGGCAACTAACCTCTCTCTCACGCCCACTATTTCCCCAAACACATTCAATCAAAATTTTGAGATATCCATTTTGTTCAACGTAGTCGAAGGTTCTGGAAATTAGGTCTTTTAGGATGATAACCCCATCAGAGCCCTCAGTGTAAGGGTTGTAAGTTTTGCCCTGGGGGCATATAAGGTTTATATATTAAGTTGTTGCAGAAATTTCAAGAAGGGCTCATTTGATTGAAAATCGAAATTGCCCTTTTTAATAGTCGAAAGTGAGTGGAGAGTAATTAACCCCCCTCTCACGCCCACCATTTCCCCAAACACATTCAATCAAAGTTTAGAGAGATTCCTTTCGTTCAACGTAGTTGAAAGTTCTGGAAATTATGTATTTAAGGATGGCAAACCCCCCAGAGCCCCCCGGGCAAAGGTTGTAAGTTATGCCCTTGGGGCATATAAGGTTTTTCTAGATAGAGTTGTCGTAAAAACTTCAAAAGAGGCTCATTCAATTAAAAATTTAGAGGGCTAGTGCCCTCTTTAATAGTTGAAAGTGATTGAAGAGGAACTAACCCCCCTCTCACACCCACCATTCCCCCAAACACATCTAATCAAAATTTTCAGATAACCATTTTGTTCAACGTTGCAGAAAGTTCTAGAAATTAGGTCTTTGAGGATGACACCCCCTAGCCCTCAGAGCAAGGGTTGTAAGCTATGCCCTGGGGGCATATAAGGTTTTTATTGAAAGCGTTGTCGTAGGAACTTCAAAAGGGCTCAATTGATTGTAAATTGAAAGGGCTAGTGCCTTTTTTAATACTTGAAAGTCATTGGAGAGCGACTAACGCCCCTCACCCGCCCACCATTTTCCCAGACACATCCAATAAAAATTTTGAGATATCCATTTTGTTTAACATAGTTGAAAGTTCTGGAAATTAGGTCTTACAGGATGACAACCACCCTCACAGCCCTTAGGATAAGGGTTGTAATTTATGCCCTGGGGGCATATAAGATATATATAATCGAAAGGCCTTTTGCCCTTTTTAATAGTCGAAAATTATTGGATTGCTTGACATTTTTATATTAAAGATCGATATAGGTATAATGTATTATTTTGTTGTTGTTGTTGTTGTTGTTTAGACCAGGGCACTTCGTATCGAAGGAGTTCTCGTAGGAGCTTCGAAAAGGGCTCATTCGATTGAAAATAGAAAACGCTAATGCCCTTTTTAATAGTCGAAAGTTATTGGAGGGTAATTAATCCCCCTCCCACGCCCACCCTCCCATTTGCCTTTATGTTTAAAAACTAAATGTCGCCTTAAGATCAAATGAAAATGCACTGTGTTAATGCTGATTCCCACTAAGGCATCTCAGCAGTATCCCAAGAACGGCTGAGGGTATTATGTTCAAACTTCCGGGGCTACTTCTGCTCTTAAAATTTAACCAAATCAAAATAGCGTAAGTGTAACCAAGCTATCAAAGAAAGTAAACAGATTTTTTGCGAACGGTATCCAGTTTTCCATTTCAGGTCAACTAGAGGATGTATGAAACTAAATTAAACACTACTATTTGTGTCCAGATTTTTGAAAGGGAATATGTTGTTAAAAATTGCTGAAAATTTTTCTCCAGCATAGAAATAGCAGGCCAAACTATAAATTCTTAAAAAAAACGAAAAGATTTAAAGTATTATTTTCTTTTTCCCTAAAAAAACTATGTCAATATAAAACGAACAGAAATTAGTTAAAAAACTTTTTCACAAAATAAACAAAAATGAGCACAAATCAAATAATCTACCAAGCATGAAATTACCACGAATCAGCATCGATAAATAAGTGAAACCCAAAACAAACAGAAATTACAATAAATAACCGAGTCAAACCCAAAACGAGCAGAAATTAACATAAGTTCGGCTCAAAACCCCTATGCCTTCCCAAGGCCATAACATAATTTCCAGTTTACTAAAAAAAATACAAATGAATGTGCATTGTCAGTTTAATATACATATACTGACACTTAGTAATCAAAATTTTAACACTATTTGATTTAATAAAGTTATAAATGAATTTTTTTTTATTAAAATGCAAATTACATTATGGCCCTGGGAAGGCATAGGGGTTTTGAGCCCAACTTATGTTAGTTTCTGCTCGTTTTGGGTTTGATTCGGTTATTTATTGTAATTTCTGTTCGTTTTGGGTTTCATTTATTCATCGATGCTGATTTAAGGTAGTTTCATGCTTGGTAGATTATTTGATTTTATTTTTGCTCATTTCGTTTAACGGAGATCTTTACTTTTCTTTGAAAAACTTATTTTGTGAAAAAGTTTTTTTAATTAATTGCGTTCAATAAGCATAATAATTATGCCTATTCAATAGGTTATTATAATTAATTAAAATCCTCAATTGCAATAATCTTTCTTGAATACAGGGTTAAGGAATTATTACGCAATATAGAAAACTGGGAACAACAGTTCTGCTGTCTCTTAGATGAAAGTGACTTGTAAAATGAACTTAAGCTTGAACTGACTGGTATAATCCTAATCATTGACAAAAAAACACAAGTACTTCTAAAGTAACTTACAAGTTATGAAAAATGAACTTAAATAAATTGGTAAGAAATTTCGGTACTGTTGTATTATCTGTAACACACGCGCGATATTGCAGATTATATGCTAAAGAAACTAGTCAAACAGGTTTCTTTCAATGGACAATTTCTATGCTGAGGATTTCAAACATTGATTTATCACTGCGTTTACAATATTTAAACTTTAATTTTTTGGGGTTTAGGGGCCCTAGGTTAGGCTAGGTTACGTATTTAATATATGCTATGCTTTACCTCCCACCCCCGTGATGTGCAAATATATAGCCGAAACTTGTTTCTAAATTATCATATTTGGGTACTTGTGCATTTTATGGTACCCACGAAAGAATTCAAGTTTGGTTAATGCTAATGATGCAAACTTCACTTCTCGCGTGTGTTACAGATAATACAACAGTACCGAAATTTCTAAGCAATAAAACTCATTTTTAGGCTATTCTCCACAATGTAATAAATCTCCTTAATGTATACAGCTAAAAGTGGAAAAAGCACATTCAAAATGGAACTCAATTTGGAATCAATTAGTAAATATTGTTAAAATTTGATTTTTTTAGATATTTTATTTAATTACTAATAGTTTTATTGTTCTGCATCAATGGACTAAAACTTTTTTGATTATGCATTTTTTTGTTGATCAAGCTAGACTTTCTCTGGAGTTTGTAGTTTTGTAATGAACTTGTTAGTTTCTAACCCCCCCCCCCCCCAAAAAAAAATGAAATTTTAATAAGACAAAAATTTATTAAGAAGCATCAAAATGTGTAGAAAATGTTCAGGATGCTAAAACTCAGTTCGACGACTTCGACAAAAAAAAAAAAAATTAAAGTTGTAAATTTTATAAGTTTTTGCGATTCCATATTACATCCATCGATCCATCTCGAAATAAGCATGGGCACTATTCTGTTTTTCTGAAGAAACAGAAAAAACTAAACAGGGCTTGAATGAAACAGAAACAGGTCAACAAAAAAAACAGAAGACGTGTTTCTGTTTCTGTTCTTTTTTTTGTAAAAACAGATAACAGCTGTTTTCGTTGAAAAACAGCTGTTTAAACAGCTGTTTTTCGAACACCTAAGGCTTAAAGAAGAAAACAAATTTTTAAATGATAAGTTTTGGTTTATTATCAGTACTATTGCAGCATTTTCCGCTAAAAAGAAATTTTTCAATAAAGGGGCGAAAATTGTCTATGCCCACAAAATCGCCATTCTTTTTTATGGTTATTTTTTTTCCTTTTCCTGTTCCTTTATTCCAAGAATACGCTTTTATGTTTATGCAGAATCTCCTCGAATTTCCCAGAAATGCATACTAGTTATTTGAGGCGTTTTGAAAATAAAATAATTTTCTTCGTCAAATTGCGGAGTCAGCTCAAAGTCTTTAGTGTTTAAGCAGAGCCCATAGTTGCTTTGGCAGGGGACAGTCTCCCCCTCCAGACAATGCTTTCCTCTTCCCCTATCCTGATGTTTGGAAGCCATCTGAAAGAATGTATGAAAGAAGAAAAATGCACGGAAAAATGACACTTCTTACCGCCAAGTCAAAAATTTTCGTTGCCTCGCGGCTTAAAACAACTTTTTTAGATTAATTATTTCCTAGCCATTTTATGTGAGAGACAAATCAAAAGAAAAATTCATGATTTAAGGGTACTTTGCATATTTTTACGGCGCTTTGCGCTAGAAAATAACGTTCTAGGCCCTACACCGAATTCATTCTTAAGTAAATATGTAAAATGAAATTTCTCAAATTCTGAATTTCAAAGAAACTTAGACCATTTGCTACACAATATTTTCTTTAAACATTCTCTTCTCTTAAACAAGTTTTCAAAGGGATGCAAATATAAGAAAAATTGCACTTTTTGATAACTTATTTCGAAAATTTCTTTCGCTTTGCGGCAAAAAATACTTTTTCCAACCCATACACTTGCTTATTATAGAAAGTGTTACTACTTCAAACTTTTGTTTTATGAATACGAGTGGGCATGATTTTGATTATTTAGGCACGTTTTCATGGCCCATTCCCAAAGGAAAAGGGGTAGTGACAACCTCGACTATCAGTGTTTGAGCAAGTGTAACGTGTCTTCAGATAGCCTGTGCTGCAACCTCGTCTTTTGGTAGACACCCAGCTCCCCACTCTTCTTCTCCTCTACTTCCATCGCCCTCTTCCTTAGACACTGCATCAGTTTATTCAGATTCTTAAGCAAACGTATCTTCATTTCCGGAGTTTTCAGAACAAGGAACAGAAAGGACCGTCAAAATCATTTTCACCAGTTGGATCGACATCTTCGACTTGATCAAAGGATTCCAAGCAATCTTCTTCAGGGATGTCATAGGCTAAGCTTCGAGTCGACCAAAATCCAAGAACGCGTGCAACAGATGAATGAAGACAATGTTAAAAACATGAAGTTCAGGAAAGGGCTCATATCCTACAGGCTTCGGTGACATTGTTCCCAGAATCAGTCACAACGTGGAACATCTTATTTGTCATTGAAAACTTCCTGATTGCAACTTGGATTGCTGAAAGGATGTTAGTAGTTGAATGAGAACGCTTATGCCTCTTGAAATGTGAAAGATAGTCGTGCAATTTCTGCTCATTTTTCATCTTCATTTGGTAATAGGCAGTGATACCTATAAAGCCAGGTCCTTTTGAAGACCAGCAGTGAAAAGTCAAGCTAGTCTGAGTGGCAGATGTTAAAGTAGCCTTCTGAACTTCTTTTTTTCTGGCAGCAAAACTTATGTGACGATGGACGGTTCCCCAAAATGGTGCTTTCAAACCCCCTGTTGCTTTTTTTTAAATAAGCTGTTTCATATCTGGCTTATCAAACACAGAAAGTGGCAATTTGTCCTTAAACAGGGTTTTGCAGCAGAGCATCCGCAGAGCAGCTTGTTTTGATCGATTGGAAATAAAGAACCGTCACATCTCTGCTCTTCTTATTCCAGATTTCACTAATCCATTGTCCTCTGTGTCACTTGCTTTACTATCTGGAGCTTTCTCAAGGGAAGCAGCCTGACTTGATATTTTTATTTAGTTGGTTTGGTTTTTTTTTTGCTGCACCAGCCGCATCTACTTTATCTTTGTGCATATCAATTGTGTGCTTCCTTTTAAGATAGTATAAAAATGTCATGGCAGAGACTTCCATAGCCTTTAGAGACACTCTTCAGAAGTTGCACTTGATACTTTCTTTGCTTCCTTTTTCCGCAGGTTACCCAGAAAGATGTCTTGGAACATCCAAGTCGTCATCAGAAAATGACATCATGCTTGTCTTAAAACAAAGGTTGATTTTATTTTCACAAAAATAGAAGCACCTTCCAGTAGCCTACCATTTTGAAAATTGCCCCTCCAGCCAAATATCTGACCTCTTTCACTTCAATGGCGTAATTGGGGGGGAAAGGGGCCAATTTCCCCTTGAGCTGTTTCGTTTGCGCAATGAGTCAAGAAAACCTGTCGGCAAATAAAAGCAAAATGACAGCTCCTAACTACGGTTTCCTAAGAACTTAGACCATTTGCAGTACAATATTAATTTTTACGGGAATTTACTTGTCTATAATAGGTATTTAAGAGACAGATACAAGAAATAATTTACTGCTTATTGACAATATTTTTTAATTTATTGTGCTGTACGGCAAAAATTACCGTGTTCAACGGAAGATGTGTTATCCAACAGAACGAGAAATGTGTATTTATAAGACTTTGCATTTTATATTATTCAGCATTTTATAAGACTTTGGCCAGCTAGGCCAGAATCAGCTAGTTTGGCCACTGTTTCGACTCTAGGCGTTTCCTGAAAAAGTTTCCATTGATTATGTTTAGAGATGGTTTTATTAGGATGAGAAAAAGTATATTTGGCATCTTGAAAAAGTCTATCTTGTTATGTTTATGCAATGAAACGTGCCAGCAAAAACATATATTTCTACTGGACAAGACTTCAATACATTTACATTCCTCTCTGACTAAACATTTAAGAAAATTTGCAATTAATAATCAGTATTTATCATGTATAGGCTAGTATGTTAATCATAACTGTTATCTAGCAGCATAAATTCCATAAAAACCGTTGAATTAAAGTTTTCCCGGTTAAAGGTGCAGATTAATTCCCATGTTTGAATGAATCCTGCTTCACCTAGACAGTGTCTATGCAGCTTTGCTGCTCAATTGACTGAATAATGTACACTAAAGAAATAAGTTGCTTTAGCGGAACAAAACTGCACCTTTACCGTTCTCCCATTTACACACCAACCTACTCTCATCTGACTCCTAAGCCCTAATTTTGCCTAGCTGAGTGCCATCATTTTACTTACTTCTACTTTATGTTAACGCTCCAATTCTAAAAACTGTACGGGGCGTAACCACGCTTCTTCAAAATTTCATATTAAGATTTAAAACACTATTTTGTAAGTTCGAAATTTCATAATGTCTCATTCTCGAACCAATAAAGTAAAATCGAGATCAGAAGAAAAACAGTTAGAAAAATGCAGAAACAGGGCAAAATAATTATCATAAAAACAGAAACAGAACAGAAGAGGTAAATAAAAAACAGGTCATCTGTTTCTGTTCTGTTTCTGTTCTTTTGTAAGAACAGAGCAGAAACAGGTACTTTAAAAACAGAACAGAAACAGAAAACAGAAACAGTGCCCATGCTTGATCCCGAAGATTATGGGCAACCAAAAAAAGTGACCCACACCATCATCTAACGTTTGGCGTTTCTTTACATTTTATTTCAAGGTTCTTAACTGTTTTTGTGTTTTATAAGAATCTGCAAACAGACGAATTACTAGGTCTGCAAACAGTAATTGTAATTGTACAAATTACAATTACTGTTCTATTAGCTGGGAAACCCGCGAGAAGTGGAGTTTGGTTAATGCTAATAAAATAAAACAAAATAGAATAAATATATAATAGTTTAGAAACAAATTTTGGCTATATATTTGCATATCAGGGGTGGAGATAAAACATAGCATATATTAAATACGTAACCTAGCCTAGGTACCCTTTTCCCCCCTAAACCCCAAAAAACCAAAGTTTAAATATTGTAAACGGAATGAGAAACCAATGTTTGCAATGCTCGGCATAGAAATTCTCCGTTGAAAAACCAGCTTGACTAGTTTCTTTTATCATGTTCGCTATACAATATCTCGCGGGTTTCCCAGCTAATGATTAGTACCAATTACTGCATCGACTACATTAATTACAGTAATTTTGCCTTATTGTCTGACTAAAACGCCAAGAAACTCCAACTCCAAACGCTAGATGGCGTTGTTGTTTTTTGATAACAGTACAGCCAATTTCCACTGTTGTACATTATATTACACATACTCGTTGGTCCGCAATGGCGGATCCAGGGGGTGAGGCCCCCTAACTTAGACTAAAGTAGTGTAATTTACTTAATTAACACAAGTTTGCGTTAACTAAACTTGCTCCTATCGCAAGTTTATCGGATCAACCTATTTTGCACCCCCCCCCCTTGAAAAAAACCCCTGGATCCGGCCCTGTTGGTCTGTCCTTTAAACGAGGGCACTTGATGTAAAGGATATTCGTATTTAAGAATTTCTCAGGTAATTTAGAAATTCCTTCGTTAGAAATTTTGCTGAATAGTTACTTACCTCAAAAAAATATTTTGAATAGTTGAGCTTGCGCATTTATGAATTTTCAAAAAACCAACTTTCCTTTTTGATACACATTGTAATCGAAATTTAGCGGAAAAACCTGCATTTTTCTTATTGAAACTTTTGAGGCAGATCATGCACGTTAAAGAAAATGCACAAATAACCACTATAGTAAAAAACTTCGTTCTATTAGACATTGCTGGACTTGTCTTTTCACGCACAGAAAGCAGGTTTGAAGAGGTACAATAAAAGCTTACTACACCAAAACATTAATGTCTTGTATTCATGCAGAAACAAAGTAAGTTAATACATGTGCCTAGGCGTATTACCTGTTTGATGACGTCAATCTCGCAATTAACAAAAGCTGAAGACACATTCTACGTTATTGTTGCCGCCTAGATATTTTATTTACTATTAATTAAAAAAACTTTTTCCATAAAATAAGTTTTTCAAAGAAAAGTAAAGGACTCCATTAAACCAAAAATAAGCAAAAAATAAAATCAAATAATCAACCAAGCTTGAAACTACCACAAATCAGCATCGATAAATAAATAAAACCCAAAACGAACAGAAATTACAATAAATAATCGAGTCAACTCAAACGAGCAGAAATTAACATGAGTAGGGCTAAAAACCCCTATGCCTTCCCAAGGCCTAAACATAATTTGCGCTTTACTGAAACCAGTGCTACGTTGTGGATGAATTTTATTTCTAAAATGAAATACCTTACTTTCAAAGGCGTTATTCACAGGTATCTATACGGAGAGGAATTATGCAAATTAACAAAATTCATGATCTGATGGACCCTTTCAAAGGAATATTAGCAGAAAGATGATTATTTGATAGATTTTATCAGACATGTTTTTTTTTTCCGTCACCTCGTCCTTCACATCCTGTCTTTAGAAGTGCAACACGCTCAGTGTTTGCAGCGATAAGAACTACTTCAAGTGCAAGTACCCAAAATACCGTGCTTAATACTTAATTAAACAGAAAACACAGTAAATTTTTCAACTGGAAGTCAGGAGGGGAATTCAAACTTAAAACGAATAGAAACTATTCCGTATATTAGGGGGCTAAGTGTTTCAGGAGACATTCTTCAAGAATTTAGACAAAAATCAAACAATAACTTAAAAGTGTGAAGTATTGAGGGTTTGACAGCCCTCCTTATATACGGAACAATTTCTGTTTGTTTTAAGCTTTAATGCTGCTGCTTACTTTCAGTTGAAAACCCTCCTTTTTATTTAATTAATTTAAAAAAATTTCCACAAAATAAGTTTTTCAAGGAAATGTAAAGAACTCCATTAAACCAAAAATGAGAGAAAAATAGAATCAAATAATCTACCAAGCATAAAACTGCCACAAATCAGCATCGATAAATGAACGAAACCCAAAACGAATAGAAATTACAATAAATAACCGAGTCAAACTTAAAACGAGCAGAAATTAACATGAGTTGGGCTCAAAACCCCCACGCCTTCCCAAGTCCAGAACATAATTTGCACTTTATTGAAAAAAAATGAATGCACATTGTCAGTTTAATATACATATACTGCTATTTATCCCTAAAATGTTAATAATAATCGATTGATTAAGGTTATAAAAGTGAAAACACTTAAAAAAAAGTTTTCAGTAAAGCGCAAATTATGTTCTGGCCTTGGGAATGCATAGGGGTTTCACCCTGATACGTTAAGCCATTCCAAAAATATTATTGATGTGCGTTTTCGACACACTTTTGACGTCCTTTTCATCTTCATTAATTAAAAAAAAAGTTTTTCCACAAAATAAGTTTTTCAAAAAAAGTAAAGAACTCAATTAAACCAAAAATTAGCAAAAATCAAATCAAATAATCTACCAAGCGTGAAACTACCACAAATCAGCATCGATAAATAAATGAAACCAAACAGAAATTACAATAAATAACCGTGTCAAACTAAAAACAAGCAGAAATTAACATGAGTAGGGATAAAAAAAAAACTCTATGTCTTCCCAATGCCAGAACATAACTTGCACTTAACTGAAAAAATATAGATGTTTTTAATTTTATAACTTTAATAAATCAAATAATATTAACATTTTAATTACTAAATTCGATTTCCAATCGAATTAGCCCTTTTTGAGTTTCTACGATAAAGCTTTCCATAAAATCCTTATATGCCGCCGGGGCATAAATCACAACCCTTACCCTAAGGGCTGTGAGGGGGGTTGTCATCCTCAAAGACCTAATTTCAAGAACTTTCAACTACGTTAAACAAAATGGCTGTCTCAAAATTTTTATTGGATATGTTTGGGAAAATGGTGGGCGTGAGAGGGGCGTTAGTTGCTCTCCAATCACTTTAAACTATTAAAAAAGGCACTAGCCCTTTCAATTTCCAATCACATAAGCCCTTTTGAAGTTTCTACGAAATGCTTTCAATAAAAACCTTATATGCCCCCAGGGCATAACTTACAACCCTCGCCCTAAGGGCTGAAGGAAGGGGGGTGTCATCTTTGAAGACCTAATTTCCAGAACTTTCTACTACGTTGAAGAAAATGACTTTCTGAAAATTTTGATTGGATGTATTTAGGGGAATGGTGGGCGTGAGAGGAGGGTTAGTTACCCTCCAATCACTTTCGACTATTAAAAAGGACACTAGCCCTCTCAATTTCCAATTGAACGAGCCCCTTTTGAAGTTTTTACGACAAGCTATCTTTAAGAACCTTATATGCCCCAAATACATAATTTCCAGAATTTTCAACTGCGTTGAACAAAATAGCTATCTCTAAACTTTGATTGAATTTATTTGGGGAAATGGTGGGCGTGAGAGGGGGGTTAATTACTCTGCACTTACTTTCGACTATTAAAAAGGGCACTAGCCCTTTGAATTTCTAATCTAAAAAGCCCTTTTTTAAAATTTCTACAACAACTTTCTATGTAAACTTTATATGCCCCCAGGGATTAAATAGCAACCCTTGCGCTAAGGGTTCTGGGAGGTTTATCATCCTAAAAGACCTAATTTACAGAACTTTCAGTAGAGATGCCTCAGGAGGTCCGGTACCCACACCATATATGGGCATAGAACCACGTGGTTTATGGTTTTTGTCAGTGAGAATGAAAAAACAGGAACTTTCTCACATTTATGTCTGTTTTTATGGTTTTTGTCAGTGAGAATGAAAAAAACAGGAACTTTCTCACATTTATGTCTGTTTTTATGGTTTTTGTCAGTGAGAATGGAAAAACAGGAACTTTCTCACATTTATGTCTGTTTTATGGCTTTTGTCAGTGAGAATGAAAAAACAGGAACTTTCTCACTTTAATGGATGTTTTATGGTTTTTGTCAGTGAGAATGGAAAAACAGGAACTTTCTCACATTTATGTCTGTTTTATGGCTTTTGTCAGTGAGAGTGGCAAAACAGGAACTTTCTCACTTTCATGGATTATTGAGTCATTAATCAAATTGTTTCCGGGCAAGGTTAATTAATGTCTGACAGATGACGTCAAGTTAATTAATGTCTTTGATGTATTTCCAAAGAGAATGTTTCCGGGGCAAAGTTTAGATCACACATGACAGATGATGTCGTGATTGATTGATTGACATGAAAGGGGAATTAATTTGTTGTTTCTAAAGAGAATTGATTCACGAAAGGGAAATTAATTTGTTGTTTCTAAAGAGAACTGTCTCCGAGCGAATGTTTTGATCTTAGCGATGAAGTGATTAGCGCGCGAAAGGGTTTCTTTGTAATTTCAAATGTGTCAGCGCAGAGATGCCAAACAAAAGGAACACGCTGAAATTACGTTTAGGGATTATTTGGGCGAAACTGTTTTAGACAGGTTATGGAATTATTTCGGCGAAACAGTTAGAGACATTTTAAAAGATGATTTAAAAGATGATTTTAGAAGAGGATTTGAGGTTGAAACTCTGTGATCGTTATAATACACAAGTTCCATTTGAACAATGTTGTGAGGTCCCTTATCCCAACCCCAAAGGGTTCCGATCCCCCTACCCCAACCCCAAAGGAAGCCACCGGTCCTCAAAGGTTCTCCGGATTCCCAAAGGGTCCCCGGCGCCCCAAAGGCTCCTGAGCCACCATTTTAATACTTTTTAAGGCTTTATTATATCTTTCAGAACAAATTATTATTTTAGGGAATTATTTCAGCGAAACAGTTAGAGACATTTTAAAAGATGATTTTTGAAGAGATTTTAGAAGAGGATTTGAGGGTGAAACTCTGTGGTCGTTATAATACACGAGTTCCATTGAACAGTGTCGTGAGGTCCTCTACCCCAACCCCAAAGGGTTCCGATCCCCACCACCCCAACCCCGAAGGAAGCGCCCGGTCCTCAAAGGCCCCCCCAAGCTCCCAAAGGACCACCCGACCCTCAAGGGACCCACAGACCCTCAAAGGCTCTCCCGAGCCCCGTCTTTCGTTGATGTATGTTGTCTGAAACTTATGATTTGGGATATGTAAATTACTATTTCGGACTTTTCTGAGCTAGATTTCTTAGTCTTTCGTTGGTGTGTGTTGTCCGAAACCTATGATTTGGGATGGATGGATTGCAATTTTTGACTTTTCTGAGCTGGATTTCTGAGCCGTTCATAGGAGTGTGTTGTCTGAAACTTGTGATTTGAGATGTGTAGTTTGCAAGTTGGACTTTTCAGAGCTATGATTCTTAGTCTCTCATAGGCGTTTGTTGTCTGAAACTTCTAGTTTGGGATGAATAGTTTGCTATTTCAGGCTTTTCTGAGCTAAGGTTTCCTAGTATTTCGTAGGTGAATGTTGTCTGAAACTTATGATTTAGGATATGTAAATTACTATTTCGGGCTTTTCGAAGCTAGATTTCTTAGTCTTTCGTTGGTGTGTGTTGTCTGAAACCTATGATTTGGGATGGGTGGATTGCTATTTTTGACTTTTCTGAGCTGGATTTCTTAGCCGTTCATAGGTGTGTGTTGTCTGAAACTTATGATTTGGGATGGTTAATTTGCTATTTTTGACTTTTCTGAGCTAGGTTTCTTAGCCGTTCATAGGTGTGTGTTGTCTGAAACCTATGATTTGGGATATGTAAATTACTATTTCGGGCTTTTCTGAGTTGGATTTCTTAGTCTTTCATAGGTATGTGTTGTCTGAAACCTATGATTTGGGATGTGTGGAGTGCTATTTTTGACTTTTCATAGCCAGATTTCTTAGTCTTTCGTAGGTGTGTGTTGTCTGAAACCTATGATTTGGATTGTGTGGATTGCTATTTTTGACTTTTCTTAGCTGGATTTCATAGCCTTTCTTAGGGATGTGTTGACTGAAACCTATGATTTGGGATGAGTGGTTTGCTTTTTGGACTTTTCAGAGCTGGATTTCTTAGCCGTTCTTAGGTGAGTGTTGTCTGAAACCTATGATTTGGGATGGTTAATTTGCTATTTTTGACTTTTCTGAGCTAGGTTTCTTAGCCTTTCATAGGTGTGTGTTGTCAGAAAATTATGATTTGGGATGTGTAGTTTGCTATTTCAGGCTTTTCTGAGCTAAGGTTTCCTAGTATTTCCTAGGTGAATGTTGTCTGAAACCAATAGTTTGGGATGAGTAGTTTGCTATTTCAGGCTTTTATGAGCTAGGTTTCTTAGCCTTTCGTAGGTGTGTGTTGACTGAAACTTATGATTTGGGATATGTAATTTGCTATTTCCGACTTTTCATAACCGGATTTCTTAGTCTTTCGTAGGTGTGTGGTGTCTGAAACCTATGATTTGGGATGTGTGGGTTGCTATTTTTTGACTTTTCAGAGCTGGATTTCTTAGCCTTTCGTAGGTGTGTGTTGACTGAAACCTATGATTTGGGATGGTTAATTTGCTATTTTTGACTTTTCTGAGCTAGATTTCTTAGCCTTTCATAGGTGAATGCTTTCAGAAAATTATGATTTGGGAGGTATAGTTTGCTTTTTGGACTTTTCAGAGCTAGGATTCTTAGTCACTCATAGGTGTTTGTTGTCTGAAACTTCGAGTTTGGGATGAGTAGTTGGCTATTTCAGACTTTTCTGAGCTTAGGTTTCTTAGTATTTCGTAGGTGAATGTTCTCTGAAACCTATGATTTGGGATATATAAATTACTATTTCGGGCTTTTCTGAGTTGGATTTCTTAGTCTTTCATAGGTGTGTGGTGTCTGAAACCTATGATTTGGGATGGGTGGTTTGCTTTTTGGACTTTTCTGAGCTGGATTTCTGAGCCTTTCGTAGGTGTGTGTTGACTGAAACCTATGATTTGGGATGTGTAGTTTGCTATTTTTGACTTTTCTGAGCTAGGTTTCTTAGCCTTTCATAGGTATGTGTTGTCAGAAAATTATGATTTGGGATGTGTAGTTTGCTATTTCAGGCTTTCTGAGCTAAGGTTTTCTAGTATTTCGTAGGTGAATGTTGTCTGAAACCAATAGTTTGGAATGAGTAGTTTGCTATTTTTGACTTTTCTGAGCTAGGTTTCTTAATCTTTCGTTGGTGTGTGTTGACTGAAACCTATGATTTGGGATATGTAGTTTGCTATTTTTGACTTTTCTGAGCTGGATTTATTAGCCTTTCATAGGTGTGTGTTGACTGAAACCTATGATTGGGATGAGTGGTTTGCTATTTTTGTCTTTTCTGAGCTAGATTTCTTAGCCTTTCATAGGTATGCGTTGTCAGAAAATTAAGATTTGGGATGTGTAGTTTGCTATTTGAACTTTTCAGAGCTATGATTCTTAGTCCATCATAAGCGCTTGTTGTCTGAAACTTCTAGTTTGGGATGAGTAGTTTCGCTATTTCAGGCTTTTCTGAGCTAAGGTTTCTTAGTCTTTCATAGGTGAATGTTGTCTGAAACCTATGATTTGGGATATGTAAATTACTATTTCGGGCTTTTCTGAGTTGGATTTCTTAGTCTTTCGTTGGTGTGTGTTGTCTGAAACCTATGATTTGGGATGGGTGGATTGCTACTTTTGACTTTTCTGAGCTGGATTTCTTAGCCTTTCATAGGTGTTTGTTGTCTGAAACCTATAGTTTGGGATGACTACTTTGCTATTTTTGACTTTTCTGAGCTAGATTTCTTAGCCGTTCATAGGTGAGTGTTGTCTGAAACCTATGATTTGGGATATGTAAATTACTATTTCGGGCTTTTCTGAGTTGGATTTCTTAGTCTTTCGTTGGTGTGTGTTGTCTGAAACCTATGATTTGGGATGGGTGGATTGCTACTTTTGACTTTTTTGAGATGGATTTCCTAGCCTTTCATAGGTGTTTGTTGTCTGAAACCTATAGTTTAGGATGACTAGTTTGCTATTTTTGACTTTTCTGAGCTAGGTTTCTTAGCCGTTCATAGGTGAGTGTTGTCTGAAACCCATGATTTAGGATATGTAAATTACTATTTCGGGCTTTTCTGAGTTGGATTTCTTAGTCTTTCATAGGTATGTGTTGTCTGAAACCTATGATTTGGGATCAGTGGGTTGCTATTTTTTGACTTTTCCGAACTGGATTTCTTAGCCATTCATAGGTGAGTGCTGTCTAAAACTTATGATTTGGGATGGTTAATTTGCTATTTCCGGCTTTTATTAGCTAGGTTTCTTAGCCTTTCATAGGTGTGTGTTGTCAGAAAATTATGATTTGGGATGTGTAGTTTGCTATTTGGACTTTTCAGAGCTAGGATTCTTAGTCCATCATAGGTGTTTGTTGTCTGAAACCAATAGTTTGGGATGAGTAGTTTGCTATTTCAGGCTTTTCTGAGCTAGATTTCTTAGCCGTTCATAGGTGTGTGTTGCCTGAAATTTATGATTTGGGATATGTAAATTACTATTTCGGGCTTTTCTGAGTTGGACACTTCTAAATTTTCCCGTAGAAGATAGGAAAAGTTATACTATGATTGTGATTATTTTCCATGAAGATAAAAAGTTTCACTTTAATTCTAAATGTTCTTAAATTCAATTCCGACCTTTCTCAAAGAGATAAAAAAAATTAAAGTTCTGTTCCAAATATTTTCCCGGAAGAAGAAAAGTTCAACTTCGATTCTGAATTTTCTCAATGAAAATGAAATAAGTTATTGATCAAATCTATTTTCCCAAAATAATATAAAAATTTTCCACTTCAGTTCAGATTTTTTCTCAAAGAGATGAAGAAATTTAAAGTTCTGTTCCAAATTTTTCATAGAAGATAGGAAAAATTATACTTTGATCGTGAATATTTGAGTTCTATTCTGAATTTTACCAAAGAACACAATTCAATTCTAATTTCCCCAATAAAAAATTTAAAGTTCAATTCTAAATTTTTCGATGGAAGATAGAAAAAGTAATACCATACTTGTAAATATTTTCCCAGACGATAAAAAGTTCTAGTTCAATTTAAAATTTTCTCAACGAAGTGAAGAAGAATTCAAGTTATCTTCTGAATTTTATCAAAGAACACAATTCAATTCTAATTTCACCAGAGAAAATAAAAATCTTCCACTTCAGTTCCTTATTTCACAAAGACATAAAGAAATTTAAAGTTCAATTCTAAATTTTTCGGTGGTATTACTAGAAAAAGTAATACCATACTTGTGAATATTTTCATGGAAGATAAAAAGTTCTAGTTCAATTTAAAATTTTCTCAAGGAAGTGAAGGAAAGTTCAAGTTCTCTTCTGAATTTTCTCAATGAAAAAGAAATTAGTCATTGATCATTTCTATTTTTCCAAATAATATAAAAATTTTCCACTTTAGTTCAGATCTGGCTCGAAGAGATGAAAAATTTAAAATGCTGTTCCAAATTTTTCACTGAAGATAAAAAAGTTCAAGTTCTCTTCGGAATTTTACCAAAGAACAAAATTCAATTCTAATTTCTCCAGAGAAAATAAAATCTTTCACTTCAGTTCTTTATTTCACAAAGACATAAAGAAATTTAAAGTTCAATTCCAAATTTTTCGGTGGAAGATAGAAAAAGTAATACCATACTTGTGAATATTTTCCCGGAAGATAAAAAGTTCTAGTTCAATTTAAAATTTTCTCAACGAAGTGAAGAAAAGTTCAAGTTCTCTTCTGAATTTTACCAAAGAACACAATTCAATTCTAATTTCTCCAGAGAAAATAAAAAGCTTACACTTCAGCTTTAAGTTCGCCATGACATAAAAAATTTAAAGTTCAGTTCTAAATTTTTCCATAGAAGATAGGGAAAGTTATACTATGATTGTGATTATTTCCTATGAAGATTAAAAGTTTCACTTCAATTTTAAATTTTCTCAAAGAAGTGAAGAAAAGTTCAACTTCGATTCTGAATTTTCTCAATGAAAATGAAATAACTTATTGATCATTTCTATTTTCTCAAAATATTATAAAATTTCCCACTTCAATTCAGATTTTTCTCAAAGAGATGACAAATTTAAAAAACTGTTCCAAATTTTCCATAGAAGATAGAAAAGTTCAAGTTCTCTTCTGAATTTTACCAAAGAACACAATTCAATTCTAATTTCTCCA
Organism: Artemia sinica; assembly: GCA_027921565.1. Lineage (NCBI taxonomy): Eukaryota > Metazoa > Arthropoda > Branchiopoda > Anostraca > Artemiidae > Artemia > Artemia sinica. Next base: position 49,507,630 of record CM051264.1, read on the forward strand.
GAGAAAATAAAAAGCTTCCACTTCAGTTTTAAGTTCACCAAGACATAAAAATTTAAAGTTCAGTTCTAAATTTTTCCATAGAAGATAGGAAAAGTTATACTATGATTGTGATTATTTCCTATGAAGATTAAAAGTTTCCCTTCAATTTTAAATTTTCTCAATGAAGTGAAGAAAAGTTCAACTTCGATTCTGAATTTTCTTAATGAAAATGAAATAAGTTATTGATCAATTCTTTTTTCTCAAAATATTATAAAATTTCACACTTCAATTCACATTTTTCTCAAAGAGATGAAAAAATTTAAAATACTGGTCCAAATTTTCCATAGAAGATAGAAAAGTTCAAGTTCTCTTCTGAATTTTACCAAAGAACATAATTCAATTCTAATTTCTCCAGAGAAAATAAAAAGCTTCCACATCACTTTAAGTTCACCAAGACATAAAAATTTAAAGTTCAGTTCTAAATTTTTCCATAGAAGATAGGAAAAGTTATACTATGATTGTGATTATTTTCCATGAAGATAAAAAGTTTCATTTTAATTCTAAATTTTCTTAAATTCAATTCCAACCTTTCTCAAAGAGATGAAAAAATTTAAAGTTCTGATGCAAATATTTTCCCGGAAAAGAAAAGTTCAACTTCGATTCTGAATTTTCTCAATGAAAATGAAATAAGTTATTGATCAATTCTATTTTCTCAAAATATTATAAAATTTCACACTTCAATTCAGATTTTTCTCAAAGAGATGACAAAATTTAAAATATTATTCCAAATTTTTCATAGAAGATAGAAAAAGTTATACTTTGATTGTGAATATTCTTCATGAAGATATGGAGCTCCACTTTATTTCTAAATTTTCTCGAAGAAGTGTCAAATGTACAAGTTCTCTTCTGTATTTTCTTAGAGAGGAGAAAAAAGTTAGCTCAATTCTGAAATTTACCAATGAAAATGAAAAAGCTTCCATTTCAGTTCATAATTTCTCAAAGACATAAACATTTAAAGTTCAATTCTAAATTTTTTCCATTGAAGATAGGAATGGCTATACTATGATTTTGATTATTTACCATGAAGATAAAAAGTTTCACTCTATTTCTAATTTTTCTTAAATTCAGTTCATTCATCTAACCACCAAAAACAATAGGTTAGGTTAGGTATAAATAAATATTAATAAATAATTAGAAACATTTCTCCATGTTTAAGTTAGGCTAGGTTAGGTTAACTTATCATGAACGCTCATGATAAGCTAACCTAACCTAACTTAAACATTGTAAAAAGATTAAATTAGGTTAGGTTAGACTAGATTAAGTTAGGTTAGATTAGGTTAGGTTAGGTTAACCTACGTACGCTTCACTTAGGTTAGCTTAGGTTAGGTGAGAGACATGCAAAAAGTTAGGTGTATGATTAGGTTGGGTTAGATTAAGTTAGGTTAGGTTAAGTTAGGTTAGGCTAGGTTAGCCTACGTACGCGTGCGTACGTAGACTAACCTAGCCTAACCTAACTTAACCTAACCTAACTTAATCTAACCTAACCTAACCTAATCATACACCTAACTTTTTGTATGTCTCTCACCTAACCTAAGCTAACCTAAGTGAAGCGTACGTAGGTTAACCTAACCTAACCTAATTGAATTATGTTCTTTGGTAAAATTCAGAAGAGAACTTGAACTTTTCCATCTTCTATGGAAAATTTGGACCAGTTTTTTAAATTTTTTCATCTCTTTGAGAAAAATCTGAATTGAAGTGTGAAATTTTATAATATTTTGAGGAAAAAAGAATTGATCAATAACTTATTTCATTTTCATTAAGAAAATTCAGAATCGAAGTTGAACTTTTCTTCACTTCATTGAGAAAATTTAAAATTGAAGGGAAACTTTTAATCTTCATAGGAAATAATCACAATCATAGTATAACTTTTCCTATCTTCTATGGAAAAATTTAGAACTGAACTTTAAATTTTTATGTCTTGGTGAACTTAAACTGATGTGGAAGCTTTTTATTTTCTCTGGAGAAATTAGAATTGAATTTTGTTCTTTGGTAAAATTCCGAAGAGAACTTGAACTTTTTTATCTTCAGTGAAAAATTTGGAACAGTATTTTAAATTTTTCATCTCTTTGAGAAAAATCTGAATTGAAGTGGGAAATTTTATAATATTTTGAGAATTTAGAAATGATCAATAACTTATTTCATTTTCATTGAGAAAATTCAGAATCGAAGTTGAACTTTTCTTCACTTCTTTGAGAAAATTTAAAATTGAAGTGAAACTTTTAATCTTCATAGGAAATAATCACAATCATAGTAGAACTTTCCCTATCTTCTATGGAAAAATTTAGAACTGAACTTTAAATTTTTTATGTCATGGCGAACTTAAAGCTGAAGTGTAAGCTTTTTATTTTCTCTGGAGAAATTAGAATTGAATTGTGTTCTTTGGTAAAATTCAGAAGAGAACTTGAACTTTTCTTCACTTCGTTGAGAAAATTTTAAATTGAACTAGAACTTTTTATCTTCTGGGAAAATATTCACAAGTATGGTATTACTTTTTCTATCTTCCACCGAAAAATTTGGAATTGAACTTTAAATTTCTTTATGTCTTTGTGAAATAAAGAACTGAAGTGAAAGATTTTATTTTCTCTGGAGAAATTAGAATTGAATTTTGTTCTTTGGTAAAATTCCGAAGAGAACTTGAACTTTTTTATCTTCAGTGAAAAATTTGGAACAGTATTTTAAATTTTTCATCTCTTCGAGCCAGATCTGAACTAAAGTGGAAAATTTTTATATTATTTGGAAAAATAGAAATGATCAATGACTAATTTCTTTTTCATTGAGAAAATTCAGTAGAGAACTTGAACTTTCCTTCACTTCCTTGAGAAAATTTTATCTTCCATGAACTAGAACTTTTTATCTTCCATGAAAATATTCACAAGTATGGTATTACTTTTTCTAGTAATACCACCGAAAAATTTAGAATTGAACTTTAAATTTCTTTATGTCTTTGTGAAATAAGGAACTGAAGTGGAAGATTTTTATTTTCTCTGGTGAAATTAGAATTGAATTGTGTTCTTTGGTAAAATTCAGAAGATAACTTGAATTCTTCTTCACTTCGTTGAGAAAATTTTAAATTGAACTAGAACTTTTTATCTTCTGGGAAAATATTTACAAGTATGGTATTACTTTTTCTATCTTCCATCGAAAAATTTAGAATTGAACTTTAAATTTTTTATTGGGGAAATTAGAATTGAATTGTGTATATTCTTTGGTAAAATTCAGAATAGAACTCGAATATTCACGATCAAAGTATAACTTTTCCTATCTTCTATGAAAAATTTGGAGCAGAACTTTAAATTTCTTCATCTCTTTGAGAAAAAATCTGAACTGAAGTGGAAATTTTTATATTATTTTGGGAAAAATAGATTTGATCAATAACTTATTTCATTTTCATTGAGAAAATTCAGAATCGAAGTTGAACTTTTCTTCTTCCTGGAAAATATTTGGAACAGAACTTTAATTTTTTTTTATCTCTTTGAGAAAGGTCGGAATTGAATTTAAGAAAATTTAGAATTAAAGTGAAACTTTTTATCTTCATGGAAAATAATCACAATCATAGTATAACTTTTCCTATCTTCTACGGAAAAATTTAGAAGTGTCCAACTCAGAAAAGCCCGAAATAGTAATTTACATATCCCAAATCATAAATTTCAGGCAACACACACCTATGAACGGCTAAGAAATCTAGCTCAGAAAAGCCTGAAATAGCAAACTACTCATCCCAAACTATTGGTTTCAGACAACAAACACCTATGATGGACTAAGAATCCTAGCTCTGAAAAGTCCAAATAGCAAACTACACATCCCAAATCATAATTTTCTGACAAAACACACCTATGAAAGGCTAAGAAACCTAGCTAATAAAAACCGGAAATAGCAAATTAACCATCCCAAATCATAAGTTTTAGACAGCACTCACCTATGAATGGCTAAGAAATCCAGTTCGGAAAAGTCAAAAATAGCAACCCACACATCCCAAATCATAGGTTTCAGACAACACATACCTATGAAAGACTAAGAAATCCAACTCAGAAAAGCCCGAAATAGTAATTTACATATCCTAAATCATGGGTTTCAGACAACACTCACCTATGAACGGCTAAGAAACCTAGCTCAGAAAAGTCAAAAATAGCAAACTAGTCATCCTAAACTATAGGTTTCAGACAACAAACACCTATGAAAGGCTAGGAAATCCATCTCAGAAAAGTCAAAAGTAGCAATCCACCCATCCCAAATCATAGGTTTCAGACAACACACACCAACGAAAGACTAAGAAATCCAACTCAGAAAAGCCCGAAATAGTAATTTACATATCCCAAATCATAGGTTTCAGACAACACTCACCTAAGAACGGCTAAGAAATCTAGCTCAGAAAAGACAAAAATAGCAAACTAGTCATCCCAAACTATAGGTTTCAGACAACAAACACCTATGAAAGGCTAAGAAATCCAGCTCAGAAAAGTCAAAAGTAGCAATCCACCCATCCCAAATCATAGGTTTCTGACAACACACACCAACGAAAGACTAAGAAATCTAGCTTAGAAAAGCCCGAAATAGTAATTTACATATCCCAAATCATAGGTTTCAGACAACATTCACCTATGAAAGACTAAGAAACCTTAGCTCAGAAAAGCCTGAAATAGCGAAACTACTCATCCCAAACTAGAAGTTTCAGACAACAAACGCTTATGATGGACTAAGAATCATAGCTCTGAAAAGTTCAAATAGCAAACTACACATCCCAAATCTTAATTTTCTGACAACGCATACCTATGAAAGGCTAAGAAATCTAGCTCAGAAAAGACAAAAATAGAAAACCACTCATCCCAATCATAGGTTTCAGTCAACACACACCTATGAAAGGCTAATAAATCCAGCTCAGAAAAGTCAAAAATAGCAAACTACATATCCAAAATCATAGGTTTCAGTCAACACACACCAACGAAAGACTAAGAAACCTAGCTCAGAAAAGTCAAAAATAGCAAACTACTCATTCCAAACTATTGGTTTCAGACAACATTCACCTACGAAATACTAGAAAACCTTAGCTCAGAAAAGCCTGAAATAGCAAACTACACATCCCAAAATCATAATTTTCTGACAACACATACCTATGAAAGGCTAAGAAACCTAGCTCAGAAAAGTCAAAAATAGCAAACTACACATCCCAAATCATAGGTTTCAGTCAACACACACCTACGAAAGGCTCAGAAAATCCAGCTCAGAAAAGTCCAAAAAGCAAACCACTCATCCCAAATCATAGGTTTCAGACACCACACACCTATGAAAGACTAAGAAATCCAACTCAGAAAAGCCCGAAATAGTAATTTACATATCCCAAATCATAAGTTTACGAGAATATTCACCTACGAAATACTAAGAAACCTTAGCTCAGAAAAGTCTGAAATAGCCAACTACTCATCCCAAACTCGAAGTTTCAGACAACAAACACCTATGAGTGACTAAGAATCCTAGCTCTGAAAAGTCCAAAAAGCAAACTATACCTCCCAAATCATAATTTCCTGAAAGCACACACCTATGAAAGGCTAAGAAATCTAGCTCAGAAAAGTCAAAAATAGCAAATTAACCATCCCAAATCATAGGTTTCAGTCAACACACACCTACGAAAGGCTAAGAAATCCAGCTCAGAAAAGTCAAAAAATAGCAACCCACACATCCCAAATCATAGGTTTCAGACACCACACACCTACGAAGACTAGAAGAATCCGGTTATGAAAAGTCGGAAATAGCAAATTACATATCCCAAATCATAAGTTTCAGTCAACACACACCTACGAAAGGCTAAGAAACCTAGCTCATAAAAGCCTGAAATAGCAAACTACTCATCCCTAACTATTGGTTTCAGACAACATTCACCTAGGAAATACTAGGAAACCTTAGCTCAGAAAAGCCTGAAATAGCAAACTACACATCACAAATCATAATTTTTCTGACAACACACACTATGAAAGGCTAAGAAACCTAGCTCAGAAAAGTCAAAAATAGCAAATTAACCATCCCAAATCATAGGTTTCAGACAACACTCACCTATGAACGGCTAAGAAATCCAGCTCTGAAAAGTCCAAAAAGCAAACCACTCATCCCAAATCATAGGTTTCAGTCAACACATCCCTAAGAAAGGCTATGAAATCCAGCTCAGAAAAGTCAAAAATAGCAATCCACACAATCCAAATCATAGGTTTCAGACAATACACACCTACGAAAGACTAAGAAATCTGGCTATGAAAAGTCAAAAAAAATAGCAACCACACATCCCAAATCATAGGTTTCAGACAACACATACCTATGAAAGACTAAGAAATCCAACTCAGAAAAGCCCGAAATAGTAATTTACATATCCCAAATCATAGGTTTCAGACAACACACACCTATGAACGGCTAAGAAACCTAGCTCAGAAAAGTCAAAAATAGCAAATTAACCATCCCAAATCATAAGTTTCAGACAACACACACCTATGAACGGCTAAGAAATCCAGCTCAGGAAAGTCAAAAATAGCAATCCACCCATCCCAAATCATAGGTTTCAGACAACACACACCAAAGAAAGACTAAGAAATCTAGCTTAGAAAAGCCCGAAATAGTAATTTACATATCCTAAATCATAAGTTTCAGACAACATTCACCTACGAAATACTAGGAAACCTTAGCTCAGAAAAGCCTGAAATAGCAAACTATTCATCCCAAACTAGAAGTTTCAGACAACAAACACCTATGAGAGACTAAGAATCATAGCTCTGAAAAGTCCAACTTGCAAACTACACATCTCAAATCATAAGTTTCAGACAACACACTCCTATGAACGGCTCAGAAATCCAGCTCAGAAAAGTCAAAAATTGCAATCCATCCATCCCAAATCATAGGTTTCGGACAACACACACCAACGAAAGACTAAGAAATCTAGCTCAGAAAAGTCCGAAATAGTAATTTACATATCCCAAATCATAAGTTTCAGACAACACACATCAACGAAAGACGGGGCTCAGGGAGAGCCTTTGAGGGTCTGTGGGTCCCTTGAGGGTCGGGTGGTCCTTTGGGAGCTTGGGGGGACCTTTGAGGACCGGGCGCTTCCTTCGGGGTTGGGGTGGTGGGGATCGGAACCCTTTGGGGTTGGGGTAGAGGACCTCACGACACTGTTCAATGGAACTTGTGTATTATAACGACCACAGAGTTTCACCCTCAAATCCTCTTCTAAAATCTCTTCAAAAATCATCTTTTAAAATGTCTCTAACTGTTTCGCTGAAATAATTCCCTAAAATAATAATTTGTTCTGAAAAAAGTATTAAAATGGTGGCTCTGGAGCCTTTGGGGCGCCGGGGACCCTTTGGGAATCCGGAGAACCATTGAGGACCGGTGGCTTCCTTGGGGTTGGGGGTAGGGGGATCGGAACCCTTTGAGGTTGGGGTAAGGGACCTCACAACATTGTTCAAATGGAACTTGTGTATTATAACGATCACAGAGTTTCACCCTCAAATCCTCTTCTAAAATCATCTTTTAAATCATCTTTTAAAATGTCTCTAACTGTTTCGCCGAAATAATTCCATAACCTGTCTAAAACAGTTTCGCCCAAATAATCCCTAAACGTAATTTCAGCGTGTTCCTTTTGTTTGGCATCTCTGCGCTGACACATTTGAAATTACAAAGAAACCCTTTCGCGCGCTAATCACTTCATCGCTAAGATCAAAACATTCGCTCGGAGACAGTTCTCTTTAGAAACACAAATTAATTTCTCTTTCGTGAATCAATTCTCTTTAGAAACAACAAATTAATTCCCCTTTCATGTCAATCAATCAATCACGACATCATCTGTCATGTGTGATCTAAACTTTGCCCCGGAAACATTCTCTTTGGAAATACATCAAAGACATTAATTAACTTGACGTCATCTGTCAGACATTAATTAACCTTGCCCGGAAACAATTTGATTAATGACTCAATAATCCATGAAAGTGAGAAAGTTCCTGTTTTGCCATTCTCACTGACAAAAGCCATAAAACAGACATAAATGTGAGAAAGTTCCTGTTTTTCCATTCTCACTGACAAAAACCATAAAAACAGACATAAATGTGAGAAAGTTCCTGTTTTTTTCATTCTCACTGACAAAAACCATAAAAACAGACATAAATGTGAGAAAGTTCCTGTTTTTTTTCATTCTCACTGACAAAAACCATAAACCACGTGGTTCTATGCCCATATATGGTGTGGGTACCGGACCTCCTGAGGCATCTCTACTACTTTCAACTACATTGAAAAAAATGGATGTCTCAGAATTTTGATTGGATGTGTTTGGGGAAATGGTGGGCGTGAGAGAGGGGTGAGTTGCTCTTCAAGCACTTTTGACTATTAAAAAGGGCACTAGCCCTTTCAATTTCCAATTAAATTACCCCTCTTTGGAGTTTCTACAACATCGCTTTCTGTAAAAACTTTATATGCCCCCAAGGTATAACTTACAACCCTTGCCCTGAGGGCTGGGAGGGAGGGGTTGTCATCCTTAAAGACATTATTTCCAAAACTTTCAACTACGTTGAATAAAATGGATATCCAAAAATTTTGATGGGATGTGTTTGGGGGAAAGATGGGGCGTGAGAGGGGGATTAGTTGCCCTCAAATCACTTTCGACTATTAAAAAGGGCACTAGCCCTTTGAATTTCCAATTGAATGAGTCCTTTTTCAAGTTTCTACGACAAAGATTTCAATAAAAACCTTATTTGCCCACAGGGCATAACTTACAACCCTTGCCCTGAGGGCTGTGGGGGAGTATCCTCCTCAAAAACGTAGTTTCTATTTGGAAATCAACTATGTTGAACAAAATGACTACCTCCAAATTTTGATTGGATGTGTTTGTGGAGACGATGGGCGTGGAAGGGGTGTTAGTTGCCTTCCAATCACTTTCGACTATTAAAAAGGGCATAAGCCACTATAATTTCCAATTGAATGATTCCTTTTCGAAATTTCTTCGGCAACTTCTTCGATACGAAGTGCCCTGGTCTATAGGAAAAAAATAAAAATAACACATTTTGCCAACATCGTTCTTATATGCCCCCAGGGGATAACTTAAAACCCTTGCCCCGAGGTTTGAGGGGGAGTGTCCTCCTCAAAAACATAATTTCTAACTGGAAATCAACTACGCTGAAAAAAATGGCTATCTCAAAATTTTGATTGGATTTATCTGGGGAAATGGTGGGCGTAGAAGGGCTGTTATTTGCCTTCCAATCACTTTCGACTGTCAAAAAGGGCACAAGACACTCCAATTTCCAATCGAATGAGCCCTTTTTGAAGTTTCTAAGATAATTCCTTCGATACGAAGTGCCCTGGTCTAAAGAAAAAATAAATAAATAATACATTGTGCCAACATCGTTCTTTACTTAGGCAACGCGATTGCGCTGCCTAATAATATTCTATCCTGACTAATAATAATATTCTAAACCTCACAAGTTGTTGCAGTTAAAGTACTAGTTGGAGTAGTTTAGTAGTAGTAGTGGTATTAGCAAAAGTAGCACTGGTGTTAGTGCTAGAAGTGACATGCATATTATTACCATGCATATATAGGGGTGGTTAACACCTCCAAACACATAATTACTGAACCTTTCAACAATGCTGAAATAAATGGATGTTTCAAAACTTTGTTTGGATGTTTCTTTTGAGAAATGATGGGCGTGGGGGGGGGTGTTTTCTCTTAAAAAGGGCATTATAGCTTCCAATTTAAAATCAAATGAGACCTATCTGAATTTAATACGACCACCCATTCCATAAAAACCTCATATGCCCCCAGGGTATTACTAAAATCCCTTGCCACAGGGCTCTGGGGAGGTTGTGTCAACCCTGGAGGCATTGTTATATGTTTTTTGGAGTATTTTAAACACAACTGCTATTGCACAATTTCAATCAGCTGCATTTGGTGAAAAGAGGAGTAGTAGGGGGGGGGGGACTAGTTGACCTCCATCGTTTGTGTCTCTTAAAAGCGAACTAGAACTTCCAATGTCAACCAAACGAGCCACCTCTAAAGTTTATAAAACAAATCTTTTCACAAGAACCTTAAATACCCCAGGAGCATAACTTACAACCCTCGCTGTCAAGCTCCGGTGCTTTTTTTCAACCCCAAAAGCGTTGTTATATGACCTTTGGACTATTTTGAAGAAAAGCACTATCTCAAAGTTTCTATTGGATGCATCTCGGGGAAAAAAGACATGTTTGAAGGGGGGGGGGGGTAGCTGCGCTCTGGTCACTTTTACTCTTAACTATTGCACTAGAAATTTGAATTACCAATCTAATGAGTCCCCTCCAAAGTATATACAACCACCCTTTCCATAAAGACCTTTATATGCCCCCGGGGCATAACTTACAACCCTTGCCCTGAGAGCTGTGGGGGCGGTGTGTCTTCCTTAAAGACATGATTTCCGGATCCTTCAACTACAATGAACAAAATTACTATCTCAAAATTTTGGTTGGATTTCTTTGGGGAAATGATGAGTGGGGTGGGGTGGGCTGGTTGTTCTCATATTACTTTTGACTCTTAAAAAGGACACTATAACTTCCAGTTTCAAATTAAATGGGCGCCATCTGAAGTTTATACGACCACCCATTCCATAATAACCTTGTATGTCCCTAGGTCATGACTTACAACCCTATCCCCAGGGCCCGGGGGTTTTTATGTCAACCTTAGAGGCATTTAATATATTCTTTGGGCTATTTTGAGCAAAATGACTATCACTCAATTTCAATCAAATTCGTTTGGTGCAAATAATGGTTGCTGTGGGGGGGGGGGCTGAGAGCTGTGGGGCGGTGTGTCTTCCTCAAAGACATATTTTCTATCTGGAAATGAACTACGCTGAACAAAATGGCTATCTCAACATTTTGATTGGATGTGTTTGGGGAATGGTGGGCGTCGGGGGGGGGGGGGGGCTAGTTGCCCTCCAATCACTTTCGATTATTAAAAAGGGCACTAGCCCTTTGAATTTCCAATCGAATGAGCCTGTTTTGAAGTTTCTACGACAACGCCTCCTATAAAAACCTTATATGCCCCCAGGGCATAACTTAAAACCCTTGCCCTGAGGGTTTTGGGGGAGTGTCCTCCTCAAAAACATTTTTTTTTCTATCTGGAAATCAATTACGTTGAAATAAATTGGCTATCTCAAAATTTTGATTGGATGTGTTTGGGGGAATGAAGGGGGAGAGGGGGGCTAGTTGCCTTCCAATCACTTTCGACTATTAAAAAAGGCACTAGAACTCTCAACTTCCAATCGAATGAGCCCCTTTTAAAGTTTCTACGACGACCCCTTCCATATGAAGTGCCCTGCTCTAAAGGAAAAAAAAATAGTACATTGTGCCAACATCGTTCTTATATGCCCTCAGAGCATAACTTATTACCCTTGCCCCGAAGGTTGTTGGGGATTATCCTCCTCAAAAACATATTTTCTATCTGGAAATCAACTACGCTGAACAAAATGGCTATCTCAAAACTTTGATTGGATGTGTTTGGGGGAATGATGGGCGTGGGGGGCTAGTCGCCCATAATCACTTTCGACTATTAAAAAGGGCACTAGCCCACTCCAATTTCCAATCTTTTGAGCCCTGTTCGAAGTTTCTACGACAACTCCTTCGATACGAAGTGCCTGGTTATGGAGAAAAAAAACACATTGTGCCCTCATCGTTCTTTACTTAGGCAGCGCTAGCGCGCTGCCTATGATGAGACAGTCAACAGTGGAAAAAAAGTTCTACAGATGTCCACTATGTTTGTACACATTGTGCAGATGGTCATCCTGTGAGAACTGCACTATTGTTGATTACTATGACGAAAAGTGTAGACTATGGAATCTCTGTAAATTGCATAGAGGATATGCAGTACAAATTAAAAACTGCAATTCTTGTCTTGAAGATGTTTGTGACTCTCAAACTAGAGGTTACCTATCCTCCAATTCAATCGAGGATTTTCCACATAAATGCTGAGAAATTCACTGTAAGTATAGCAACGACATCGAAAACAAAAACATAGCAGTACATGAAAACCACAGCCTTTTGTCGATAAATGTTGTACTCGCTTCCGATTTTGAATAATAGATATCACACTTCGCTCACGAAAGCTTTTAATCTGAGGCATGTAGAATGCATTTGGCAGGCCTAGAGGATCGAACAACTTTATATTCTCCGCTGTACTAAAGACGCATAGCCAATGAGCCGTCTTTACAGTCAACGAGGTACTATTAACAATGAAAAGGTTGTGGCTATCGTTATAAACATGTTCAAGGAAATCCGAGGGTATGGAATAGTTTTGTATTTGGACATCTATGGATCCAAGTTGAATACACTGATTATCTGATTTGTGTTCATGGCTCCAAGTCTAATAGAACACTGCCATCGGGGATAATTTCCCAACAGGCTTCAAAATGATTTAGCGAGATTAATGCTAAACTCTCTGTCAAGGCCTCGGCAAAGTTACACTCTAAACGACAGTTTATATAATTATCCAGTATGATCTTTCCCTATCTCACCCATTATAAAAACCCGGACCGAGGTGCGAGTGCTCCAGAGAACGTTTTTGCAGATATAAACATAAGCGGCATTAGATCTTTTCACGGGTAGAGAAAGAATATTCACCTACGGAACAAGTACTGACAAAACCACTTGGCGGGCTCAACCAATAAGTGGATAATAAGTGCAGAAATAAGTGGGAGGAGCTTTTTGTTCACACCGAGAATGAAGAGCCAGAAATCATTTGCGGTAAACTTACTGGATAATTTTATAAACTGTGCTCTAAACGTACAGTACCCGTTCGAACAATACTCATCTCTTTATTACCAGACAAATCCAATACAATGATACCATGACTTTTGTAAATGTAAACATTGTATCGGTTATAGCATTTATAATAGCTGCGAATCTCGATCTAGGGATTGCATTGTCAATTCATATATGATGTTGTAGGATTTATCAAAGGATAAATTGTAGAGCGGAATTCCATTTACTACTTTACATACAAGAGAGGAAAACCCAACCCAAACGTTTTAAGTTTGTATGAAGAACTTATCCATGATATTACAGCACTATCACTTTTTAAAAAAAGCCAAAGCAAGTTTTAAAGCAAATTTCACCATTGATAAATGAAGAATTGGTCTAAATACGCTAACCTGTGGCACTATGCCGTTGATTTATGATTGTATGCAGAATGAGCAGTTTGATATTATTTCCATTAGCTGTTAATTTTTACTGCCAAAGCAATAGAGCTCATGACCTGTTTTTTTCGTACATGAAGTAATTCCGAAGTGACAGCGACTGCTGGATCAGGCGCAGTGGCAAGTACCTCTCCCAAAATAAACTTGGACTGGGCAAGTTGTAACTTTGTGTCAATCTTAACATTGGGAGGCAACCATTAGGTTATATTAAGTAAGTAAAAGTAAAGTAAGTATGACGGCACTATACCCGTAAGATCCAAACCGGCGGTGCTGATCTCCGTTTCGTGCTCTTCAGCCAGGAAGTACAATGGGGGGCTGGGGGCCAGCCATACTGTGCTTTCGTACACCCTTCCTGCTTACCTTCCCCATATATCTCCAGATACCCGTTTAGAGCTGGGTTGACTCTGGCTATGCTTACAGAGTCACACTACTGACCCGCGTAAGAATGTCATGATTTATTTTCCCAAGTAAGGGTAAATCGCTAGTTGTCACCTCTCTAAATATATTGGTAGTGTCAGTCTCCGTTTTGTATTAATATCCGATGGCTAAGCTCCTCAATTTCTTATTGGACTTTGGAGTCATCAACACAAATTGTATTTTACTTGCATAGTTTGAAATGTTGTTGCTAGTGCTCACCAATGTTACTTTTATGCAGACACTTACTTGTCAAAACAAATTTTCAAGTACACAATTTTCGTAGGATAACCCCTTGTCAGCACTTGGTTTTTTATTCTTAGATTTTTTGACTGTCACATGCTAATCTATAGATTTGGAAGTCAAATCTAGGAAATAATCTTCACTGGAATAATTTTGAAAATAAACCTTGTCAGAGAGTGGTTGTTGCGGATAGAATTGTTCATTGTAACCATATTTTACACTCATATCAACATTTTCTGCATTGACTGATGAATATGACTCTTTTTGTGGTAAATATGCCATTTCTATCTAGGAAAAGAAATCCTTTTTCGATCTAACAATTTTTTTTCTTGGTTTCTTTTTCTTTTTTGACAAGAGTGATTTCTTTCGTTTCTGGCCTTAGTTCTGAGTAGAGACTGATAGCGATGGGGTGTTTCTCGACCTTTTTAAACCTTTTCCGCTTTGTCATGATTTCAATCACTCGCCGATAGAATGAGCACTGGACCTGAGATTTTGTGAAACTCTTTCTTTAAAATCTTTCCCAGAGCCCAAATCTTGTAGTGTAGCGACGCAAAATCTGAGGCAAGTTGAGCAAAATATTTTTTAGCCAGGGCCAGCCAGGGGTATTGCAGAGCAAAACAACTTAGCAAACCAATTTCCAAGACCGTAACCCAACATTGACGAATGACCTATATAATAGCCCATTCCATGACCCAAATGTCGCGGTCCAAGAATAGCAAAATAGCAATCAATATCAAGACAAACAAAAGTATTTTTTCTATTGGCCATCTCACTGAATGGGTCGAAGATGACGTGTAATCACAGCCAAACCTTTGTTACTGCTATAGGATCACCTCTTCATCCTTACCTCTAAAAGGATCATTTCTTAATGTTAACTGGCAGGGTTCCAAATATGAAGGGTTTACAGAAATATATTGGAGATGCTTTATATTGTAGTGCTGACATGTTTTCGATTGGGTTTTTGTTCAAAACACGTAGGAGGATGGCATTGCTACTCCCAACTCTCGATGTCTCAACAAAGAATGCATGAAAAAAATTAAACTGTCCGATGAAGAGCCAGGTGGATAGTTTGCAAAAATAACATATTCCATCCCACTGGCGGTTCCAGGACTTTTAACATTGATTATATTCCGTTTAAACCAAGAATATCTCTCAGATTGTCTTTGAGATGAATCATTTCCTGCCCAATGAGGGTTCTAATGTAAATCCTACTATACTCCATTAAATAGTTAAAGTGAAATGCAGTATTCTTATGCGCAGAGATTGCTCTATTGATTGCACGACACAAAATTATTCATGGTACCAAATTCTTTGTATTTTAGGGTGAGATGTAGGTATAAATCAGATTTAAGTGATTTAATCCATTCCTCTACCTCACCATACATTGGCAAATCATGTGGTCTAACTTTTATGCCATATGTAAGATCTTTTCTCAAGATACCATATGTATTTTTGAGAATACAATCAACAAGAGATACTTCGTACTTTGCATCGAATTTGATGGCAGAGGCAAGTTTTATCCAAAAATCACTTCTTTTATTCAAATCTTCGTAGAGGGGGTCAGAGCCATTGGACATGAATATCACATGGAATCATTGGGCATTGTGAGCGTTTTCAGGGGCAGTCCAAGAAACAAATTTAGATTAACAAATTCCCAATGTCGATCTGTTTGAATTTTCCTGTGACTATTTTGTTCAAGGATAGATTCAAGAGCTTTGCAACTTCATCACCTCTCTTTAACGGCAATGGAATGGCATATGCACAGCGACTAAGAACACTGATTGTAAGTAAAATATCCTTGTTTGGACTGTTATGACGTCTTTGAATCCCGTCTAGAGTCAAATGGTCTGCTTGTAATATATGCAATGTGTTATGTACCAATTAATGGATTACGTGACCTTTCCAATGGGCTGAACTCAAATGTACCAATTAATGGCTTATGTGACCTGCCGCATGGGCTGACGTCACAGAAGAGTGCACGCCGAGTGAAGAAGGAATGAATTGATAGTATATAAGGAAGTGTTGTGAATATTATAGTTATTTGAATTCTGGCTACGGATTAAAACGGATCATAATACCTTTTCTGACTTACTTCATAATATCTGGTGGCAGTGGAGGTACCCGTTCCCAAGGTGAGCTCTTTCTATCCGGGTTCTGTTTCCGAAGAAAGACTACTTTAAATCTCTGCTTCCGGGTTTAGTTCCGAGCAGAAAATTCACTCATTTGTTTCTATTTCCGAATAGAAATCTCTTATTTGTTTCGTTTCTAAATTCTATTTTCGGTTCACTTCCGAACAGAAATCACTTTCTTGCTTTCATTCATCAACTCTGTTTACGGGTTTACTTCCGGAGAGAAGTCCATTTTTCTATTTCTGATCTCTGTTTACGGGTTTATTTCCGAACAGAAATCCATTATTTTTCCTTATCTGATTCCAGTTTTCGGGCTCTCTTCCCAACAGAAATCCCTTTTCTTGTCTACAGGTTTACTTCCGAACAAAAATCAATTTTCTTTTACTTTTCTGATTTCTGTTTACGGGTTCAGTTCCGAATATAGATTCACTTTTGTTTTCGTTCTAACCTCTGTTTACGGGTTTACTCCGAACAGAAGTCCATGTTTCTATTTCTGATCTCTGTTTACTGGTTTATTTCCGAACAGAAATCTATTTTTTTTTTTTTGTTTTACTTTTCTGATTTCTGTTTACGGGTTCAATGCCGAACAGAAATTCACTTTTGTTTCGTTCTAATTTCTGTTTACGGGTTTACTTCCGAACAAAAGTCCTTTTTTTCTGACCTTTGTCTACGGTTTTATTTCCGAAAAGAAATCCATTTTTTTCTGATCTCTGTCTATGGGTTTATTCCGAACAGAAATCCACCTTCCTTTTTTTCTCTATCTCTCCTTGTTCTTTTTTTGCTCCTTTTTTGTTTTACGGGTTCTACTTCTCATTCAGGCTTCTTTGCGATTAGCCATCCATAAGTTAAGCTCATATAATTTCATCTTTTGCGCTGACGGACGACAAGGAGACGAAAAAACATTCCAGGAACGCAAGAGCTCCAAGAACTGACTTCGTTCCTTACCACACAAGGTCAAGAACCAAGCATAATTCTGAAGGGGAAGATCTAGAAACAACGTCAAAGATGGACCAGACTGTCTTGAAGTCATCGGTAGAAGCCTTCCAGCATTCAGGCGTTCAGTCGACACAAAGCCTTGGTGGGAAACCAGCAGAAAGCACTAGGAGAAGCTTTAATGCAGAGCGGAAGCTGAACGAAGAAAACCAGCTGTCTCTAATACATCACCTAAAGAAGGAGATGGAACAAGACCGAGAGCTTGTAGAAACTAGCATTCGTACTCTCACTGAGTCTGGAACCACAACCTTCTATATGGCTCCACTAAGAGAAGGTGACGATGTGGAGGTCTACTTGGAAGAATACGGGGACTACCTGACTACCACAACCAAAAAATGACTCTGTTGTGAGAATGTGGAGCAACAAAGAACGGCAGAACCCAACCTGGCCAGTCATTTAGATCAGGTCCTAGAAAAATTGCAGTGGAGCAGTTCACTGCAACTGCTAACCCAGACCGTAGGGTTTTCTTAGGTCAGAGTGGTGCAAAACCTCTGGGAGAATGCATCAGAAAGGCCGATGACTGGGACAAATCTCTACGACCGCTGAAGAAGGAGGTAGCTCGAACAAAGGGACTGCTCACCAAAGTTCACCAGATTCCTGGTCTGGAAGACAACTGGTCACCAGCTGTGGTAATGTGATATTTATGGTATTTAAGGTGATGTTGTGGTAGATGCCTTATTCTCTCCCTTATAGGGGAGATAAATTATGGCCCTAAGGTAATTAAACTTTGGTAGCGTGCCTTAGGCTATGACCGGACTAATGAGGCGTACCAGCTGGGTATATTCGAGAGACTAAATGTAGATTGTAGAGAGGTTGGCTATAATACAATACTTTTATTCAGTTATCATATACTAGTACAAGGTTTAATAATAGATATATATTCTGCTGAGACTGGTTGGCCCAAGTAGACCCCAAGTCTCAGAAAACTACCATAATATTTATTAAGATACTTAGACACTTACAATAATCCGACAATATTCCAAGGTATTTCTAATAAGATAACAAACGGGCAGAGGTTCGCCCTCCAAGTCAAAAAGTCCGACCTCAGTCTCAAAAATCTGAGTATATGTATGAAAAACCATCCGCGTCCATCCGGCTCATTGATGTACTTAGCCAGGAAATTGGTTATTGATCACGTTCCCTCCAAGCTTACACATTCCAGGATGTGTATCTTTATCTTAATAAAAAGTGGTATTTCGAAATTTTTGTATCTGCGTCTTAATATTTTTACTAAATTCCAAATTGACTTAATTAGAAGGCTTCACCACAAATCTATACAAACATAGTGGACATGTGTAGAACATTTTTCACTGTTGACTGTCTCACTGCCAAAAATAACTGACTTCCGATCTATAAAACGAATGTTCTTTTTACTTCTAGAGAGAGAGAGAGAGAGATGAGGAGTGATCGAATGACGTCACAGATCAAATCAATTAAACCTATTTGGTCGGGATTTTTTTTTAAATTGTCGTCTTATTTTCTATTGCCATGCAAAACAGAGACTGAAAAAAACCCTTGGACAGAGTCTTAAATGTAATCCTAGATAGTGCCCAAAAGCAAATCCACTAAATCCTTTTGTTTTGTTTTGGTGAATATTTCAATAAATTGAATAAATGCGTTTGGCCCGCTACGAACAAGCCTCATACAATAACCCAAAGACTCATATTTCATGATATTGCCAAGTATTCTTTGAGAAAATATTTTCTTTTGCACCGATAACTTTTGAAAATGATCATTTAGATTCAAACATTTTTCGAAAGTCATAAGATTCCGCAAGATAATTTGTTTCTCAAAACCATCCATTTTTAATTCTGAAACTCTCACTGCTAATTAATGACTAAACTAACAAAGCCAAATAATGGAGATTGTTTCTACTTCGGGAACTTTATCATCACCTATTGGCTCCCTAGAGAGAGGAGTGGTAACCTAGTGAAATATCTAACAAGAAAAAACATTTTTCTTCTTCCGATTTTGATTTTCAAAAATAGAATAGTAACAATCTCACTCTTTTTCACATACTGAATCAAATCGTTGTCTTCAATATATTACACAATTGCATTTCCAACAGAGTAAAAGCACTCAGATTCAATACTAAAAACATGCCTTCTAAGAACAAAAATCAATATTCACAATTTTGATGCTCTGAATTCTTTTCCAGTACTGAGGTAAGTGGACCAAAACAGGTCTTACGTAAGCTCTCGCAAAACAACTGTCTTTGACCCTCAAAATTACGTCATCTGCAATAGATTTGCACAAGTAAACAGTAATATATCATAAACTATTAAGTAACAGTCATGTGTGTGTGATAGACCAATAATCAATAATACTTGCGTCTTGGAAAAATGCTTGAGGGGCTAGCAACTTCAGGTACACCCCCTATGGCTGTGCTAGTTGCAAAAACGCCCCCATTACTATAAAAATAATATTATTTGGTGTTAACCACTGTTTTGTAAATGTGGAGTGATATAAAGAAATAGAACTCATCAGAAACATAGCACTATCAATGACATAAAAATTATCGAAACAACATCAAAAGACGTACAAACATGAGAAAACTAACCTATTCAAAGACAACACTCTAGCGCTGTCTGGGTTGCAGCGGTAGCTAGCATCCTAGTAAGAGACAATCACGTCCAATACTAAGAACTATAAATACCCATAACTCCTATAAATAGAGTGAGATCAAAACAAAAATTAAATTATTAGAATCGTCTTGGCTTAAACAACAAACCGTCCCTTGGCTTGAACAACAAGGGAAATACATTGGCTTGAAAGAAAAGTTGCTGAAACCAAGATATTCTGCATATACGGCATCTTTTTCCAGTTTTCATTTCGTCAGATAGTGGAGCACTGGAACATCGTAGAAAGCTGTATAATGGCTCATTTTAAAGGAAATTGACGGGGTTAAGAAACTTATGTAATTAAAAAAAATAATCTTTTGATATAATTAATTTTCTACGAAAAACTACATTTTCTTATAACACTTTATCAGCTTATATTATTATAACATCAGGAATTTGTCACCTCTACGTGCTTTTGTAATTAAAAAAAAAAATATTTTATAGTAAAGAGCCATATGGCACCAATGTATTATTATTATTTTTCCAAAGCCACTTCAAATGGAAGAGGTGGTCCTTTTAACCTCGGGGGTGGTGGGGGGCTCATTTGGTTTCAAACTTGAAATTTTAGCGGTCTCTTTAAGAGTTAAAAGTGATCAGAGGGCACCCAGCCTTCCCCCACTCTTATTTCCCGAAAAGACATCTCACTTACGAATGGTAGAACTGATAAAAAGCACGTAGTTATGAGCAAAAGTTTTGAAATTAGCCATTAGACATCACTCTAAAAAGTTCTGGTAGCCCACTAGCCCCAGCTTTTCCATTTGAGACATTGTACCAAAAGTGCAGTTTTTAGCGCTATTTGAAACTTGCAGACGGTGGATATGAGCTATCAAAAATGTATCTAAGATGTTCTGGTAGCCCGCTAGCCCCACCCCTCGAAAAACAGCATAAAAAGTGCCTTTTTCCGTTCCATATGGCATTTGCACACGGTGGAATTTATATAAACCACGTACTTATGAGAAGTAGCTTTTGAATGAGGTGTTAAGATTCTCTCTATAATGTTCTAGTAACCCGCTAGGCCTGAAAAAAGAAGAAAAAAAACGACAGTTTTAACATTTTTACTTTAGTTACTATGCGCTGTGGTTCGCACTTTACTAGGTTGCAGCGAATGCTTCAACCATGATAAAGAGTTCATTGCAAATTCTCTTCAAAAACTAGTTAATATTAAAATCTGTGAAATTTAAATAGATGATAGAATCTTTAAAAACCTAGTAAATGTAAGCAATAGCTTTTAATTGAGCTATTAAACATCTATCTACGACGGTGTGATAGCCTGCAAATGTTTCAGTAGCTTATTCATGAGCACACGATTTATGAAACTTACTAAGTGGGCTGGGACGGGAGTGTACGGGAGGGGTTCTTGTGAACCTGCAGTTAATGGTTCTGGAACATAACTATTACAATAGTACCTGTTTTGTACTTCTGAGCTTTTCCACTTAACAAGCGGCACCAAAAGTGTTGTTTTCAGTGATTTCGTACTTGCTAATGGTGAAATTGAAAAAAAAGCACGTAAATAAGAGCAATAGCTTTCATTTGAGTCATTAAACATCACTCTTATAATTTCTGCTAGCCCAAAAGCCCCAGCTTTTCTACTTAAGACACGACACCAAAAGTACCGTTTTTAGTGCTATTTGGAACTTACCGATGGTGGAATTTATATGAAAGACGTGTATATGAGCAATATTTTTGTACGAGCTATAAAAGATCTGTCTATGATGTTCTGGTAGCCTGCTAGTGCCACCCCTTGAGAAATAGCAAAACAGTGCCATTAGGGCCATATGGCACCTGCAGATGGAGGAATTTATAAAAAGCACTTAACATGATGAATAGCTTTTGAATGAGAGCCATTAAGCATCTCCCTATGATGTTCTGGTAGCCGACTATGCCTGTTGACAAAAAAAAAAAAAAAAAAAAAAAAAAAAAAAAAAAAAAAAAAAAACGGGAAAACGGGAGACAGATCAGTGTGACCGATGCAAAAAAGTGATTTTCCTTTACAAGGTTTTCGACCATGCTGATTCCAATGGTACACTTTTCATTTTGATATGATGCCATTTCCGAGTGGTTTGCAGCTTTCTTGGAAATCACCATAAATTACTCTTCGCAATAAACTTCTACTTTTAAGACGAACCGAAATAATAATTAACATTCCCGAGTCAGTGTCAGATGGCAATTTTTTGTCACTAGCCAGTTTCTTTCAAAACACGTTTTTTAACTTTTGGTTACTATGGGCTGTCGTTCGCTCTTTACTAGGTTGCAGCTGCCGCTGCAACCATGATACCTAGCCGGGACATGCTTTAAAAAAAAGAGCTTAGAAAATAACTGAAAAAAAAACAACAGCGGATACCGATATTCTTGACACGATACATACGATACCAATACGCGCGATATCGATACGCCCGATACCAAATACAGCCCTTCCCCGGGACTATGGAGGGCCATATCATCATCAAAACCATATATATTGGACCTTTGAACTTTGTTAAACAAAATGGCTATCTCAAAATTTGTATAGGACTAGTTGGGGGATGGGGCCCAGTGGGGGGAGGGGGGGCTATTTACCCTCCAATCTTTTTGGTCACTTAAAAAGGAAACTTACAAATTTAATTCCCTTTTGAATGAGATATTACACACCTCTGTATGATGCTCTGTCCAGCCCCTAGCCCTTCTAGAAAAAAAAAAGAAAAAAAGGGAGAAAGATCAGTGCTACACATGCAAAAAAGTCATTTTCCTTGGTGTTCAAGTTGGGGGACTGTAAATATCCTACAAAAGGTTTTCGACCATTCTGATTCCATTGGTACACTTTTTATTTCGTTTTGACACTATTTTCAAGGGGTTTCAGGCTATTTTTCGAAATCACCATAAAATTCTTTTCGCAATAAACTTTTATTTCTAAGATTAACCGAAACAATAATTACCATTCCTGGTTTAGTGTTAAATGGTAATTTTTTCTCACTAGACAGTTTTTTTAAAAACACTTTTTTCAACTTTTGATTCATATGGGCTCTGGTTCGCCCTTTACGAGGTTGCAGCTGCCGCTGCAACCATTACATCTAGAGTAATTGAAAAGCTGATATATGAGCAAATTGTAAGGTTCCTTGAATCGAGATTGCTTTCCGGTTTTACTCAATTTGGTTTCAGGAAAGCGATGTCAACCGAGTAAGCTATTCTACTTTTAGCGTCGTTATTAATGATAAAAGTTGCTTCAAAATTCCCAGATATCATGAAAGTTTTCGACTGTGTTATTTACAAAATATTAGTGAAAAGGTTAGAGAATTATAGTATTCTTGGTAATTTACTGCAATTATTAAGATGTTTTCTGAATGAACCGACCGAGTGCGTAAAAATAGGGGACTTTAAACCAACTGTCAAGAATGTAAAATTAGGCCTTCCCCAAGGGTCAGTTCTGGGCCCCCTATTGTTTTTTTTTTTTTATGTATTTTAATGATTAAGACAAATGTTTGGTAAGTTCGGGTTTGTCAGCCAAATAAATTTCTGTGCTTAAAGCTATTTTAACATGCTTTAAAAAATGAACCTAGAAAATGACTGAAAAAAACAACGGATACCGATACCGATATTCCCGATACGATACATGCATAGCCAATGCGCCTGATACCGAAACGCGCGATACCGATACACCCGATACCACATACAGCCCTTCCCCGGGGACTATGGAGGGCTATATCATCACCAAAACCATATACATTGGACCTTTGAACTATGTTAAACAAAATGGCTATCTCAAAATTTTTATAGGACTACTTTGGGGGGGAGCCTGTTGGGAGGGGGTCTATTTGCCCTCCAATCTTTTTGGTCACTTAAACTTCTACTTTAAAGATTAACTGAAAAACAATAGTTGCCATTTTTGGTTCAGTGTCAGATGGCAATTTGTTCTCACTATGTTGTCTTTTTGAAAATGCGTTTTTCAACTTTTGATTACTATAAGTTGCGGTTCGCTCTTTACTAGATTGCAGCTGCCGCTGCAACCATGATGGTGAACAAAATCGCTACCACAAAATTTTATTCCTCCATCAATTTGAAGTTTTTTCTTTTAAAATTTAAAACGCAAACCCCTTTCTAAGTCAATAATATACTATTTTTTAAATTTCAGACATCTTAGACTTTACATTTCGAAATTCTTCATATAAGACCTTTAGAGTTCAAAAACCTTTCATTTCCTGTCAATCTATAAAATTGAGTCCTCTAAGTGACCAAAAAGATTGGAGGGCAACTAGCCCCCTTCCCATTCCCATTTTTTCCTCAAAGAGATCCGAATAAAATTTTGAGGTAGCGATATTGTTCACCATAATTGAAAGGTCCAATATATATGTCGAAGGTTTGGGAGGGGGTTTGACTCTTAAAGAGGGCACTATAACTTCCGATTTCTAATTGCATGGGCCCCTCTGAAGTTCATAAGACCACCTCTTTGATATGAAGTGCCTCTGGTAAAAAAAAATAATAATAAATTACAGCCTCATGGGAAAAAATAATAATAAATTACAGCCTCATGGGCCTTTTCTATATGCAATTGCCTACTGATCTGGTTTGTTTCGTTCAAATTGTAGCTCCTAGAATGCCATGCATTTATTTTTTCTTCTCCATACCCGGGCACTTCGTATCGAAGGAGTTGTCGTAGAAACTTTGCAAAGGGCTCATTCGATTGGAAATTGGAGTGGCTAGTGCCCTTTTTAATAGTCGAAAGTGATTGGAGGGCAACTAGCCCCACCACACCCATCAGCCCCCCCCCCCCAAACACATCCAATTAAAATTTTGAGAGAGCCATTTTGTTCAGCGTAGTTGACTTCCAGATAGAAAATGTCTCTTTGAGGAGGGCACTCCCCCACAACCCTCGAGCAAGGGTTTTAAGTTATGCCCTGGGGGCATATAAGGTTTTTATAGAAGGCATTGTGAAAAAATACAAATGAATGCGCATTGTCAGTTTAATATACGAATACTTATATTTAATAATCAAAATCTTAATATTATTTGATTTATTAAAGTTATAAAAGTAAAAACATTTATATTTCGTTCAGTAAACTGCAAATTATGTTCTGGCCTTGGGAAGGCATAGGGGTTTTGAGCCCAACTTTTGTTAATTTCTGCTTGTTTTGAGTTTGACTCGGTTATTTATTGTAATTTCTGTTCGTTTTGGGTTTCATTTATTTATCGATGCTGATTTGTGGTAGTTTTACGCTTGGTAGATTATTTGATTTTATTTTTGCCCATTTTTTGTTTAATGGAGTTCTTTACTTTTCTTTGAAAAACTTATTTTGTGGAAAAAGTTTTTTAAATTAATTACTGGAAAAGGTTTGATCAATTTCATTTAAAAAAAAATCAGACATCTTGTCAATTTGCCACCCTTTTGGACATCCGATCAATATTTTGAGGTACCCAAATGTACTTTCTCTGTGGCTGTTTTCCGAATGCAAGAAGATTTTCCAGGAGGTTATTTTCAGGGGAATTTTCGGCTGGGAAGGCATAGGGGTTTTGAGCCCAACTTATGCTAATTTCTGCTTGTTTTGAGTTTGACTCGGTTATTTATTGTAATTTCTGTGCGTTTTGGGTTTCACTTATTTATCGATGCTGATTTGTGGTAGTTTTACGCTTGGTAGATTATTTGATTTTATATTTGCTCATTTTTTGTTTAATGGAGTTCTTTACTTTTCTCTGAAAAACTTATTTTGTGGAAAAAGTTTTTTTTTAATTAATTACTGGAAAAGGTTTGATCAATTTCATTTAAAAAAAAAAATCAGACATCTTGTCAATTTGCTACCCTTTTGGACATCCGATCAATATTTGGAGGTACCCAAATGTACTTTCTCTGTGGCTGTTTTCCGAATGCAAGAAGATTTTCCAGGAGGTTATTTTCTGGGGAATTTTCGGCTGGGGGGATTTTGAAGGAGAAAAAATTCAAGGATAAATTTCCAGGGGGATTTTCTATGGGATTGGAAGGGAACTCCCATGGGTGAAAGTTTTCTAGAGGGAAATTTTCCGGAAGGAATTTTCTGTGGGAGAATTTATCGCAGGGGCAGGATTTTTCTGACGGAATTTCCCACAGGGGAAATTTTCTGGGTTAGGGGAAATACCTAGTTTCCTGTAAACAATAGGCAATTATAATAGCTTAGGTCCCTTGCCCCAGGACTGTAGAGCGTTATGTTATCCCCGGAGACATAGTTTTTTTTTTTTTTTTAATCTTTAGACAGTTTTGAACCGGATGATTTTTTCAAATCTGGATCAGACGTCTTTAAGGGAAGAGCAGCTAAAAGTGGCAAGAAGAAGGGGGCTGGCTCTTAATCACTTTTTAACACCTCTCTCAACATACCCTGGAATTTTCGATTTAATAGCCTCGTCCGTTCTTAAGATACTGCAGATACGCTTTTTGATAAACTGGCTACTTATGGTGTCTTTTGATGTAGTTGAACCCAAAGTTTCAACTTAAGCCCCTAAGCCTTATCGGACACACCAAAATCATACATTCCTCTTTTTCCAATCATAAATCTTGCATGTTAACATAGGATAAATACCGTAATTTATAATCCTTGCCTCATGGCTGTGTGGGGCACGGGATCCCCGGAGGCATAGTTGTTAGACCTTTTGACTATTTTGAAGAAAATGGCTTATTCAAAATTTCAATTAGTGTTAAGGAGAGGGGATATCAAAAACTAGCAGGTTGGGGAGGGGGCTTGTTGTTGTCCTCCTCAACATACCCTAAAAGTTACAACTTAATATCCTCAACTTTTCCTGAAATATCATCGAGAGGCCATTTTGACAACCACTATCCACATATTGTGTTTTGATTCTGTTCAACATCTATCTTAGCATTTTCTTAAAGTTTCACCTTCTTACCCTAAGCCTTTTGAAGACCCAGAATTTAAAATACCCCCTTTTTCCAATAAAAACTTTCGGTGCAAACAACTGGCAACTTGCAAAACTCACAACCCTTACCGCAAGGGGCTGTGGGGGATTATGTCAAACCTGAAGTTACAATTATTAGACATGTAGACTACTTTCAGCAGCATGGCTATCAAACAATTTTGATCGGAGGTCTTTTGGGGAAATATAAGTCTTGGATGGGGCTTGTTGCCCTTTGATCCCTTTTGACTCTTAAAGAGAGCGCTAAAATTTAAATTTTTCAGCAAAATGAGCCCCCCGCCAACCCCCGACGTAAAAAGGACCACACACTTCCATATGAAGTTGCTCTGGGAAATAGTAATAAAAAATCATTGATGCCAGATGGTTCTTTAAATATATATTTTTTTTATTACAAAAACACGTAGAGGTGACAAATGCCTGATGTTATAATTAATTATAATAATATAAGCTACTACAGTGTTATAGAAAATGTAGTTTTTCGTAAAAAAATTGATTATATTTACTTTTTATAATCACCATTTTTTAACCCCATCAATTTCCTTTAAAATGAGCCATTAAACAGCTCTCTACGATGTTCCACTGCCCAGTTATCTGAGAAAGTCCATAATATCGCTGCTACAGCCACTTCTCTTAATTTTCAAGCCCATATATTTCCCTTGTTGTTCAAGCCAAGGGAAGGTAAGTCTCCTCTAAAGGGGTTTCGGAAAATGCAATTCTGATAGTGTACTTCTTGTTTTCATCTGACTTTATTTTTAGAACTTATGGGTTATTATATTTCTTAGTATTGGACGTGATCGTCTCTTACTAGGCTGCAAGCTACCGCTATAACCCGGACAACGCTGGGGCGTTGTCTCTGAATAGGTTAATTTTCTCAAGTTTGTACGTCTTTTGATGTTATATTGATAATTTTAGTGTCATTAATAGTGTTATGTTTTTGATGATTTCAATTTCTTTATGTTACTACACTTTTGCAAAGCAGTGGGTAACACCAAATATTATTTTTATTACAGTAATGGGAGTTTTTGGGTACTATCAAACACATAGGGGATGTACCTGAAGTTGCTAGCCCCTCAGGCATTTTTACAAGACGCAGGTGTAATTGATAATTGGTCTATTACACACAAATGGTTGTTACGTAATAGTTTAAGAGATATTATTGTTTTATTAAGCAATTTTATTGAGGATGACGTAATTTTTAGGGTCAACGACACGTGTTTTGCTAGATCTTACGCAAGACCTTTTTGGTCCACTTACCTCAGTATTGGAATTTTTGTTCTTAGAAGGGGTATTTTTAGTACTGGATATGGGTGTTTTTACTCTGTTGGAAGTTACAGGTGCTAGCAGCAGTGAAGTGAAACCAAGAGTGCCTACTGTTAGAGTAGAAATTTCAAGAGGTTCTCGGCTAACCCTTGAATGGGATGAGATGTTTGCAGGATATGTAGTATGATTGAATAAATTTGAGTTGGCGGAACATTTATGTTGTGCAGGCAAAGTAAATTTAATGCAATACATAGACTACAAGATGCTTTAAAATCAACTGTGAAATATAATGAAGACAATGATTTGATTTAGTATGTGAAAAAAAAGTGAGATTGTTAATATTCTAGTTTTGAAAATAAAAATGTTTCAAAATCGACAAGAAAAAGTTTTTTTGGTTTTTAGATATTTTACTATGTTAACCCTCCTCTATCTAAGAACCTAATAGGCGACGAGAGGGTACTCGAGGTAAAAAGAATCTTTATTCTTTGCCTTTGTTAGTTTAGTTTATAATCAGCAGTGAGAGTTTCAGGATTAAAAATAAATGGTTTGAGAAACAATATGCGGAATCTTTTGACTTTGGAAAAATGTTTGAATCTCAA
Organism: Artemia sinica; assembly: GCA_027921565.1. Classification (NCBI taxonomy): domain Eukaryota; kingdom Metazoa; phylum Arthropoda; class Branchiopoda; order Anostraca; family Artemiidae; genus Artemia; species Artemia sinica. The sequence continues at coordinate 49,535,979 of CM051264.1, forward strand.
TGATCATTTTCAAGAGTTATTGGTTCAAAAGAAAACCTTCTCTGAAATAATGGTTGATAATATTATGAAAGATGAGTCTCCATCTTTTGATTGTTGTATGAGGCTTATGCGTAGCGGGCCAAATGCATTAACTCAATTTATTGACATACTAATCGAAACAAAACAAAAATGATTTAGCAGATTTGATTTCGACACTACCTAGAAATACATTTAAGACTCTATCCAAAGGATTTTTTCAGTCTCTGTTTTGCATAGCAACAGCATTTAAGACGATAATTTAAAAAATCCTGACCAAATAGGTATAATTGATGTGATGAGTGACGTCACTCGATTACTGCTCGTCTCTCTTTTTAAAAGAAAAAAGACCATTCATTCTATGAATCGCAAGTCAGTTCTTTTTGGCAGTGAGACAGTCAACAGTAAAAAATGTGTTCTACACCTGTCCACTATGGTTGTATACACTGGGAAGCTGGTCATCCTGTGATAATTGCTCTATTTTTGATGACTATGACGAAAATTGTAGATTATACAATCCATGTAAATTGCATTGGGGGCATGCAGTTCAAATTAAAGACTATAATTCTTGTCTTGAAGATATTTGTGACCTCACACTAGAGATTTCCTATGCTCCAATTGTCACTATGATAAATCTGATCATTGGGAAACAAGTTATCCTGGTATGATTGGAAAAAAAAACACTAAACGTGATTCCAACTAATTTTTAAGAGTCTGTTACCGTCGTAGTTTTAAATTGTTTCGGGAGGAAGAACCTGGTCTACTCTTCAACTGTTGTAAAAACAAGAGAATCTTGTTTCTACGATATGGCAGTGAAGACAATGGTTACTATTATTATAAACGTACTGACTTTTATTTCGCTGCTACAAAAAGTGATTCTTCATATGAGAATGCCGTGTGTGACATTGCTTCAAACAAGCAAATAGAAACACGTGCATTTTAGAATTTGAAACAAAATAGTATCATTGACTTAACAAAGAGATATGATAAAAGTGAAGTTACATTGTATTGTAAGAAACCTAAGATATGAACACAAATACTTTTATTGTACATACATATTTTTATTAATAAACAAATTCACAAGCATTCTTAAAACATTTTATTCTTAGGGCTCTGAAATCAATATTATGCAGGTAGGAAAGGGTATTTTCTATAATGAAGTCGTACAATCGAAGATTGTCTACATAAATACTGAGATATTCACAGTAAGAATAGCCACGACATCGAAAAACAAAATATAGTATTGCATGAAAATCACAGCCTGTGGTCGATAAATCTTGTACTCGCTTCCAATTTTACACCGGGAACATAATACTTGTTAGGAATATGATTTTCTTAAGATCAAGTTATTTGTAAAACAAAAAAAAACTTTTTTTTAGTCAAGAACCCAGCCAGGAAAGGTTCCTTCGGTAAAGAGGACAAGGATGTACGGGGAGTTGGGACCTTCACGAGCCGGTCCCAGCATACAAAGTGACGAAGATGTGGTGCATTCTGCACTCCTCCTTCACAGAAATGATGCGGGAGCTCCACTGCTCACCGCTCAAAGCGACAATACGGAGATGATCAGTCCTATCCTAAGAAAAATTACAGTTATTTGAGACTCATAGATAACAAAAATTAACTAATTATGCCTATTTTTTATGTTTTACAGCATGATGAATATATTCCGCTTAATAAAAAGAAAATAGCTGAGTTGTTGAGGACCTTGTTCGATGTTTCTTGAAGGGATTCGAGGGATCCCTGGACCTCAATAAAATAGTTATAGGCTTTTCACCACTGTTAAATAATATATTGTTTTACAAGTTAACCGTGTCAATTCAAAGAACAAAATATGGGTTTAATCGTATTTTTTAGATTCACCTAGTGATATTTTTGCCAACTCAAGGGCGTCATGGTTAGTTTCAAAGCCCTGAGCCTTACATTAATAATGTATTCTTTTTACAGGTTATTATCATAATTGTTTGGAAAAGAAAATAACCCTTTATTCTTTTATTCCAGGTTCCCGTTGAAATGCCAGCAATGGAAGATAACAATGTCGAACCCAAATAGGTCGACCGTTATTGCGAGGTTGATTTGGACAGGGACCAGCCACGCCAATGAGCCCCATAATAGTACCCCTCAAGTAAGTTAAATCATAGTTATTGAGACTTACAACGAAAATTCGTAACGAAATTTCGAAGGGAGGATAACAGAGTTGCGGAGAACCTCATTAGATACTGTTGGGAGGGGAGGAGGGGGAAGCTCCTCAAAATAACTGAAACCATTGGGACCCCTGTTTGTGGCTGGTGGAGGGCGGAGGGGGTTCCCCTAAAAATTACAGGCTAATAATTTATTCTTTTTACTGATTAATATACTTTTTTACAGGTTAAGATTATAACTGTTTCAAAAGAAAATAGGTTATTATTATTTTCAGGTTCACTTAGGGACACTATCAGCAGCTCAAGGGGCCAGCACTCTTTTTGATGGCATGGAGACGCTTATCCTGTCACCACCTAGACAATTTCGCGACGTCTCTGTGTCAATATGGCCCCAGGTGAAAGTGGACGGGAGGGGGTAAATTTATTTAGTGAGGGGGTGAACCCAAATAGTGTAACTCTCCCAACTTTGATTTAGATGATTTTGTAGCCGATCTCAGCCTTTACGCCGAATTTTTAGATCTGCTACTCCATGATGTTCCAGCCAACGAGGTCGAGAGGTTACTAGAATATCAAGGGGGATTAGGACAAAGTGGTAACAGTTCACCCCCTACACTGCTTGATTTTTGCTCGTCTAATCCTTGTGTAATGTATATGTCTTCACACCTACATAATTTTGAGCGTGTATTTTTGGAGTGGGTGGGTAGTATTGTGACTAAAGTAGAGAACTACGATGACAAAGGAAGTGGGTCTGTGGTTTAATTTATCGAAAGTGTAGATGTAACTGTAAGTAAATTTAAAAAGTATTTTGTTTCAAGAGGCAGGAGGAATGAGTTGATAAAATATAATGTAGATTTAAAGGATCTCAAGGGCTATAATGAAAGAAAGTTTGAGGTGGCTAGGGCACGTTGTTCGATGAAGGATGACACATTGCCGAAGATTTTTTTTTTTGGCCAACCGTCTAGGGCTAAACGGAAAGCAGGTCGTCCTCGGCTGGGGTGGGAGGACGTCATAAAGAAATATTTAACGGAAATAGGAACTTCATGGGCGGGCGTAAAAAGGGAGGCTTTGAATAGATTGGGATGGAGGAGGAGCATGTGTAGCTGTGTTGGCCTCTGGTGGCTTGGTGCTGCGGTGAGTTGTTAGTAGTAGTAGTAGTAGTTTAAAGGAGTGTAAGGGTGTAAAAAACATTCGTTTCGACACAGGTCTTCAGTACTTCAAGCACTAAGCGGTCATCGTGGCAGCCCATAATTCCTGCAAGGGATACCAGTGAGACACTTTTGGACGATTTGGAACTTAATGGGGGTGGGGAGGAGACAGACTTTCCTAAAGTATCTTTTAACTGTTTAAGTGGACAATATTTTGTAACACTTAAGGGAATAGATATTTTTGAGAGGGCTAACGAGAATTTAATGATTGATGTTACAGTGTTGCAGTATGATACGGAATTCGAAGAGGGAGAAATTAAAGATAAAGAGGGTGTAATATATTCAGTGAGGGCTCAATCCATTGAATTGGAAAATCACTGGGTATGGCTTCTTTACGAGCCTGCTAGTGAACCTGATCCAATAGGATTTTTTTTTCCTATGACAGACATTAGTCGGGTTTTAAGTCAAAGAAAGAAGCAAACTGTGTGTCATTATTGTCCAATATGTCTATCACGATTCCAAACAGAATTAAAATTAAAACATCGCTTGAGGCACTGTAAGTGTCCTGTTTACCAATCTGTGGAGACAGTTTTTGGGTACAATGCCATCTTGCTGTTCAAGAATTTTCAAAATTCACTATTGTAGAATGACAAGGTTTGTTAGACATCAACGCCAAACTCATGGACGTGTATAATCCATTGAACTCGAATCATGTTCAAAATATGAAGGCATTGCTATCTTTTTTGCTCATGCACAAAGAGGTGCTAGTAATACCATTCAACTGGTAGAGTTTTTCGAGACATTGAATGAGAAAGATTGTGTGGGTGCAGCCATGACAGTGCTTATTTAAGCAGCAAATAAGTCAATTACACGGCTGCGCAATACATCCCATTCAATGACTCTATCACCAGGGGACAAGTTGGCAATTAAAAGTTGACTAGAGTTGGCTAGAAAATGTGTTGGGTTTACAAAATATCATATTGAGAAGTTATTAATTGAACTATTCTTGCTTCCAAAGCTTTAGCTTAAAGAATCGAATTGTCCAGAAATTTGTTTTCCAGTCAGGACTGTTGATTACAGGAGATTGTTAGTAACAAGCCGTATAAACCATGGACACCGAAGCTGGCTTGTGAGACTAGTTAACGAAATTTATCGGCCAGTCATGAACAATGATTAAAAAGCAAGTTACTTCAAAACTGACCATGCTTCTATTATCCTTTTCATAACCAGCTTTATTTTTCTATCGATAAACCAGCTGTAATCTTAAGTCTCAGATATGGTTTTGCAGAGCTTTCAAAAATACCATTTATTTCTTGAACTGATTGACTATAAAATAACGTAAAAAGTCGAATTGAAAGTCTTATAGGAGTCATGACCACAATAATTTGAATTTAGCGCTAAAAACAACTTTAGCCAGAACCACTTTCCACCAATACGCTGGATTCGCTTTCCAAGTCGAGCCATTCCATTTCATTTCGTTGTTAATTATTTGGCATATCTAAGCTAGTTGCAAGGAAAGAAAATAAACAATGGAAAGCTAACCCAGCTTCACTTTTCAGCTCGCGAATAAAAAAACCTTGTATCAACGAAATGTTAGAAAAATATTTGAAGCAACAGTCACAATATCACAAAATAACGCAGGTTTAGAGGGTTTGTTGCGACAAAAAGTGTTTTTAGTTGCAAAAAAGGCATCTCGCGATAAATTAATGAGTGGCAAAGCCGGTTTATAAACAGACAAGTGAGAATTATATCGGTTAGTCACAAATAACTTGGGAAAAATCAGGTTATTCATAAATTGACCAGGCTTACACTTCTTATATCAATTTTTATCTGTAAACCAGCGCTAAAAATGCGTCAGTTTTTGCATTGCAAGGTTTTCAAAATATTGACTGATTGTGTAGCACGATGAAAGAAAAATTCAAAATTAGAAGCTTTATTAAAGCCACGAACAAAATAATTTTAACGTAACGTGAAAAATTCCTTACCAGAAGCACTTCCCAGTATAGGGCTGGATTCACTTTCCAATTTTAGCAATTTCTTGTTTTCTCGTGAACAACCATCTGGTAAGTTCGCGCAAGTCATGAATGACTGAAATATTCAATAAAATGGTAAGCAGGCTTCACTTTTCAACTCATAAAAAGGCCTTTTTTTTACTCTGTATTTTACTAGTGTGACTTTAGGCGTAGTATAAATAATGAAAACAGTGGCGGATCCACGGGGGAGGGCGAGGGGGCGCGCACCCCCGCCCCCAACATAGTCTAAAATAGTTTAATTTACTGAATTAACGCAAGTTTGCGTTATATAAACTTGCTCCTAACGACAGTTTATCGGATCAACCTGTTTGCCCCCCCCCCCCCCTCTTAAAAAAAAATCCTGGACCCGCCGTTGAATGAAAGCGATAATTTTCATATATCTTACAAAGCTGTGGATATTTTTTGTTATCATGAAAGTCCAATATGGCTTGTAATTATCCTTTGGAAAGCTTAGGCCAGCTGCAATTCCATCGTCTTATGTTGTGCTGAGAATCTTTGAGGGGTTTGTGGTGAGCCGTGAGCCCTTTTGGACATCTTACCGTACAGAAAACTGATGATTTTCGTCTCTCTTTTTTTCTGAACAACGCATGATTTAAATTGACTTTCAAAATTAGTTTGTTCATTAGATATATAAAACAGCATTTAAAGGGTTGATATAGACTTATTCCACAAACTGTAAAATAACAAGGGTTCATAACAGCCAGCTTGTGCGTTAGAAACTTCAGTATATTTTTCCTTTCATTTACAAGCTCTGTTATTTAGTTTTGCAGGTTTTCTTCCTATTAGCGCTACCTAATTTAAATGAAGTAGATGACACTATAAAACATCAATTTCAAACAACAAGAATGATTTGTATTCATAAGTAACTACAGTAATTTGGTGGTAATTACTGCTATTGTAAATTAGGCATGTACATTTATTTATGTTAATGATAAATGAAATATATTAGGTAGCATTGAATTAGGGTAAAATCCGCTACAAGAGTTTATAGTTTGGCCAAAGTCAACAAATCTGTTGACTTAGGCCTAGGGGAATGAGACTTTCAGGAATAGCATAGGTTTGAAGGCTGAACTATAATTGTGGGATGGTAATTTCATAATACCATCTTTTTTTACTTTTAGAATTAAAAGAATTTGTAAAGACAGGCATAAAAATAACTAGGATAGCCTAGTCTTAATTTAAAAAAAAGAGCAGCATAGGAGATTAGGCTAGGCAAATTCTCTGATTAATGAATGTTAAGATAGCTAAGAAATAGGGTAAATTTTACCAAATCATACTTATTGACTTATGAATAAAGTGAATATACCACTCAATGCCTTTTTTTATGCTCTTTCCAAATATAGCCTAATAATCATTTTTGTTGGAAATGAATTTTACCCCCACCTCTATATATGCCAATTCAGGGTATATATTTACACATTAGGGGGGGGGGGGGGGTGGGGCCAAATTTTATTTCTGGTGTAAATGGGAGGTAAGTTTAAACTTTACCCCCACCCCCCCCCTAATGTGTAAATATATACCCTGAATTGGTATATAGGGGTAGGGGTAAAATTTGTTTCTGACAAAAATGATTATTATATTTGGAAAGAGCATAAAAAAGGCATTGAGTGGCATATTCAGTATTCACTTTATTTGTAAGTCAATAATATGATTTGGTAAAAATTTACCAGAAATAGACATAACTCTAGAATCAGAATTGTATCTTGAGTCCAAATAGGCTATAGCATTTATTTGCATCTGGAATGAACTCTACTGCCTCCTTCTCTCTAAGGTGCAAATAGGCTATCTAACTTATCCAGAATTAGATATATATATATAATGAATTTTTGATGAGTCACTCTTTCTTTCCTTTAAGTTGATTAAAATGTAAAATTCATTGCATATTTACAATTCAGGTTATTTAATTTGAGTGCTAAGCATTCCCCTTGTATTAACCTACCCATTGATAATTTTGGATTTTCATTAGGAGAGAAATTGAAAGTTTTACTCACCTGTTTAAGTCAGACAATGTTATAGCATTGCCTAGAGTAAGCAGCCATAAGGTTTTAATCTTTTATGATCAGTACCGGATCTCAGGGGGGGGGGCTAAAGATGGCAAGCGCCCCAAGTGGCATGCCCAGGGGGCAGCAAAACAAGCTAAAGAGCAAATTACAAAGAAAAACCTCCTAAAAGAACAGCAAAACTAACATTTGAAATTATATAAATTAATATACCCAAGTGTTTTGTCAGCCTTTTATACATTTTTAGTAGTCATTGGCCTTTTCCTTGTGTTTTGCTTTAAAGGTGCTAGGCAGGCCCCTTTTGTCAATATTTTTAAGAGTTTCTAGGGGCATCAATTCATGGAAATGATGGAAGGCAACAATTTTAACAGTACTTGTCAATTATATTAGGTTATGTATTTAATATATGCTTTGCTTTGCCCCTCATCTCCCTAATGTGTAAATATATAGCCCAAATTTTGTTTCTAAACTATTATATTTTCATTCTATTTTTTTTTATTTCATTAGCATTAACCAAACTTGACTTCTTGGGTAGGGTTGATATAATTGACAAGCACCACTATGCTTTACCCCCCACCCCCCTAATGTGCAAATATATTACCTTAAATTGCAGCTAGGAGCAATCTAAGGATTTCTCTCCTTGTAGAGCTCCAGAATGATGATTAATTGTATGCAAGAATCACTGGTGACCAGGTGCTGCTCCATCTTCAATAGCATCCAATTGAATTTACACTCTTTGGAGGACCACTCAGCATCTAGCCTTTGTTTAAAAACATCAATGGATTCAGCAGTAACAGTTTCATTAGAAAATTTGTTCCAATTGTTGACAATGCATGTTGAGAAGAAATGAGTACAGACTCAAGATGTTGTAGACTGCTAGACGAGTTTCAGTTGATGACCTCTAGTTCTTGAATTGGTGCTAACAACAGGGAATAATGCTAGGAGAATATTAGCCCTCAATAACTTAAAGGCTAAAATGGCATCCTCTCTATTTCTCCTGTATACAAATGTAGGAAGATTCAACTTTGATTGTCTTACAGGATAGGAAAGCTTGTGCATGCCAGATATCACTTTAGTGGCATGTCTCTGGACATCTTCAAGAACTTTTTTATCTTTTTTAAAATATGTAGAGGCAAGTGACATTCCAACTTCAAGCTTAGGTTGCACAAGTCCCTTATAAAGAAGACTGATGACTTTAGAGGAACAAGTGGAGATGGTACGCTTAATCAAATCCAAGGTTGAACTAGCCCCAGCAGCAGAGCTTTTAGCATGTTTGCTGAATTTTAATTCGTTGTCAATAGTGAGACCAAGATCTTGCTCAATATTAACAGAGGAGAGTGGGTGGCCTAAGAAAAAATAAGAGAGGCTTGGATTCTGTTTGCCAAAGTGAAAAATATGGCACTTGCAACATTGAACTCAAGAAGCCAGGCCTCAGCCCAGTGACCCAGCAGATGAAGATTATTTTGTAGCAGGGCATGATCTTCACAGGACAAAGCTGGTCCAAGAAGCTTCAGGTCATCTGCATAAAGAGTTGAATTACTACTGATAATGGAAGGAGCATGATTGATGAAAATATTAAATAATGTAGGACTCAAGACACTTCCCTGAGGAACTCCACTCAGAACAAACATTGAGGAAGAAAGAATACAATCTCCAGAGTCATCAAACAACTGAACACATTGGTTTCGTGAGTAAAGAAAATCATGGATCCAAAGCAGGGATTTCTCTTCAAGCTTAACTGTGCACAATCTAATTGCAAGTCAATTGTGACACACTTTGTCAAAAGCTTTAGAAAAGTCAAGCAGAATCATGTCTGCTTGACTTTATTGGGCATGTATATTGCCCAAATTCGTTTCTAAACTATTATATTTTCATTCTATTTCGTTTTATTTCATTAGCATTAACCTAACTTGACTTCTTGGTTGGGGTTGATATAATTGACACATACCAAAGAAATTTTTCAAAATTCATGGAATATAATCAAGTATTTGTGTCTAATGACACAGTGACATTTTTATTTCTTTCAGTCAGTTGCAATAAAAGTCATACTTACATCATTACTCCATGTTGACACAGTTTTAAAATGAATGTGGTTAGCTTTAAGCTACAGAAACTAACTTCTAACAGCTAATGTACTTCTAACAGCCTGCTGCAATTGGTATTGTGGCTAGTCTTAACTGACAGAAAATGGTATTAAAGATTGTTCTTTTTTTGGGTATTAACAGTAATAAGGCAAATATCACTAATAAAACTCAAATAGAACACCATCCTATTTTTATTCTTTTACTTGGTTGCAGCTGTTGCTGCAACCATAATCTATCTTAGATTTAAAGCAATTCGTGCTTATAGGTGTAATCTTTTCCTATCGTCTTGCAACGAGAGGAGAGACAATAAACCGAAAAATAAGAACAGAAAGAATAATAAAGAAAAGAGAGGCAATAAGAATGCTAAGAAGAGGTGGGTATGACTATGGACTCTTCTAATCATCTTAAACATGAATTAAGAAAAGGTGGGATCTGCTGTCTGTAATTTTTTAGGCTACTAAATTTTTTCTTGCACTTTGGAGATAAAAAAAAAAAACAAGAGCAGGTTTTCTGAAATAGAAGCTAAAAAGCAGTACTGTAAAATAAAAACGATACAGTATTTCAAATAAAGTATTTGTATCCATGCTCGTTCCTGAAAGTACCATTAAATTTGTAAAACAGAAAAGAATACATTTCCAAGTTTGATAAAATAAGAGACATTTAAATAAGAGACAAGTTTCTTCAGCTGAAAGTAAGGAGCAATATTAAAACTTAAAACAAACAGAAATTGTTCCATGTGTGAGGAGGACTGTCCCCTCCTCAATCCCTCACTTTTATGCTAAAGGTTTTTAGTACTTTAAGAAAGCTTCTTATTCTAATTACATGGCCTTTATTTTTCAGGAGTTTTTCTTAAAGAATTGGGATGAAAAGTCAAACTTTAGCATAAAGAGTGTGGATTGAGGAGGAGGCAGCCTCCTTAATATGCACAATAATTTCTGTTTCTTTTAAATTTTAATGTTACTCCTTACTTTCAGTTGAAAATATTTGTTTTTGTTTGGTTTTACCCCCCCCCCCCCTTCTCCCTAAAAAAATCCTCCAGACAATTTTTATAATTGCTGAAAGTTCTCCGGGGAAAATTTCCTGTGGACAATTCTCCCAGGAAGGTTCTTGTCAATTTCATTTGAAAAAAGTTAGTTTTTTTTTAATTGATTTTTGATCATTTTTCCAACCATGACTGAAATCCTCCCCTCTCCTTGGAAAATTTTTTTGGACACCCCTGCAATGAAATTCTCCTATGGAGATTTTTTCCCCTGAAAATCCCCCCCCCCCCCCCACAGGAAAATCACCCCGGACAATTCCAACTCTGCAGAAAATTTTCCCTGGACAGTTCCCATGGAATCTATCCACATGTAAATTTGAGTTACCAAGAAAGTAAGACAAATAAAATAATTTCCTTATATAAATTTCAGTAAATTCCCCCATGTGAAATTTTCCCTGAAAAAATCCCTAGGAAAATGTCCTTTTTAAAGGAAAATTCCCCCATGGGAAATGGCCCCCCGCTAAAAACCCCCCCACCCCAAAAAATCTCTATATTTTTCCCAATAACAAATGCTAAATGTAAACAATAGACAAATTTAATTTGCCCTTGCTTCTGGGGCTATGGGGGTCAGATAATCCCCACAGGCATAGTTGTTGGGCTTCTGAACTATGATGAACAATATATCTTTCGCAAAAGTCTGATCATTTGATCAGGAAAATAGGGGGTGGAAAGGGGGATAGTTGCCCTGTATTATTTTGATCACTTAAAAGGGCCCTAGAACTTTTAGTTTCTGTTTGAATGAGCCCTCCTCCAAACTTCTATGACCATTGATTTGATACCATCACCCCTGAGGGAAAAAAACAAACAAATAAACATTCACCCTTGATCTTTCTTCTGGCAAAACAATATTATAGTATTTTGTTTTGCAGATAAAAGCCTGAAAATCTCTAGAGTAAAGTTTGCTGGTATGCTGAAATTCATGGTGTGATTTCATTAAGGTTCCTTGACTTTTTGGAGGTGTTTCCTCCTGTTTCGAAAATCAGGCAATTAGTCCTAAGGAGGGGGTGGAGCTAGAAATTGTAATGTAATCCCTCTTGATTTCTGGAAATTCTTTTTTTTGCTATACCAATGTCCCATTAATCAGAAAACTTGCCAGTGTTAAACCCAAGTTCAAGCTTGGAGAAGGTACTTATTAATAACTTGTGTAATGAATACTTGTCAACATCTGATAAAATATCCCAATATGCGGTTAGTGGCAGAATATTGGGCAGGGTCACACTATTGAACAACTTTTCTAAAACCTTTCACTTTAGACTAGCTTACAAATAAACTAAACTAGCCTAAGCAGCACATAGTTTATTTTCAATATGCTTAATAAGAAGCTTTCTTGTGTCCTTTAGAAAGGGCCTGAATTGCAGACCAAGTGAAGTCAGCTCTGGAACTAGGATGATCTCCAGCTCACCAAGTTATGCACTAATAGATAACACACTGTTAGCATAACTGAAAAATAGCATTTGTAATTTAGCAGGTAAATGGATAAACCTATGTAAAAGAAACAGCTGCACGCTCATCAAAGTTTAGTTGTAGACTAGAAATAGAATAGCTCAGATCACAATGATCATCAGCATAACAAAGCATCGAGACCCATAGGTACACAACTGATGGATAAATCATCCTAGGCTAGGAGAGCGGAATAGTTATGTAGGTATATAGTTAGAGATGTAATTGCTCTTGGTTAATGTCAATATAAATACCTGATCACCATAATTTTTTTTGGTATGTATACATTAATTATAGCTACATCATTGACTGCAACAGCAACATATTGATTTTGGGTTCCATGGCCTGGGCCTAGAGCTGGCCTAATACAGCAAGGCCACCTCTCAGACAGTCATAGGAATTGTATTTGGTAATATTTTAGATGATGTTTGATGCCATATTTTCAACAATTAAAAGGGAAAGCCAGTCATCCAACGAAAAGTGTTCCTGGAAGGCCAATACCCTGTAGTTCTGGGTTTGGTTTAATTTTTGCACAGCACTTGATTTTTCATAAAGATTTCATTCATATTCAGGATGACTAACATGACCAAAATTCTTTCGTTTTCAAATACAATCAATAGAGGATTTGATAATTTTGACATGCTTCCTTCCTTCTTTTAACTTTTTTTTTTTTTTTTTTTTTTTTTTTTTTTTTTTTTTTTTTTTTTTTTTTTTTTTTTTAACTTAGTTACGATTTAGAGCTACAGTTGCTTCAATTGTTCCATCTTAACGTCAATTTGTGCTCAAAGAGGTAGAAAATAAGAGCAAGAGCCAGAGTCTGTAAGATTTTACTTCTAACCCAGAGTCATGCTAATTTTTAGACACTGAAGATTTTAGTTAATATCCCTCACCCCTAGACTTTTTTCCTGCCCTAGATTTTGAAAAAAATACCTTTCTTTCATATTTCTATTGGAAATTTGTTTATGTGTATTCATTTGAAAAATTGGAAAAAGCACAAAGTGCCCTTCCCCCTGATTTTTTGTGAATTGGTATCCCTGATAGTGTTGTGGGCACTAAACTGTAAGTATACCACTTCAATTAGAGACTTCATTGATGACATGACATACCAGCTACAGGCACCTAAAGATATGGTTTTGACTTTAAATAAAGATAGTTTTGCATGCAGTTTATTTAAGTTTGTAAACTGTATGCCGTTATAAATTGCACATCTGGATATTTTGAATTTTTTTTAGCTTCTGTATATATAATAAATTACAATTAAATTTTAATTGCCCTTAAGTAGATGTCATCAGTAACCCCTTGCTCTGCCAGCCTTTCTTTACTAAGAAAAACTTAGCATTCCATGGGTGATTAGCACCTTGCAAATAAGATGGTGTTGATCAAAAGGTAGCATGCTTGTACTGGGCATTTTAACTTGCGATTTAAAAGATGGATTGATATGCAACACATTAGTCAAATAAAGACATTCAAGGATTTTTAGTATGCCTAAATTATGTGAATGCCCAAAGCGGGGTCCTTTGTTCTGACCCCCCTCCCCATATAGACATATTGTACCTCCTTTGACTATTCATCATTGAAGGAATAATCGTAACGATAAAATTCTAATCTTTAAAAATAATTCAGGCTAAAATATGATATCCAAAATCCATATGCAGTAAATATTTTCTCCAATGGCGTTTTGTTTCTACCAAAATTTATAGTCAAGGATTTTTTTTTTGGCCGCTGAAGTTTGCATTGAAGAATTACTGAGCTTGTAGTTTACACGGCTGCGATTGTAACTTATAGGTCCCAAAAGCAAAAAATAATTTACACATATGTCATAATGGTATTTGGTTTCCACCAAAGTCACTAATTACAGAAATGCAAGTTGAAATTACAATCAAGAAAACTGAAGAAACTTATGGAAAATTTTACTTATATATGCTTTGTTATCTTTTCCTCTATATTTGTCCTTTACTCAGTGGCGTTCGTTTGAGTAATGTAGGTGGGTGATGGCAGGGGGGGGGGGGTCAAAATGTATTTTACAAAATCTGGGGGGATTTTTCTTCATTTTTTCGATGAAAAAATACAAAAAAGAGGTATTTTCATTAAGAATACCAAAAGTGTTGTTTTTTAAGCCTAGGAAGGTGAGGAATCTAGAGGGCAAGTGTCCCTCCCCCGCACAATTGACACTCCTGCTTTTACTTTTTTTTTCAAATCCTGGCCGTCACTTTCTAAAACTTCTTTAGTTATTTTGGAATCAATACTTATAAATGTCTAAAATTTTCTGAGAGTCCTCTTTTTTTTTTAATTTAAATATTTTATTTTAGGTCATCTTACTTGTTATCTTTACTCTAGATATAGTATGGCTTTAGTGGCTTACAGTGATGAAAGTGACTATGAAGCAGAAGATGAGCAAAATGATATTGATTCTAAAATTAGCTTAGTTACCAATGTAGTTGATAAGCTTTCAGTCAACCAAGCAGAGACAAAGATAACAGAAACCAAGAGCATATCTGAAGATGAATATGAAGAAGAAGCAGTACAAGTTAAAACATCAGCAATATTTGCGTCAGTGCCACTGCCTTCCAGACTTAAAGATAACTATATAGAAGAAGAAAGTGTAATTCCTGTTGCATCTCAGAAGGAAAGGGAAGCAGCAAATATTCTTGAAGAAGAAAAGAGGAAAATAAAGAAGCAAAACAAAAGGGAAAAGTAAAAATCGTCCTGCCATCACTTGCCCAGGTAATGCATTCTACTAAAAAAGAAGTTGGGTTGTTTTCTAGTTGGATCAGTGTCTTATTTGGTTGCTGAAAGCATAAATATGCATGTATCTGAATGTTTTAGGCGACTGGAAGGGAGATGCTCTCTACATTAGTTTCTTGATAACTATGCTGAAATAGTAAATATCCAAATATTTTGTCATAGAATTACTAGCATCCATCCCTCATCCGCTTGGAGTAAGTCTTGTGCATTCTGAAAAAAATACTCCTGGCTTTGGCAACATTTGTCAGAATACTCTCTCTTATATGTTAAATATAATGTATCAAATTTCTAAATAGTTGAAGTTCCAAATTTAACATAGCATTATATCATCTTTCCCCAAAAAATGCAGTAGAAATTCGATTTTTAGTATTTTTGTGGAAAATATTTTTAGAGTTGTCATAATAATTAGCTGGAGGAGAGGGATGATTGACTATTGATTACTTGTGTACAAGTAATTTAGTTATTGTCATAGGCATATCTGTGGGCACAGATTATTGGTGACGAACAGACTGGCCCAGAGGGTCATTTTTTTTGTCAATAGTTTCTTATAATTTACCTGTCTTTATAAAAATTTCACTTTATAAAATGTTTAGTGGCATGACTGTTCATTGGGAATTGAGGTTTAACTAAAAACAGAATTGAGAAAATTTGCACAGTTGTCAATTCAAAATGTCTCCTCTGTCAAGTTTTATTTCTTCCATATGAGACTGATGCATCTTAGACTCCTATTTATTTTTCAAATGTATTTTTCAATCTTCAAATATAGACATTACTTTGACTTGTATCAAGTTGCAGATTGAAGATAAGCTGATTTATTTCAAAATTGATTGTAAGTTACTTCTTAATAAATTGGGCCCAGCCAATACTATTTTGATTCTACACATCTACGGGTTTTTTTTAATTAAACGATTTTGTCTATTTTGCTCAAAGCCCAATACCAAACTGAGGACATCTGTTTGGATTTAAAGCTGTTTTCAGGCTTGAAAGACATCATGTAGACGTCTCTCTTTCTCTCCATACCCTTTATCTCTGCCTTCTTTCCCTTCTTCCATGTTTTTCCCTGTTCTCTGTCCTATCTTTCTCCATACTTCTTTACCTTTCTCTCTCCCTCCCTCTCTTTCTCTTTCGCTAAGTTTTTGCTCTTCATGTTCAATTTTATTGCTTCTACAGTTTCCATACTTCTATTTTCAGTTGCTTAAGAGATGACAAATAGCGATTTTAGTGCTTTTAAACATGTTTGTATTATAAAGGATAAAAACTATTTTCAACACTAAAAGTAAAGAGTGATTATATTTTAAATAACCAAAAATTAACCTTTGTCAGAGGGGGGTAAATGAAACCCCACAGTCCCCACCAAGTATAAATACAATAAATTGATAATGTGGCTTGCTCAATTTGGCTGAGAACTAGAACAAGCAATCATAGCAGGAATGTGATGTGGAACTGATAGTTTGGTATCATCCATCCACTATAAGCGTTACTGTAGTTAGCAGAGCTATTCCTAAGGTTGGTGGTTCCAGGGGAAAAATTGGTTACAGCGCCCCCCTCCCGACTGAAATATAGGCAAAAAAGCCGAATCAACATGACAAATTTGATCAAACTGCCCTCCCCCTAGCAACGGTTCCCGGGAACTTTTCGCGGTTCCCCTCCCCTTGAAATGCTCTGGTAGTAAGGAAATTAGAACAGTCTTGCCTGAGGTTATAACCAAATTTAAGAACCGGAGTATATACACCATTTCGGTACTGTGTAGTTTTTTTGTGTTTGGGTGAATTTTTTGAGGTTTCATTTGTTATTGCAAATAACATAAAGTAATAGATAACTGACTGATATAAATGTTAGTGTTTTCTTCATATATATTGGAGCAGAAAATGATTGTAAGCTGTCATGAGAGATGACTTCTTCTTCTTTTTTATTTATTTACAATGCACAGATAGACCTTATTCATTGATAAGAAAGTTATAAAAGCATGGACAACCAACAATGTTCATTTAATCCAAATGTAAATTCCGAAGTCTAATGTTTGTGAGCAAGTTTGGAATGTAATGATGGTTTTTGTGATTGCTGCCCATTCCTAATTGAACAGAAAAGTCCTTAATTTTATAAACTTTTTTTTAGCTTTCTGATGTGGATTTGCCCTTGAAGAAGGAAAAAACAACATTAAAAATAAAGGTAAGAAACACTGGCACATTTATGATATAGTCAATAATTGGTTTGGGCGAAAATAGACTTGCCAAGGATAAAAGGGATCAATTTAGAAAATTTTTAATTCAGAAAATTGTATTTTCAAAGCTACAAAGTTTTAGTTTTTCTCTGTTGGAAGTTTTTCCCCATTAGAGGTGATTTAGTAAAGTGTGTTCAACAACGTTATCTGTGACTTTTTGTTACTACTTGATATGTCCGCTTATTACTCATGATATGTGTAAATTCAAAATGTGGTCATATCTCACTTTCCTGGGCTATAATGTAACAAAGGTTTACAAAGGCTTGGACACATCTTACAGGTGAAAAATGAATGATGGCCAAAGTTCTTCAAGTTTGGCCAATCGCATAGAGACAAACGACAACTAGGTCGTCCACAAATAGGGTGAAAAGCATTCATAAGAAATTAGAAACAAAAACTTCATGGGGGGGGGCTACCAAAATGTGAACAGATTGGGGTGGGATAAAGAGCTGCATAGCTGTGTTGATCTCACGGGCCTTGGTGCTGCAAAGGGTTGTTATTGGTAGCAGCATGGGCGCCCATATGGGGGGAGGGCAGAGGGGGATCCAGCCCCCTCCCCTCTGGCTGACTGATGCTGCCTTATATTTTATATCTTCGTTTTGAGATTTCTATTACACAGCATTGGAAGTGCCGATTAAACCAGCTAAGCCCCCCCCCCCTAAAATTCAGCTTATGGATGCCAATGGGTAGCAGTAGTAGTGTGTATAACTTAGTGTCATTCTAATTTAATTTTGATACCAACCTATTCCTGAAAACTGTGCTAATTCTTATTAGTGCTGCAGGATTTTTGACTGCATTATTGCTATCAAAAATGTGTCACTGGCTCTTTTTATCGTAATTTTGGTGCAATTTGTGAGATATCAAATGGTGATTGGTATGTGCACTTATGAACAGAATGACCATATTGGAACATATACAATCCCCCAGGCCATCTGGGGCACCCTCGCCCGGGGTCATAAATACAGGCGGAGGAGGAAAAAGGCCCCTCAAATGTACAGTCAAAAGGGCCCACTGGTTTGTCCACAAGTCCCATGAGTTGCAAACCTTCTCCCAGTAATGGGTTAAATTGCATGGTGATGCAGAACACCATCGCGGGAGGATCCTCTATTGGAGGACAACTGCGGAAGGGCGTAAGATCCAGATCTATGGACAACGGCCTCTGCAAAGGGCTGCCTCGACCTTTTCGGGGTACCTGCAAGACTGGGGACCTTGCGGTCAACTCAATTCCCACTTGAGGAGTGGCGCCCCTCGAGGAAATTATAGCCTAGTAAACGACACAGCATTCGCACGGGATTCTGACTAATGGACAATTTTTCTGGGCTTAGTATGTTTTGATGGGCGTCTTTGGGCTGAAAAAACCTCTTCCTAGCTAATTTATCTATTATGGGTTGCCTCCCCGTAGTAGCATAATATTTGTAGGCATGAATATATAATGAGTCGGAGGTAATAGGCTTGAGACTGTCTGTGCAGGATTTCGACTCTTGTTGATAGAAGAGCATCGCCAAGTGCTGAAAACCATGTTGTGACCAAGATGGGCCCAGGATTGCACAAAGCCTTCATTCATACTGGAGGTCCCAGGGACTTTTTGCTGTCCGGTTCTAAGCCGGCTTAAGCACTTCGGTGTAGACTTGAGAAGATATGTGATCCCCATCCTGCACTGGTATCCGGGATCATTGCTTTTCCTGAGGCGAAAATAATTTCAATGATTTAAAGAACAGGAAAATTGGAACTTGGAATGTTACGACGTTAAAAAATGACCATCGTATCGACATTTTGACTGACGAATTCAGACGATTCGAACTGGATTTATTAGGAATTTCAGAAACTCATATCCCAGGGGTAGGAAACATGAAATTAGGTGATATAGAATTTGTTTACTCAGGCAGGAAGGATGGGGTACATAGACAGGGAGTAGGGCTCATGATGAATAAGGAAGCTGCTAAGTCTTGTTTAGGCTGGGAAGGTATTAATAATAGAATACTAATTGCTCATTTTATGACTAGAAAGTTCAGGGTATCAGTTATAGTAGTATACGCCCCTGTAGAACCGACTGACGGAGATACTAGTGACTCAGATGAATTTTACTTACAGTTACAGGAGCAAATAGACAGGGTCCCAGGTAGAAATATGATGTTATTACTGGGAGATTTTAACGCCCAGGTTGGTAGAAATAGGGATAGATGGTATCCCAGCCTAGGTAAATTTGGTGTAGGAAAAGAAAACAGTAATGGATACAGACTTTTGCAATTTTGTAGGTATAACAATCTAGTTATAACCAATACGGTGTTTGGTCATAAAATGGCTCATAAGTTAACATGGTATTCACGTGATGGTAAGACAGCAAACCTTATTCATTATGTTATAGTAAACCGAAGACTGGCAGGATCAATACAAGATACTAGGGTATATAGGAGTGCTGTTATTGATGTTAAAAGTAAAGATCACCATCTAGTAGTGTCAAGGGTTAATCTAAAGCTGAAATATCGGAAGGGTAACCACCTCCCGGGAAGTTATGATGTTGGTAGACTCCAGGATGAGAATTTGAGAGAAACTTTCCAGGAACAGTTGAATACTAAACTTGAGAGTTTAAAATTTGATAATGTGGAAGAGGGTTGGAATGATTTTAGAAAAATAATTTGTAAAGTTGCTGAAGGTGTATTAGGGAAGAAAGCTAGAACTGCAGCTAAGAATATTAGTGAAAAAGCCTTTATGTTTAATAGAAAAAAGAAAGGACTTGTACAAGAATTAACTGAGTGATAGATCGTATGAAAACAAAAGAAATGTAAAGAAAGTGGAGAAAGCATTAAAATATCAACTAAGGAGGTGTGAAGTAGAGGCCATGGATAAAATTGCCGAGGATCTGGAAGATGCAGCTAGACGGCATAATAGTAAAATATTGTACTGGCACGTTAACAAATTGAGAGGTAGTTGTCAATCCGGACTTGGCCCAGTTAAAGATAGGAATGGGGTCACAATTAGCGATAAGGAAAAAACTAAAGAGAGATGGGCCGAACATTTTGAGAATTTGCTAAACCGTGATAGAGTTGCAGGAAAAAAATATAGAGGAAAATGAAAAAGTTTGTGATACCTTGGATGTGAAGGAAGATTTGTTTTGTGAGGAGGAATTAGCAACAGTACTAAAAGGATTAAAGAATAATAAGGCTCCAGGTGCTGATAGGGTGGTAAATGAGTTTCTTAAATATGGTGCACTGAGGTTAGAAATAAGTTACTGAAGATTATGAATATGATTTTCGAAAAAGGGGAAGTACCTAACGATTTTAGGAAAACCTTAATTAAGCCACTTTATAAGAAAGGTGATAAAAGAGTGTGGTAATTATCGAGGCATTAGTCTGGTCTCTGTAGGTAGTAAATTACTTAGTAATATGATACTTTTTAGACTGAGAAATGCTGTAGACAAAGTTTCAAGAGAAGAGCAGTGCGGTTTTAGAAAAGGTAGAGGATGTGTCGACCAAATTTTCACTCTTAGGCTAATAATTGAGAAGTGCCTGAATTTTCAAACACCTTTGGTCCTCAGTTTTATAGATTATGAGCAAGCGTTCGATTCTCTTGATAGAAGAGCTTTAGTAAAGGTTTTATCCTTGTATGGTATACCAGACAAATACATTAAAGTGATTAGTGATAGTGTACGAGAATAACGCTGCGGTTAAGGTAGGCAATGAGGTTAGCAGCTGGTTTTGTATTAAATCAGGAGTTAAGCAGGGTTGTGTTCTATCTCCCTTTGTATGGATTATTTTGATGGACTTTGTTTTAAGGAGCACAGGAAAGGCAATGGGAGACCACGGAATCAAATGGGGAGGAAAAAGTCTCCTGGACTTGGATTATGCTGATGATTTAAGCATCCTAGATGAAAGTGTGAGCAAAATGAATGAAGTTTTAGAGGTTTTGCGAGTTCAGGGTGCTAGAATTGGTTTGAAAATTAATGTTAGGAACAGTAAGTCACTAAGTCTAGGAATAAGTGAAGATGAAAAGGTGACGTTGGGTAATGAAAAGATTGATCAGGTGGGCAGCTTCACTTACCTTGGTAGTATTATTAGTAAAGATGGTGGGAGCAGTGAAGATGTTAAATATAGAATAGCCAAGGCTCAGGGTTTTTTTCACAGTTAAAAAAAGTCTGGAAGAATAGGAAGATAAGTCTGCAAACCAAGATTAGAATATTAGAAGCTACAGTGATGACAGTGGTCAAATATGGCTCTGAAGCATGGACGCTCCGAAAAGCGGATGAAGATTTGCTAGATGTTTTCCAGAGAAATTGCTTAAGGATTGTTGTGGGTACCCGGCTGACTGACCGTATTTCAAACAATAGGCTATACGAAAAATGTGGTTTAATACCGCTCTCTAGGGCTATAATGAAAGAAAGGTTGAGGTGGCTAGGGCACGTTGTGCGGATGAAGGATGACAGATTGCCGAAGATTGTCCTTTTCGGCAAACCATCTAGGGCTAAACGGAAAGCAGGTCGTCCCCGTCTGGGGTGGGAGGACGTCATAAAGAAAGATTTAAAGGAAATGGGAACTTCGTGGGCGGGTGTAAAAAGGGAGGCTTTGAATAGATTGGGGCGGAGGAGGAGCGTGCGTAGCTGTGTTGGCCTCAGGCGGCTTCGTGCTGCGGTGAGTTTTTAGTAGTAGTAGTAGTAGTATACAATAAGGACTAGGTAAAACATTTAATCAAGACATGGATAAAACAAACTAAAATAAAAAATCCCAATAAACAACTTCATGCTTGAAACATCTGTCGGCAGAAAGAAAAAATGTGTAACTAAGCTAAACAGCAAAAAAAACAAGAAAATAACATAAGAACCTAAAAAAGCTCTGCATATAAAGATGAGTCTTTCAGATGAGTCGTTAAACATGTCTCTAAACAAATTCTTGTAACCCACTAGCCCCAGCTTTTCCACAGCACCAAAAGTGCCGTTTTTTAGCGCCATTTGGCACTTGCATATGGTGGAATCTATAGGAAGAACGTAGATGAGTCATTAAACATCTCTGTATGGTGTTCCGATAACCTGCTAGCCCTGAAAAAAAGGAGACATATCCGTGCTACTTATGCAAAGTGATTCTTCTTGTTGTTCAAGGTGGGGGACTGTAACTCACCAATTTTAGGTTTTCGACCATGCTGATTCCAATGGTGCATTTTTATTTCGATCTGGTGCCATTTTTAAGGTGTCTCAGGCCTTTTTTTTTCAAATTGTCATAATTTTTTTTCGCCATTAACTTTTACTTTTTTGATAAACCGAAATAATAGTTACCATTTCTGAATCAGTGTGAGATAACAAATTTCTATCACTAGGCAGTTAATTTTCGAAACGAGTTTTATAACTTTTGGTTACTATGGGCTGTGGTTCGTTCTTTACTAGGTTGCAGCTAATGCTGCAACTATGCCAATGGTTGGCTGGCATAACTGACAGTCCAGGCTCCAGGGGCTGTAGGCATCATGTTCTCCACAGAGGAGTAGTTATTTAACCTTTATATTGTTTGAACAAAATGGCCATCTAACAATTTTGGTGAAATGTCTGTGGGGGAGGGGCAGCTAAAAAGGGTGTATAAGGACGGCTGGCTGCCCTATGGTCACTTTAGATTCTTAAAAAGGGCACTAGGGCTTTCAGTTTAAAATTGAATGAGCCCCCTCTAAAGTTTCTAAGACCTCTCCTTACGTATGAAGGGATTATAGGAGTAAATAATACATAAATCACAAATTGCAATCTTATGGGTCTTTACTAAAGACTACGCTAGAGTATTGCCTCTGATTTGATCCGTTTGAAACCTTTATAAGCAAAGCATCAAGGAATAAGGCGCGGCCTTCTTTTCCTTTTGTTCTACACTTCATCTGAAGAACAGAACGCAGCGTAATACCCGCTGATCTTTTGCGTTTTTTCAGTGCTGATCTGTCTTAAAAGACTGAAAAGTCTTGGCCGCAATACTAGAAAATAGTGAGCAACAGAGTAACATGAGTACTAGCAAAGGATTTTGAATTTTCGGCGTTCGGTCTACATTCTTGTGATATATTGCTAAAAAAAAACTAGGTCAAGTATTTTAATTTCTATTGAATATTTATGCCAACTCTCTCCACTTTCTTTCAATGGTTGCTTGATTCCTTGAAGGAAGCCCCAAAGGATGTAAAAAAAAAAACAAACAATTGTTCAGAATTAGTAAGAAGGATTTACTAGCTCAACAAACTTTTAAATTTCGTTCTTTCATTCTCATTCTTTATACTATTCACTGGCCACATTTTCACTCTTTCGTTGTTGTCAGTGAACCGAGGATCATATTTCAAATCAGAAAGGCGACTCTCAGCGCTCAAACGCAGGTATACTTGATCCAGAGAAGGATAATCATTTTCAATGATTAATTAAAAAAACTTTTTCCACAAAATAAGTTTTTCAAAGAAAAGTAAAGAACTCCATTATACAAAAAATGTGCAAAAATAAAATCAAATAATCTACCAAGCGTGAAACTACCACAAATCAGCATCGATAAATAAATGAAACTCAAAACGAACAGAAATTACAATAAATAACCGAGTCAAACTCAAAACGAGCAGAAATTAACATTAGTTGGGCTCAAAACCTCTATGCCTTCCCAAGGCCAGAACATAATTTTCACTTTACTGAAAAAAATATAAATGTTTTTACTTTTATAACTTTAATAAATCAATTAATATTAAGATTTTGATTACTAAATATCAGTATATGTATATTAAACTGACAAATGCACATTCATTTGTATTTTTTTTTCAGTAAAGTGCAAATTATGTTCTGGCCTTGGGAAGGCATAGAGGTTTTGAGCCCAACTTATGTTAATTTCTGCTCGTTTTGAGTTTGACTCGGTTATTTATTGTAATTTCTGTTGGTTTTGAGTTTGGGGGAGTGTCCTGCTCAAAGGTATAATTTCCCGAACTTTAAACTGTGTGGAACAAAATGACTATCTAAAAATTTGATTGGATATGTTTTGGGGAGATGGTGGGCGGGGAAGGGGTGTTAGTTGCCTTCCAATCACTTTTGATTGTTAAAAAGGGCACTGGCCATTTCAATTTCCAATCGAATTAGCCCTTTTTGAAGTTTCTACGACGACGCGTTTCAGTAAAAACCTTATATGCCCCCAGGGCATAACTTACAACCCTTGCCGTGAGGGCTGTGGGGGAGTGTCCTCCTCAAAAACATAATTTATATCTGGAAATCCACAACACTGAACAAAATGGCTATCTAAAAATTTTGATTGGATGTGTTCGAGGAAAGGGGGGCGAGAGAGAGGGGGCTAGTTGCCCTCAAATCACTTTCGACTATTAAAAAGGGCACTAGACCTTTGAATTTCCACTCAAATGAGCCCTTTTTCAAGTTTCTACGACAAAGATTTCAATAAAAACTTATATGCCCCCTGGGAATAACTTATAACCCTTGCTCTGAAGACTGTGAGTGGAGTGTCCTGCTCAAAGATATAATTTCCTGAACTTTAAACTGCGTGGAACAAAATGGCTATTTCAAAATTTTGATTGGATGTGTTTGGGGAAATGGTGGGCGTCGAAGGGGTGTTAGT
Source organism: Artemia sinica (assembly GCA_027921565.1). NCBI lineage: Eukaryota > Metazoa > Arthropoda > Branchiopoda > Anostraca > Artemiidae > Artemia > Artemia sinica. The sequence continues at coordinate 49,560,386 of CM051264.1, forward strand.
TGCCTTCCAATTACTTTCGACTATTAAACAGGGCACAAGCCATTTCAATTTCTAATCGAATGAGCCCTTTTTGAAGTTTCTACGACAACGCTTTCTATAAAAACTTTATACGCCCCCAGGGTATAACTTACAATCCTTGTCCTGAGGGCTGTGAGGGGTTGTCATCCTCATCGACCTAATTTCCAGAACTTTAAACTACGTTGAACAAAATGGCTATCTCAAATTTTTGATTGGATGTGTTTGGGGAAAAGGTGGGCGTGAGAGGGGGGTTTGTTACCGTCCAATCACTTTCAACTATTAAAAGGGCACTAGCCCTTTGAATTTCCAATCAAATGAGCCTTTTTTGAAGTTTCTATGACAACGCCTTCTATAAAAACCTTATGTGCCCCCAGGGCATAGCTTACAACCCTTGCCCCGAGGGTTGTGGGGGAGTGTCCTCCTCAAAAACATATTTTCTATCTGGAAATCAACTACGCTGAACAAAATGGCTATCTCAAATTTTGATTGGATGTGTTTGGGGGAATGATGGGCGTGGGGGGGAGGCTAGTTGCTCTCCAATCACTTTCGACTATTAAAAAGGGCACTAGCCCTTTGAATTTCCAATCGAATGAGCCTTTTTTGAAAGTTTCTACGACAACGCCTTCTATAAAAACCTTATATGCCCCCCGGGCATAACTTAAAACCCTTACCCCGAGGGTTGTGGGGGAGTGTCCTCCTCAAAAAGATATTTTCTATCTGGAAATCAACTACGCTGAACAAAATGGCTATCTCAAAATTTTGATTGATTGGATTTGTTTGGGGTAATGATGGGCGTGGAGGGGGGGCTAGTTGCCCTCCAATCACTTTTCGACTATTAAAAAGGGCACTAGCCCTTTGAATTTGCAATCGAATGAGCCTTTTTTGAAGTTTTTATGACAACAACACCTTCTTTGAAAACCTTATATGCCCTAGGGCATACCTTAAAACCCTTACCCCGAGGGTTGTGGGGGAGTGTCCTCCTCAAAAAGATATTTTCTATCTGGAAATCAGCTACGCTGAACAAAATGGCTATCTCAAAATTTTGATTGAATGTGTTTGGGGGAATGATAGGCGTGGTGGGCTAGTTGCACTCCAATCACTTTCGACTATTAAAAAGGGCACTAGCCCTTTGAATTTTCAGTCTAATGAGCCTTTTTTGAAGATTCTACGACAACGCCTTCTATAAAACCTTATATGCCCCCAGGGCATATCTTAAAACCTTGCCCCGAGGGTTGTGGGGGAGTGTCCACCTCAAAAACATATTTTCTATCTGGAAATCAACTACGCCGAACAAAATGGCTATCTCAAATTTTGATTGGATGTGTTTGGGGAATGATGGGCGTGGGGGGGGGGCACGTTGCCCTCCAATCACTTTCGACTATTAAAAAGGGCACTAGCCACTCCAATTTCCAATCGAATGAGCCCTTTTCGAACTTTCTACGACAACTCCTTCGATACGAAGTGCCCGGGTATGGAGAAAAAAACAAAAAAAAAAAAAACAAAAACACATTGTGCCCACATCGTTCTTTACTTAGGCAGCGCTAGGGCGCTGCCTATGATTACATAAGTATTAATAATGTTATTTGCTTCCTACGAAAGAAAAAGATGTAAAAAGTAAGTTTGCCGGCACTAGACCCTCAAGGTCCAAACCGGTGGTGCTGATCTCCGTTTCGTAGCCCTTCAGTCAGGAAGTGCAATCCCCCAAAAGGGGGAGCCACCCATCCCCAAAAAACATCCCCCTAAGGAACAAATGAGAAAGCCTTTAATACCTGTTCAACTTATAGATGCCTAAGCATAAGGGTTCCAAGGAAAAGAAGCAAAGGACATGCCTTGTCCGAGTTAAACTGCATCAGAAGCTGAAAGCTATAGCAGGAAGAAAAACAAACGCCCTTTACTTTTTTGGAATTAACACTAGTAAGCTATAAATGACAATATTTGGATGTAAGGACCGCAATCTACCTTTGTCCCGAACAGTTTAACTAACAGTTTTACACTTCCCGAAGAGTTTTAAATTGATTATAAAATCAAATTCAGAAACTTGAATTTTAAAGTCGCAAGACCTGTAGTCGAGCGGTCTTACCTGATGATGTAATAAGAGCGTTCTATTTCTGGATTAACAAACTATGTTAACAGCTTCTAAATTTTTAATTATCCAAGACCGAAGAGGGGTGTATGTGTTGGAAAAATGCCTATTTTGTATCCCTGGATTGGTTGCAATTATCCACTTGAAATTTTTCGGGAGTAATGGATCGAGAATGTTGAACATTTTGTTTGTTAATTTTGAACATATTTTATTTTTTGGCTAATTATTCGAATTAGTGCTATTGAAAAATTAAATTTAAAAAAGGAGTTTTTTTTTAACTGAAAGTAAGGAGCGAGATTAAAACTTAAAACGAACAGAAATTATTCCGTATATGAAAGGGGATGTCCCCTCCTCAGCGCCTCGCTCTTTACGCTAAAGTTTTTTATTGTTGTAAAAATTAGAGTTGTGAGAAAGAGTCAAATCATAGCGTTAAGAGCGAGGCGTTGAGAGGGGGAGACAGCCGCCGCTTCATAAACGGAATAATTTCTGCTCGTTTTAAGTTTTAATGTCGCTTCTTACTTCAGTTTAAAAAAAAAACCTGTTTTTTTTTAATTTGAACGTTTTTGAATTAATGCAGGTTTTGAATTTGGTTCATCATACATGAATAATTAAAACAAGCTTTGCATATTAATTTTACTTGATTTGTAGGCTAAATGGCTATCACAAAATTTTGAGACAAAAGGGGCGGGGGAGTAAACACGCATCCGTGATCTTTCTTCTGGCAAAAATACAAAATTCCACATTTTTGCAGATAGGAGCTTGAGACCTGTACAGAAGGGTTCTCTGATACGCTGAATCTGAAGGTGTGATTCATTGAGATTCTATGAATTTTAGGGGGTGTTTTCCCCCCTTTTCGAAAATAAGGCGAATTTTCTCAGGCTCGTAACTTTTGATGGGTAATACCAAACTTGATGAAAGTTATATATTTAAAATTAGCATAGCATAAACATTCGATTCTTTTTATGTATCTATTGGTGTCAAAATTCCGTTTTTTTAGAGTTTCAGTTACTATTGAGCTGGGTCGCTCCTTACTTACAGTTCGTTAGCACAAACTGTTTGATCCAACATTATCTGGATAGTTATATTTTTCGTGTAATTGGGATATGACAAAAACCTCTTGCAATGACAAATGGCAAATGAATTGTGTACCAGAAATGTAATTACTGCTTATCGATACTGAAATAAAGTTAATATGCATCCGCTGTTTTTACTTTTGACCTCGAATTCTTTTTAACATCACATGTGAATTCAGCTTCTTAGACCTTTAAAGATTAGGTTCCTCCCTCATCCCTGGAAAATTCCCTCCCGACAGTTTCTTTTCGAAAATTTTCCCCAGATGTAAAACTGAGCAGCCAAAGGGAAATTAAGACAAATTAAAAGAACGGAGAAAAGAGTATTTTTTTTGTGAACAGGGTTAATGACTTTTTGAAAACTTTCTTTACTTAAACTATCTCTGGCTTGTTTGGAATAAGGAGCTTGGTCAATTTTTTGAATTTGCTGGTTTCCGACGTAGAGTTTGATTAGATTTTGATTAAAATAAAATAAAACAACTTCACAAGGCTTGTCAAGTTTCACAAATAAGAATGATTCCACCCTTCTTATTTCGACGACTGGATACACATTGAGTCTTTTGGCATAGCTCCATCCCTTAATTCAGAATTTGAAGTCCAATTAAACATTCACCACTCCTTGGAAGTTTCAACTCAAGCTCCAAAGCAGTTCATGGGAAATGGCGGGCGTGTATGCCGTCTTTTGATTTATTTGGCTTCGCGTGTCATTTCAAGAGAATACCTCTGCCAAAGTTTTACTATCTTGGCCTAGAAAACAACCCCTAGTAGCTCATAGCCGATAAGACGATCGAGACCAAACATGATTGCCTTTTCTTCTATTACATAAACAGTAACAAGTAGTGTCACATGAAAGTTAAGAGCAAAACAAAAATCTAAAACGATCAAAACTTATTTCGTATAGAAGGACTTCCCCACTCCTCAACCCTTCCCCCTCTTAGTCCCCCATAGCGGAAAAAGGGGGAAGGGAGTTTTCGATCTTAGAACTTCAGTGGCGTGAAACTTTCAAGGATTATTTTCGTGTTTAAAAAAGATCATCAGCAGTTTGCTTAGGGAGAGGGAGGGATTGTTGGCCCAGAGATCAGCCGCAAAAACTGTTTCCTTCCTTATCAGTTTGAAACTTACAGCCGTAAGTCCTTGAGCCAAAAGGACAAATGTGCAAAACATCATTCAAAAGGTTTAGTACCTGGGAAATTGGACTCTTCTCTAACAAAGGGGGCTAAAAGGGGTTGTCCTGAGACATTAGGGCAAAGAGGACCTCAATAAAGAAGGAAAAAGAATGCTTATCCTAAAAATGTAGTCTAAAAAAGGACCAGAAAACTGCCAAGAAACTTTTTTCCCACCCACTTCGAATGGAAGATGCTATCATAGAAAGTAGGGAGGTGTTTTTATTTGATTGGACATTGAAACTTTCAGTGTCCTTCTTAAATTCTGAAAGCTATTGAAGGACAATCAGCCTCCATCTCAGTCCCTTTTGTGCTATCTGACCTCCTCTAACCCCTATGATATCACCCCAACAGCCCTATTGTTAACATTTATCTTTCCCTATTATGATAGCTCAATTCGAGGAAACACGAAAAGAGAACTAAAATAAAATACAAATGTAAAAATAAATACTAAAGCATATTCTTCCTACATTTTTTAAATATTGATTGTATACTCTAAAATCTCTTTTCTTCATTATTTTCATTTCTCATACTTTCTCTGTGGTTGCTCCATTTCACTTGTGGGGGGGGGGATTTCTACGAGGTGGGAATATGCCTGGCACCATAAAGATTATAAAAAGCACAAATAAAAAAGAAAAATAGAATAGAATAAAAAAAATCAATATCAAGTAAATTCAGTATATTAAATAGACTTCAATCAATTCTACAGAAGAATTGGAAAAAAAGAAGGAAGAAAACAACAAGCGAAAAAGCCAAGAATTTGTTAATATATATATATATATATATATATATATATATATATATATATATATATATATATATATATATATATATATATATATATATATATATATATATATATATATATATATATATATATATATATATATATATATATATAGATATATATATATATATATATATATATATATATATATATATATATATATATATATATATATATATATATATATATATATATATATATATATATATATATATATATATATATATATATATATATATATATATATATATATATATATATATATATATATATATATATATATATATATATATATTTAATAAGCTAAACAAGTGGGATCTATCCAATATGCATTATCCAATATTTTCCCTTACAGAGGAAGTAAAGGGTATTTGAATGTGATATAGATTACAAATATGATAATTATATGGATCAGGGGTAAAAGACAATTGAACATGAAGGGACTGGGGAGGGGGGGGGGTCACTATTAAGCCGAGGGAAAGTCAAAGATGCACTCGAAAGAATATGCAGTGATTCAAGTTCAAGTTACAGATAAGTTCCTCAGCCGAGGTTTCTAGCTCATGTTGATCAGAAGTAAAAGAAGATTGAAAATGAAGGACTGGGGAGGGGGGTCACCATTATGCCGAGGAAAGGTCAAAGATGCACTCGAAAGAATATACAGCTATTCAAGATCAAGTAAAGATAAGCTCATCAACCGAGGTATCAGCTTAATTGTAAATTGGGCCAAGCAATGGCAAAGGACAATACCCGAAAATCGGCCATAACGATCTTTAGATTGATTAATAGTCAACTTTACAGCTAGATTTTAGGTGCTGAAAAAAAAAAACAGAAGCACGCACGGGAAAAAGAAAAAAAACTTGACTTCGACCAAATTTAGATAAGATAATCAGCATCAAACCACAGATGTACTCTCTCAAACAAATTTTCTAGATTTGACCTAAGCTCTGATTTATTTCTTCTTGAAGTGCCAAGGGTATTTTCATCAGCGGAAGAAACAAGGGACTTCCCCTTGCAAGACTTCATCTGAGTAAATAAGAGATTTAGGAGGGGGTGGGGAAAATATAAATTAATCTCTACTCTTCTTTCATTCTCGTGATCATTTCTGGACTAAGCCTGTAACATGGGTACTGCAGGGAGACAGCACCTCTCTTTCTGAAAAGCATTTCTGTGTAACATAAGATAATACATTCTTATACTTACCAGCATAAAAGACTGAGAGATGAAGGGCGTTATGAGCACCACCGGGATATTTTTAATGAGAGGGGTTGGGCAAGTGCTTCTAAAAATCTTTGTCTTTACCAAAATTTAAATGAGAATATTTCTTTTTTCCTATTTATAGTTATTTATGACGTCTTCTTGTTCACCGAAGGGAACTGCTGCTCTGCCCCCTTTATAAATAGGAAAAGGAGGAATGTTCTCATTTAAATTTTGGTAAAGACACAAATTGTTAGAAGCGCTTTCCCTCCCCCTAGAGGAACTAGCATTTTCCTTCACGCTTAGGAAAATGTACTGACAAACCGTAGTTGAAATGCGACCATTGTAAATAAAAACCGAAACTCTAAATGACGACTTTTTAATTAAAATACAAGCAACGACAAAATCTATTATTATTGCTTATTCTAAATATATAGAATGTATTAGTTTCTATGTTGCTCTTCAAAACTTATAGACATTTGCATAATTTCAAAAAGAGAAATTGAGCTCCCCAAGTAGGCGTTCCGTCTTGATTGATATTATGCAATGAGGCTGAACATGTATGACAACCCTAAAGCTACTTTCAACAAACTTTCAAGTTTCTCACTTTTACGCAGAAGAATGAGTCCTCATCAGAGAAGAACAGTCCTCATCATATATCATCCCTTTTTTTAATAATAGAAAGATATGAACTCCGAAATTTTGACCAATAAAAAAAAATACTTCGAGCAAAAATTCTTAAGACAATTTTTAAGATTTTTTTAAATTTAATTTTAATCAAAGACCGTGGTGTCTTTACAAATTTTAAAAAAAAACGCTTTTATTACAAACATTTTTAATTATAAACACCAATTCAGAACAAGTATTGAATCAATAATAGGCTACCGATTATCTAGAAACTGCTTAATGGATCTTTTTCCTACTGCCCTTAGAAAAAAGCACAAAGAAACAATCTTAGAAAAAAAATATTTGCTGGAGGCTATATTTCTTTTGGGTAAGACATGAAAGGGTCTTCAATTAAAGTTGGTCTGAGATTTATATGTACTTAGTTTTATGCCTTGAGTGTTTCTCTCTTTTTCTTTGAACAAAGTTTCTCAGGCTTGTGGCTTTTGATGGGTAGCTTTAAACTTAATGCAATTTTGTATATTTAGAACCAGCATAAAAAGAAAATTTCTTCTGATCGATCTATTGTTGTCAAGATTCTACTTTTTTTAGAGCTTCGGTCACTATTGGGCCAGATTGTTCCGTACTTACAGTTCGTTACCGCCAACTGTTTGATAATTGTACTGGGTAAATGCATATTTCATGAATGTTACCCTTTACATTGGACTTACCTAATCCACTACCATTTTACTAGGCTTATGCTTTTGAGTATATTTGAGAGAGTGAAGCTTTTTTTTAATCAATAATATTATGCATCTTTCAAAAGAAGTGAAAATAAAATGTGAGTTGATAAAACCAGCACTTTTGGTAAATAGCATATATTTAATAAATACAGAAAGGTTCTGTATTTATTTATACGATCAATTTTCACTCTTAACGAAAATTGTAATATTTACAGTACTGATAGTACGGCAGTGGCAAGAAAACTATGTTTTGCCCCCCCCCCCCCCTCTGAAAAACCTAGATACATTGACATATCTCTCAGGTACATTTTGAAATCTTCAAGGTATATTCTTCTTTTGCATATATCATGAAAATATGACGTCATTTTAGCTATAGAACAATTTCAAATTTCATAACCTCATAACAGTATGTAAAGAACATGACGTCACTGCCTTACTGAAAATGACGTCATTTTCGAAATAAATATACCTTGCGGTTCTTCATGCAATCAATTAGATGAAAAGAAGCATTGAAAAGAAAAAGATGGTTTTGAAAAATTTCGTGATTGGTGCTTCAGGATTGGTGCTTCTGATCTCCGATCAGAAGGTAAACGATAAAAATCAACGGGATCAAGAAAATTTGTTGAAGACGAATCCTTGTAAATATTTAGAAAGCTTACCGGAAATAAAGCCCAACTATCCTGAAAATGCAAGTAACCTTTACTGGGACAGAGGTACAAACAATAACAACCTAGGGACGGGGTATATGTGTGGCATAAACAGAGGCAGAGGACAAGCATTTCACCCTAACAGAAATAGAGACAGTACGTATAATGCTGGTAAAGGCAGATGAAGTTCGGACTTTAATAGTGGCAGTGGAAGGTACAGAGGAAGAGGAAGTAGGTATGAGATACACGGAGGCAGTGCAAGTTACGCTCAGAGCAGAACTGGATTCAGGGGCGATTCTTACAATGCCAAAGCGAATAATTTCGCAGATAGAGGCAGAGGAAATGGAGAATTCAACAGAGGGAGAGCAAGTAGCTATAGTAGAAACGTAAGTAGGAATTCGGTCTGTTCGTTGAAGATAGTAAAGTCATCAAAAAACAACCTCCAGAGTGGATGAAAGCCGAACCTAATTGCTATAAATATTGGAATCAGCGACTTTAGCATTTTTAAAAAATTCGACGAAGGACTTTTTATTAGACCGAGAAGCGTGGTATTCGACAACGTTTGAAGATACAGCAAAACAAATTGCTGAGCATTGTCGGTGTGACACAGCGATTGATGCATTTTGTGGAGTCGGTGTGGGATTACTGTTCAGCTAGCAATGGTGTGCAAAAGAGTGATTGCTATTGATACAGATCCTTCGAAAATTGAGATGGCACGCAACAATGCAGCTGTCTACGGAGTCGAGGATAGGATCAAGTTTATAGTTGGTGACTTTTTTGAGCTTTCGAGCAGTTTACAAGCTGATGTTGTTTTTTCATTGACCCTCCTTGGGGAGGGCCAGAATATCTGAAACAGAGGACATTTAATCTCAAAACAATGTCAGTTGATGTGTTCGTGGCCGTAAAGCGTGCACTGAAGATAACGGAGAATATTGCAATACTCCTACCCAGAAATTCTGATCCTAGACAAATAAAAGCAGTTGGCCTCTGGAAGATGTTACGAAATTGAAGAAAATTGGCTGGGATCTAAATTGAAAACACTTACTGTTTACTTTGGGGATCTAAGAAAATGTCATTAAAACTACTTCTGGAAGAAACGAGCTTATTTCACTTTGAGTATTTTTATTATTGAAAAAAATTAGAAATAAATTCTGAAAAAAAATCTATTCTTTTTTCATTTATAAGAAAATCATTGTTTGAATGATTTGCGCTGCTGTAATTGCTATTTGTCATCCTATTTATAGAAAGATATTTTAACTGTCCCAATGTTAAGACAGCTACTTCGGTGATAAAAAAATTTGTTCCGCTCTCTATTTCAAAAGAAAAAATTGGGGGGATGGACGAATTTTTTAAGAATTTAGGGGGTGACAATTCTGTTGTTCCTCTTTTCAGTGGAAATACTAAAAAAAATGTATTTTTCATTGAAAATACCTAAGAAAATATTTTTTCAAAATTCCAGTTGCTGTCAAACGAATTAGGAGGTTGGGGGAGGGTAAATGGACTCTGATCACCATCCCCTTTCCAGTTGATGTCGCTAAAATATTTTAAATTCTTTATCTTTAGTCGATCAAGTTCTTTCTGTGTAAAAATATTTTGTCCACTGTTTATGTTTGTAATTGAAACACTGGACTATCCCAATATCTTCTTGGTCAACTGTCTAAAAAAATTACTTTTATTTCTTTTTCTTCTCTCTTAGTCCTTCCTATCTCCGTGATTATATCGTTTGAGTTTTTCAGTGGTGTAATTTGTTCATTTCTGCATTGGGCAGACCAATATTGATTTTGGATTAGATTGATTAATGTCAAAGACTGAGAGACTAGAAACATGTTATCATAAATTTTTGCAAGTAATCATATAACAGTGTGAAATTTTCAGACTATGAGGTATATTTATTATGTTTTATATGTTTTTTTTTTTTTTACGCCGAAAGAAAGTGGTCTTAAATTTTTTTTTACTACATTTACGTTAAGTTTTCCTACCAAGAAGGAAAAAAACTGAAAAAGGAAAGAGTAAAGACTAAGAAATGTTGTAGCTTATAATACTATTAAATGGTTATAACCTGTATTTTTCAATATTGTGATCCACCAAAAAAAGGAAACAAATTATGTTTTTTTTAAATGCATAAATGACATATTAGGAATTAAAAAGGCGTGTTCATATTGTATTCTTGAACGTTGTCGAAGAAAGAAAGAACATGAAGTTGTGCAAACGCTTTTCGGGAAGATATTTTTTTAGTATTTAAAGAGTAGTTTAGCTCGGTGAATGAAACTTTAAAAGGACTATAGAATTTGATATTGAGCTGATTTTCTGCTACTTCCTTTAAGTGGATACGGTACTTAAAAAAATTATCCTGCCTCGTCCATTGTTCTTTTCTTTTTTTTTTTTCAATTCAACATTACAATTTCATCACCTAACCAACCTTTAAAAAAATCTAGCCAAAAACAGATAATTGTTTCCAGTCAAAAAGTTTTAAGTTACCTTATAAGGTAAAGAAATTCAAAGGAGCGCTTAAACGGAAATATTTTTTTAGTCTTTTAGTGTAAATAAATTCTATTTTTTTCACTTTTTACACCTTCCGTGGATCCATAATTTTTAATTATAATACTGCCAAACGTAAGTCGAGCCTCAGTAAGCGAACTGTTTGGTTGATCGGTCATCTCGCTATCTTAAATCGTCGTTACTTTCTAGATTAATTAAAAAAAAAAATCCACGAAAAAAGTTTTTTAAAGAAAAGTAAAGAACTCCATTAAACCAAAAATTAGCAAAATAAAATCAAATAGTCTACCAAGCGTAAAACTACCACTCCTACTACTTGTACTTGGGTCAGGACAACGGCTGCGAGCCTTGCCTGGCATCCAATTGTTCTTCTACGATTGAGCTCCATCTTTGGCGGTCCAGGGTCCATTCTTGCATGATTTCGAGCCATTCCTTGTCTCACCGTCAGCCAAAGTGGCGAAATCTCCCTTTGAGTTATAGGTCAGCTTCGACGCAGGCAAGCCACATTTTGCGTTGTGCCCCTTGGCAGTTTTGTCCAGCCCGAGAAGAGGCTGCCAGTGAAGGACTTTTTTTTGGTCAGTGCCTCTGGTGGTCGGTCTTGGATGTGCCCGTACCAGCGCAGACGGTGCTTCTTGATGACTAACCCGATGTCAAGGCACTGGGAGCATGATCAACGGAGATCTGCATTACTCATTCTGTCGGTTAGTCTGACGCCGAGGATCCTCCGAAGGCAAGAATGGTCAAAAACATTCAGATCATTTACTTCGGATGCTTTCAGCATCCAAGACTCACATCCATAGGAAACCGATCTGACGAGTGCCTCGTAGACACGGATCTTTGTTTGCAGCTAGATTTGACGCTTTCGCCATAGACAAGAGTTGAGCTGGGCAAACACTTTTGCCGCTGATGCAATTTGAGTGCGAACTTCGTTCGAGCTGCTTCCGTTGCCGTCAATCAAAGATCTTCGGTGCTTGAATTCTTTCACCACCTCAATTTCATCTTGTCGGAGATAGATAGGCTGTATCGGATTTGGCGTATTGGACGTGACGATTTTCGTTTTGGGACTGCTGATTTTGAGACCCATTGATTGGGCGGTGATTACCACCTTGGCAAGCATTTCCTAAGCTTCTGTGACGGTCCCAGGCAGCAGATCGATTTCGTCTGTGTAATATAGATTACTATCCAATCAAAATTTGGAGGTATCCATTTTGTTCAGCGTAGTCGAAGGGTGATGAATTGTGTTTTTGAGTTAAGAAGACTAAGTCGTTAAGGCTGGGAATAAGTGAAGATCTAAAGGTTACGTTGGGTAACGAGAAGAATGATCAGGTGGAAAGCTTCCCTTACCTTGGTAGTATTATCAGTAAAGACGGTGGGAGCAGTGAAGATGTTCAAAGTAGAATAGCCGAGGCTCAGGGTGTCTTTTTGCAGTTGAAAAAAGCTTGAAGGATAGGAATATAAGTCTGCAAATCAAGATTAGAACATTGGTAGCTACTGTGATGACAGTGGTCAAATATGGTGTTGAAGCATGGGCGCTCCGAAAAACGGATGAAGATTTGCTAGATCTTTTCCAGAGAAATTGCCTACGGATTATTCTGGGTACCCGGCTATTTGACCGTATTCCAAACAGTAGGTTCTACGAAAAATGCGGTTCTATCCCTTTTCTAGGGCTATATTGAGAAAAAGATTGAGATGGCTTGGGCACATTCGGCGGATGAAGGATGACAGATTGTCCTTTTCAGCCAAACTGTCAAGGTCTAAACGGAAAGCAAGTTGTCCCTGTTTGGGTGGATGTCATAAAGAAACATTTAAGGGAAATTGAAACTGCCTGGGAGGATTTAAAGAGGGAGGCTATGAATAGATTGGGACGGAGGAGGAGCGTGCGTAACTGTGTTGACTTCAGGCGGCTTGGTACTACGGTGAGCTGCTGTTAGTAGTAGTAGTTTTGTAGAACTCTGGCAAAAACCAAGAGTTAATCCGAGCAAAATCGTAATTAAAAATATTGATTTTGATATTGAATATCGAATATCGAAAGTAAAAGCATCGATATATAGGTTAATTAAGTATCGTCCAACACTAGCTGGACGTGATAAACTTTGTGTAGGCTCTAAGTAAGCACATATCTTGCTTCACATATATAGGAAGAAAGATGATGCCTTTTGCGACCACAGAAAATATTAAAGCTAAAATTTTGATATTCCACAAATAACTTCTTCTTGTATACAAATAGCTTCTTGTATGTTTCTTCATCATTTGGTAAGCTTCTTAATTTTGATTCGTAATTTAGTTTAGTTGTCATAAATACTGAGGACTACGAATCAAAATTAAGAAGTTTACTAAATGATGAAAAAAAAATACAAGAAGCTATCGTATAATCCAACAGACTCTTTTACAAATAAGTTTAAGAACGAATTAAAGTGCTTAAAGGATGAAGGAAAAATTACACCTCAACTTTATTACAAATGCCTGCCACGCAGTTCCTTGTGCCCTAAATTATATGGACTTCCCAAAATTCATAAGCCTAACCTACCACTACGACCAATTGTGTCAAGTACAAGGTCACCAACAAGTGTTTTGAGCAAGTGGTTAGTGTCAATCTGTAAACCCCTTTTGTCTACACAAATTTCGTATATTAAGAATTCTTCGAATTTGGTTGAAAAACTGAAAAAAGTAGAAATTTCTTCGAGTTCTTTGCTTTCAAGCTTCGACATTGTATCAATGTACACAAATATTGATGTAGAAGCAGCCGAAACTCTTCTAGAAGGAAAGCTGTTAAGAAATTTGGATTTGATTAGTGGCAAAACAGATTTGGAAGTTTCTGTAATAATGTATTTAGTAAGGTTGTGCAATAAGTTCTCTCTTATTTTTTTTTCAATTCAGAGGGGAGTATTTCGAACAAATAAATGGTTTACCTATGGGGGCCCCTTTATCCCCTTTGTTAGCTAATATTTTTGTGGAGAATATTGAAACAATTGCGTTATGTTCCTATTTTTTTTTGTAACATATTTTCTGGGGCGGTATATGGATGACATTATTTCAGTATGGGATTATGGGGAGGAGGAATTAAAAGGATTTTTGGAACATCTTAATAGCTGGGGGGGGGGGGGGATTTAAAGTTTACTGTTGAATGAGAATGGGAAACTTCCTTTTCTTGATGTTCTTCTTTTTGAAAAATCAAAATAGTCTGGATTTTAAAATTTACAGAAAACTGACAGATAGCAATAGATTTTTGTCTTATAGTTCCGGTCACGCTCGCCAAGTAAAAATTGGTTTGATCATTTCTTTAACTGACCGGATCTTTAGTATTGCTCTCCAAAATTTCTTGAGGGGTTGTCTTTTCTAAGGAAAATACTAATAAGCAACATGTGTCCAGAGTGGTTAATTAACCAGACTTTTTCAAAGAGAAGAAAAAGGTTTCTAGAGATTTCTAAGGAAGTCTTGGAGACAACTCGGGAGAAGGATGTTTTTTGTTCCTTACCATATGTACCCGGGGCTAAGTGAAAACTTGAAAGAATTTTACAAAGCAATGGTTTAAGGGTAGCTTTAAAGAGTAATAATACTTTGGGTAGTTTTCTAAATTCTGGGAAGGATCTAATTTTATTGGGGCAACAAAGTGGGGTTTTTCAGATCCCATGTACTTGCGGATGCTCACATGTGGGACGTACTAACCAGAGTTTGGAAATGAGATTATTACAACAAAAAGATTCTGTTTCTTCGGCTTTAAAGCAAGATTCTAAGTCTGAAGATTTTACTTCGGCCCTTTCAGAACATATTTTCAATTTTCCAGACCATTTTATTTTGTTCGAGAATGTCTCTTTGATTTCTAGGGATCGGGGTTTAAAGCAAAATTTTCGTGAAACTCTTGAAATAAAGAAAATCTTATTCAATAAGAATATTGCTTTGAATCGGGATACAGGAGAATTTGGGCTGAACTCTATCTATGATAATTTATAAAAATCTGACAGAGTAAAGTTCAATTCACCCAATTGACCTTGTCCAAATGTTATATCATTGAACGCTAATGAACCGAATCCAAGAAGGTCAAATAGGCTAGCCTCGGCCTTTGCTTTGAAAAGAATTAGAGATTTAAACAACATGTAGTTTAATTTGATTTCGTATATAAACTTTTGTTTTAAATTGTTTTAGTTTAGTTTTACTACTGATGACGGTCACTGTATATGTGACCGAAATATCTGGTATTTTTGTGAATTTTCTATACACTGTGTATTAAAAAGGATTTTACCCCTATTTTGAACTTTTATTTTAAGGCCAAAAAAGTATTTCTTCTGGAATAAAATGTTGATCCTACCCCGGGTGCATATAGGTGAAAGTTGGTGAGGGGGATCAGACAACTTGTTTCATGGAAAGGGGTTGACACTGCAAAAAGCTCTGTTTCTTGGTGATAAATTTTTTGTTTTATGCTTTGAGATCCAGTGCACTAATCCTGAGGGGATCCTTCTCCCCATTTCGGCTATGGGGTATACCATTAGGGAAGATGTATTAGATCAGTTTATTTAAACTTGTTTTTTTTTTTTTTATTTCTATGAATGTATTTTGAAACGAATCAGGGTTTTCCTTTTTCAGAGTGGATCTGGACTTTTGTCGATATTACCCGATCCTAAGCAAGTTGGAGGAAAGCAGTTGAATCGTTCTTTGATTCCAAATTCACTTTTGAAGCCACGAGCTGCGATCAGCATAAAACAAGCCGGGAGTAAAACATGAGGTGAGTATTGCAATCCCTATTGAATTTCTGTTTTTTCTAAAATCACTTTTTTGTGATAAGGGAAAATTTCTTTTTTTTTTAATAAGGCTTATCCCATTGTCTTATTTGATCCGTAACGCTGAAACTGATTAAATCTATTCATTCAGATAATGCAGAGTAAATAAAATTAATATTACCTAAATGATCACTGAATCATCGTAATTCAGTTGATGTGCTCACAAAAGTTTGCAGTTGATGCGCATATATATATTAGTTTTCTAGAAATGTGAAATTTACTGCAAATAATCGAGAATAAAATTAGTATATAGTATGCTATCCAAAGGTACAGCATTAATACATCTTTATCTGGTCATCCCCAATGACATCATGGATTTGACAATGATTGGAGATTTCAATATCCCCATTAAAAATGGTTATATTTCCCTCTACCTTTTAGGCAGATGAGTGTTTCCAGAGTTGTTTTTCTGTCTCTTTCTGATCAAAACCCCACCCAGCCCCAGCCCCACAGAAAAATCATATTCTTACGAATTTTTTTTTATCTTTCCTATTGCTCTAATTAGAGAAGAGAAGCGAGTCTGAAATGAGTGTTTCCAGAGTTGTTTTTCTGTCTTTTTCTGATCAGAAACCCAGCCAGTCACCACCCCAATGAAAAATCATTCTTACAAATTTCTGTATCTTTCCTATTGCTCTATAAACATTGAGAAGCGAGTCTGTTTCAATCTGTTTTGGAATGAATTTCTTAGACACTAAATAACATTCGAGAGAACACCTTAGACCGGCAACACGTGCGAAATTCTATTGCGAATCTTCTCACTGGTTCACTGTATTTTCTGAAATAGATGATTTACCACCTAAATGATATTACCTGAAAAATTCATTACCACCTAAATCGATCATTGATTTACCACCTGAAAAAGTCGATCATTGAATCATCATGTTTCAGCTGATGCGCTCACAAAAGTTTTATTTCTTCAAAATTCCACACAGGTAAATTAGAACATCAAAAAAGCTAAGTAAGCTAAAACTAAAGACATTTTGTGCTGTAGCACATATTTTGTGGTTTGTATTTTTTCTTTATAGCTAATACTCCCCAAACCTGACATTGTAAGCTAGAAGAATTAAATTTGTAAATATGGTAGCTTGTGTTTTTATTACCTGTGGTTTAGATGTTTCCTATAAAGCGAAAATTCCATTTTGTGACTTATATTAGACAAGACGCATGAGCGTTACACCTTGTAATTATATTACTTCGGGTTAGGGGCTTTCTATAAAGCTGGAACTTCACAAATCACGTTATAAATTGATTAGATATAAAAGTGATATAGCTTTTAATGTTATTTATTGTATGTAGTATGTTGGCTATAAAGTCAAAATATCATTTTTTTGTTGGATTAATGCTTTTGTAACACTTAAATTCCTTGAATTTCACATTATGACTTAAAATCATCAAAGTAAAATTGCTATAGCTTTAATTTTAATTTTTGTGGGTTGAATGTTTTCTGTTAAGCTGAATTCTTTTTATAGGTAACTTAAATAATTAAACACCGAGATACAGCAGCTTGTAATTAAGAATTCATTAGGCCTAGTGTTTATATATATACGAAAATTTAAAGCAAGCGATAGTGTTTATTAAAAAAAAAAAAAAAAAAAAAAATGAACACAGAACGTAAAATTCTCAACAGAAAATATCAAATTGAAAATCTGAAACCAACTAAACACTGAATTTCTTCTCATATTATCTGTAGTCTAACAAATTTATGATTTGATGGTGTTTTTGTGAGGTTGGAAGCTCCTGTATATCCTAAAATTTCTCGATTGTGAAGTTTACATTTGGATAAGAGCATAAGGATAGCAAAAAATTTATGCTAAAACTTACTAAATTATTTCAAACAAATTGTATCACAAGTCCCGAAGGACCGAATTTGAATTTTGATGTTAATAAATAACAACAGGACAAACATAAAAAGTATATAAAGCCCATAAAAACTAAAATACTGGCAAAAGAATGCTAAAAATTTAAATATCAGAATGAAAAGCTGAGTGACGGCCTGAGGAGGTTGGAAACTGGATGTGGAATATTTTTCGGAAAAATTTCACAGCTCCCTGCTGTTTCGGGAAAAACCCCCGCTCCCTGCGGAGGTTTATAGTTGCATTCAAAAAAGATGGAGACGCAATAGGCCGCCTTCCTTGAAATTTATTTGTAGGGCTCTTTATTTGATAGATTGCATAGATTACAGGCATGTTCAAGATGGGGAGTTCGAAGAAAGTATAAATCCTTAAAGAATGGGGAGGGTGCCAAATTTGGGGTCTGGTGTATTTTTCCCGTCGAACCCCGCCCCCCCCCCCCCCCCCCACCCCACACACACACGCACACAAAAGTTCTCCCAGGAGAATTCTCTTCACAAGTATAACTGAACAGCCATAGGGAAATTAAGGAAATAAGAGGAATGAAGAAAAGAGCAGATACTTGTATATTCCAAAATATATGGTGCAGAATCAAACAGTTCGTGGTTTTCAAACTGTAAGCAAGGAGCTCCTTGGGCCAATAGTAACCAAAACTCTAAAAAAGGAGTTTTTGATAACAATTTATACATCAGAAGAATTGGCTTTTTATGTTGATTCCAAGTATATAAAGTTCATTAAGTTTAATGGTACACATCAAACGCAGAAGTCTGAGAAAATATACATGATTTTAAAAGAATGGAGAAAAACATCTTCAAAAAGGCAAGTGATTTCTGAATCAGGCTTAAATGGCGCTTCTTCCTCACTTGACAGTTTTTTTTTTCGAACGGACAATGCAGTTCGTACAAAAATGTAAGTTTCTTGTAAAATGTAAGTCCAAGTTTCATATGGAAATTATGTACTTCTGAAATCATGCTGCATTACAAAAAGATTAGACATTACTCTTGGAGTACAATAAACCTACGATGTTATATCCAATTCAAACTTTAAATCGGTTGATTTAACTTGTCTTAGCCACTTGTCTCGCCCCGAGGTACGCTTTGTATCAGTTCGGCACTAAAGGTGCTAACCAAATGGCTTCCAGTGTTATCTAGAAATCTTTCCAGGAGTGGTATCATTTGGGGGGGGGGGGTGGCTGGGGCTATACCCCCCCTTTGATTTTTAGGAGGGGCCCCCAAATCAGTAGTCACAATTTTTATTGATTTGATCTGAAGTGTGAAAAAGGTGTTTTCAATCAATACAAATCCGTTTCTAATAGAGCTGAACTTCACAACAATCTATTGTGAGCTTCATTCCCAAAACATATATATTTATTATACCTTTCTCATATTTATTCAAATTTATTCAATTCATTCAAATAAAAATACAACATAACATAAATATTAATAAAGATCCTGGGAGCGAACCTGTTAAGGACCATAACAACAAAAAATTGAAAATGAAGAAGAGAGAAAAGAAGAAGAAGTAAAAAAAAAAAAAGATAAAACACGGGTAATTAAAGCAAATTGATTAAGCAAGCGGTAGGAGATTGGTGGAATATTTGAGGCCAAGTGCTTGCTGAGCTTCATTTTTTTTGTAAGGGGTTCGAAATAATGCAACCTGACTTTTCTTGCTGTTAATGTTCACGCAGTTACCGATACACCACTCCTGTACTCTATTCAGAAGGATTTGAGTAGAGGTGACACGGATTGTAATTTAGGGCCGGTGATGAAAAAGTTGCTATCGTGAGCAAAAAGTACTGGGTGCGCTGATGGACCCAGGTCCGTACCAAATCATTAATATAAAGGAAAAAAAGTATTGGACCAAGAACAGAGCCCTGTGGGACGCCCCTCCGGACAGGTAGGGTATGCGAAGTCACCCCGCCCAGACTCACACTCTGTACTCTACCAGAGATATAAGAGCCGAAGCATGAGAAGGCAACTCCACGAACCCTGCAGCTGTCGAGTTTTACTTAATAAAACACTGTGATCAACCATGTCAAATGCCTTAGAAAAATCCAGAAATGAGCTTAATACAGTATTTTTAAGGTCAAGTTGGGAAACGTGTAAACTGTGTGGCGTCGATTAGTGCATGAGCAGTTGAAAATTTAGAACAGAAGCCATACTGATGAGGAGAAATCAACGAATCTGACGGATGAATTCCGAATAAAAAGGGAGAAAGACGTCGGAAGATAATTCTCTCGAGTACTTTAAATATAACTGGGAGAAGTGAGATTGGACTATAATGACTTATCTTAGACGGATTGCCCTTTTTATGAATCGGGATAACAATTGCTGATTTAAATATTTTCTGGTAAGGCTCCATTGGTCATAGACAAATTTGCTATGTGCACAACGGGTTCACAAATATAGGAAGATACGGTCCTAAGAAGATTATTACTTATGCCAAAAATGTCAGGTGTACTACTATTGGAGAGAGATTCAATAACTTGAAGCACCTCTTTACAATCGGTTGGAGAGAAAAAACAGGGATCAAGAATTCTTGCTAGGGTGTACTGACTGGGAGGAAGAACAGGAGTTAGGATTTGTAATATTAGTGAAATAATTATTAAAAGCATCCAGTACTGAAATTGCGTCAATTAATCTGCCACTGATGTCCTTAAGGTTAATAGGTATAGATCTAGAATTGCTTTTTTTTTTTTAAAGAATTTCATTTATTGTGGACCAATTTTTTGCATGTTCCTTTTGCAGTGACAGATTTTTGAATAAAATTAGTTTTTTTCTTTGCTTCCCGGACGAGTTTGGTATATAAGTTTCTGTATTTTTTATAATTAGTTAGGTCAATATCGCGACTGGTTTTGCAAGCTAACTTATATAGATCATATTACAGTATGAAGAGATTATCAGGCTATTGGACATCCAGGGGCGTGTATGGGTAGTTTTTCGGTTTGATTTACAGACTGGAAAGGTTGAACTGATAAGATCACTCAGTCCCTGATTAAATCATTTGTGGCTGAATTAACATTCTGACAATCCAAAACCTTGGACCAGTCAAAGCATTTCAAATGACCTGTGAACCGGTTCATATTCTCGGTATTATATGTTCTATTAGACTTAGGGGAATTAGTTCTCGAGGGTTGAGTAATTGGTGGGGAGGGTAGGGAGAGATATATTGGAAAGTGGTCTGACAGGTCGGAGACTATTATTTTGGAGGACAGGTGGTTCCACAGGGAAGTGGATACAGAAATGTTATCAGTTATAGTAGTAGTAGACCTCATAGGATCAACTCTAGTAGGAAAAATGATTTTGGGAAGAAGACCACTTGGGGTATACGTTTCAGAGAAGGTATCACAACCATCATTATTGCTAACGCTTAGTAAATTACCATTGAAGTCCCCAAAAACTATTGCCTTCTTTTGTGCTAAATTAATAAAACTAGAAAAATCATCAAACAAATTACAAAAGAAAGGTGTCGGAAATGAGGGTGGTTTATAAATAATGAAAAAATAAAAAAGAATTCTCTTCAACACTTATGTCTACGATTATTGAATAAATACATCTATTATTTATAGGTTTCGAGAATAAGGATTCACAGTCTAATAGCCTGGTGAATTTTAGACTTGACCGGATGTAAAGAGAAATGCCGCTAGAGGACTTGGTTAATTCTCTTTCAATATGAATAGTTTGAAAGCCAGGGAGGGAGAATTCATTAGTGTCATCAATTTGTGAAAGCCATGTCTCCGTTATTCCAATTACGTCGAAAGCGCAGTAACCGTTACATTAAGTTTGGTCTCTTCCATTAGCTTAGGTTTCACATTTTTCACAAACTCAAAGGTGCGAGATATTCACAGTTAATTTGGGTTAAGGGGCTATTGGGGCTAGTTAAGGGGCTGGTGGGCAAATTATTATGGTCATCGTAATAGTTAAAAAACAACATTATTGCACAGTGATAAATTCGGGAGAAACGTAAAATCTTGCATAATACACATTTAAATATCCATTGTGGTCTACGTTTCATCATTTCCTTGATTTGAATATTGGGATTCTTATTCAGCCGACGAAATATCATTGGTGGTAATTTTGGACCGGGATGGAAAGTTTGCCGTTTTTTCTTAGATTTCTTGCCTTTGACTTGGGCAGTGGCACCGACTACCGTATTGGGGGTTGTGGCATTGTCAGAGCCTGTATTAATTTGATTTGCAGTTGAGTCTACAGGCTTTAGTAGCTTCGATGTGGAATATATGTCCTTTTTGATGGAAGATAGTTGAGCTATAGCTGTTTGTAAGATGTCATCACCTAGAAGTTCAGTGATAGCTTTCTTCTTGAGAATATTTTTGGTTTTCTCAGGTTCATTACTAACCTCAATTAAGTGATTGACTGTGAGATAAGTTGCAAGCCTTTGCAATTCTTGGCTACTTTCAGCTGAATCTTTTGGACGACAGGATGTTGAAGTAAACTTAGGTAAGAGATGGGGGGACTGACTAGAACCTTGAGTAAGAACATTGTTTGCCTTTTTTGGAAGTGATACTGTCTTTGCTTCTTCTACAGCAACTGCTGCTTGGCTTCTATTTCAGGACACATTTTGATTGCCTTGTTGTGTTACAGCCACGGTGCCCGGCTTTCATTACAATAAACAAGGAAACCCAGGATCCGTAATAAAATTATACATTGTCGGTTACGTGATTCTGAGGCAGTGATCCTCTATATATACGTATTATGTACTCTGTATTTCTTTGAGCCTGTTTTCGAATATGTTCTTAATCTTTTCTGAGTCGTGAGTGACTCAGGTCTTACTCTCTTTCTGGGCTTTGTAAACAGATCACCATTTGTACAACGACGGACTTTTTGCATTCCTAGTAGCCATAGACGGATTATTGTAAATAGACGCCAGATCGCTTGGATTTTGAAAGTTCCTTGCGATTTTCTTTTTTGTCTCCAGTTAACACGTTAAATTGAAATTTTTTATTTCATTCATAATGGTTATTTCATGAATTCCACACCCAGTTATTTTTTTATAATTTTAAAAAGATAAGAAAGATAAAAAAAAAAAAAATTATATAAAAAAACAACTCAAAGAATCGATAAAAATCGTGAAGAACAGTATTTAATCTCACACACCAAAGATTTGAAAAAAAAACAAATGAAAATATGAAAAAAAGACAAGATTTTTTAATGGGACAGTTAAAAAGGAATGATGCCAACAATCAAAGACCGAATATTTTGACTTCACAACCGAAAGACTTTATCAATGAGGGAGGGGGGGACTTAGCTTTAACCAACTCATAAAATAGTTGAGAAAAAAAAAATTAAAAAACAAAACAAATAAGAGTTATACAAGAATAACCGGAGCATTGAAAGAAGAACTCAGACCTATCAATTGGTGTCAATTCAAGAAATTTTAGGGTGGGGGATGGGTCTAATTTATTGTTCAGCATCCAGAAGGAGGGGGGGGGGGGCAAATATGTTTTTTTTTTAATTTTTTCGTATAAATACCAAGCCAGTGTCATGAGTGGCCACTTTTTTAGGTGTGTAAGCCGGTATTAGAGCAATTGCACCGTACGCAATCTACATTCACTGCGGGGCTCATAGATTCAACCTTGCGTTGAGTGATTGCATTCAGAACTTGAGATGAATGGCACCTTTCTTCTCCATTCTTCATGAGCTGTACTGTTATATCGCGAATAGCAATACACGCTACCAACTGTTTGTTAATGCACAGAAAGCTGCTGGCATAACTGTTCTTCAGCTGGAGAAATCGCCTACTACAAAATGGGCATACTGCTATAGATCAGTGAACAAAGTGCTGAATAGATACAAGAATCAGTCCCACGGACTCGTAGATTCAGCTGCAGCTCAGACCGATGGACTGAGATGCAACTCAGGCCCACGGAGTCGAAACCAGACTTCTGACATTTTAATTTATATTTACACTCCATCTAGCGGAAAAACAATCTTTTGCCATGAATTCTCTGTCTGAGCAGCTGCAGGTGGTAGACCTAATTTTCTCTAGAGCTACTGATCTTATTGCAGCTACGCGAATTAAAATTATAGACATTCTGATAAAGCTTTTGATAAAATCTTTCATAAAGCAAAAGAAGTTTCTCGTGAGTGCGGTCTGACCGAAGACCTTCTGCAAAATTTTCAGAATTCTGATTCCTCAAGCAAAAGACCTAAGTGTGCACAGAAAGTAGCTTGGGAAAAGCGAGGAAAGTAGCTTGGGGAGCTTGGGAAAAAGCGATCTTGCTGAAGTGAAAGGATCAACTAAAGATTCCTTTAGAAGGAATTATTTTCTTATGATAGGCGGATTGTGTTGTGAGTTTGAAAGCCGATCCATGAATGCTCTTTCACTGTTGCTCAATCTCTGCATTGTATGTTGATTCGCTGCACTTTCTCGATACTACCAACTAGCTAGTGTAGCAGCGCATTACAAAGAAGCTTACCTTGACACAGCCCTGTTGGCCCCGCAAACGGATCTTGCGAGAAGATATATCGACTCTTTAGCCAATAAGCCAAAAGATCTCTTTGAGCTTCACACTTGTCTGAAGGCAATGTCAATAGTGTATTCCGAAGTTTTTAAAATTATGCAAATCTTCATTACTCTGCCTATCACAACGGCTAGTAATGAGAGATTCTTTTCGACACTAAGCCTGAAAACCTATTTAAGATCAACAGTGGGCAACGAAAGGCTCAGTGATCTGATGTTGATTTTTATTGAAAATACTCTTGTGAAATTGTTGTATTTCTGTGCTAGCGTTGATATTTTGATAAAAAATGAAACCTCATCGACTCCCAGTGTTGCAATAAAACTTAAAAATCCCCACGGAGGTTGCTTAGGCCCCCCCCCCCCCCTTACTTCAGAATGAAATGACGCTGCCGCTTTCCAGAGTGAAATGGGGACCATCAGTATGAACAATTTGAATAGGTAGGCAAATTTTGGTAAAAAAAAAAAAAAATGGAAAAGGGGGATAAATGGCTTAGAAACGTGTAATCTAAAGTAAATGGATAGTATGTGTGTATAAACCCAAGCATTTTTAATAGTATAATTTTTTCTGAAGCTAGGTGTAAAATGCTGCGAGCCAGATTTATGTCCAACAAATGTATTTTGGGTTTTATGCAGGAAAAAAAAAAGCTCAGGCCAAGCATATGATATAGATTATTCCACATTGCATTTAGATAGTATATTTTTCTATGAAGTGAAATAACATTGCAGCTTCGGAAGCTAAAGAAGGGCCTAAATAGAAATAGAGTAATTAATATTAATTAATACCGACATTTTTAATATAGCAAAGTTGTAAGGATACAAAGGTTTGACGTTAAAATTAATCAGATCGAGAAAGTTTTGTCTAGTGACTTTGCGATATAGGTATTCCAGTTTAAGGGACATTACCCGCTTTCCAATGTTTTTTAATTTCGCTAGATCAATAAATAGATTCTAGACGACTTTTCAGTGAAAATCTGTCAATGCTTATTAACACCAGCTTGAAGTAGTGCAACCATTGGGGTACAACAATTGTAAACCATAACAAAGGAAAGTGGATTTAGTCAAATGTTATTGTGAAATATAATTTTGTATTATTTGGAAACAATTACATTAATGTTGACTTGTGTTATTGTTTTTATTTTTCTTAGATTTATCAGTCGGGTGATCCGACGCTAAAACCTCGAAGAGATGAAAAAATGGGCTCAGTCAGACTGTCTTCTAAAACAGAATCTCTATGTTAATTGTGCTTGATTTTCGTTTTATACCTTTTTGAAATTTCAATCTATGTGTATTTATCTCTTTTACTCCCTTTCTTCAAGGTCTAGTTTAGAACTCTAGTTTAGAACTATGCTGTTGATCATGTTTATGGTAATTAATACAACTGAGGCTTCAGTTTATTGTATTTATGATTAGGCCACATAATTTACTTCAAAGATCATAAGTGATCTCTACAAAAAAAAAAAAAAATGTCTGTTTATTTTGCATCTGCTGAAGGTAGATGCCATCCAGACGAAACACCTCCGAAAAATCGAACGCTCCAGATGGCCCGACAGGGTACGAAATTCGGGAATCCTCAGGTCCTTCAAACTCCCACCCCTGTCCGAGCAGCTTGAGTCTCGCTCGCTGCGTTGGTATGGTCATCTGCTCTGTCTGCCTGCCCAAACACCCGCCCGGCTCTTCTTCGATTTCGACCCAGCTGCAAACGGCTGGAGGCGTCCTAGGGGAAGACCACGCACCAGATGGGCGGACGTCATCCGTGATCGGCTCGCCTCCAGAAAACATCAACCGGCTGAAGTGACAACCCTCGCCCTGAACCGACCACTCTGGAGAAGACTGACGGCGCTGACGACTGTTTCCCTCTACGCTGGCGACGCTGCCGAGCAAGAGCTTTAAGTAAGTAAAGTAAGTGTTTATTTTTGAAATCGTAAGAATTAGTTGGTTTGACCCCTTTATATTTTTTGGCTCCTTTTCCTTTACATTGCGCAGTTAGATACCTGCCCATGTTCAAATGTATTTTTTTTTACAGTGTCAATAAATAATGTAGTTTTTGTTTCTTCTGGTTTTAGTCTTCTAATGGTTTTTGTAATGATCCTCAAGTTGTAAATGTTTTCTATAATAACTATCTTCGAATGCGTACCTAAAACAAAAAAAGATAAAGGTTTACTTGGCGTCTGATAAAATTGGTTTTGATGCATAATAAAGAACTTTGCAAAAAAATGTAGAAATAAACTTTTCTAACAATTAATTGAGCGAAAAAAGGAACGCATTGCAAAAAAAACTCAGTTAAAAATATATAATAACTACATATAAATTAGTAAGCCCTTCAAAGGTGAAAGGAACGCATTGCAAAAACTCAGTTAAAAATACATAATAAACTACATAGAAATTAGTAAGTCCTTCAAAGTGAAAAGTTGAAAAAACATTATCTGAGTATAAAATTAATTGTATTTAAATCTGCCTAAGTGTCAAGGTGAGCGATGAAAATGGCTCTCCTGTTTCTGCTCATGATCGTCACTTATATTTTTTCATCTTTTAGGCCAAATTGGCTTTAGAAAATGTGATAACTACAGTGGACAGTGATGAAGAAAGTGGAACCTCAGACTTTTTCTCTTTACACAAAGAAAAGGAAACTATAAATGCTGAACCTTTACCGCTAGAAGACATAGTTGGGCCCAGCTACGCTAAGAAAAGGCCTGCTAGTCCAGTGTTAGAAACAATATCAAAACCCACATCTAATTGGAATGGACTCTTATGAGGAAGTAACACATAAGGAGGAATATCCAGTCTCCGAACTTTCATTAGGTCAGCCATCACAAGTATGCCTTGATGAAAAAGCTGTAAAGTCTTTTCCGGGGTCATATGTAAGTTATTTCTAGGGTTATATGCCCCAGGGAGTATGGGTAATTCCCCCTCCGCTGTCTTTCCCTTGGATAGGGTCTATGATTTTAGTAAGCTTTTTCTCTTTCTGTCATTGCTTTTGTGTAATTTAATTGTTTTTTAATTAAATTAATAACAGTTAAAATTTTGGAAACAATAATCTCTAAAACATGTATATATATATATATATATATATATATATATATATATATATATATATATATATATATATATATATATATATATATATATATATATATATATATATATATATATATATATATAATATATATATATATATATATATACATACATACATAAATTTATTTCCCATCATAAATGTAAAATACAACACTGATGGAGTATAAAGAAAGAAAATGGAAAGAAAAAAAAAAAAAAAAAAAAAAAAACAAATAAATTCTGACAAATACAAACAGAACCAAAACAGAGCAGAACAGACAAGAAAAAAAAAAAAAAAAAAAAACAACATAGGGGCAATTATCAATCAATCAAACAATCAATAAATTTATTTCCCGAAATACACACATGATATAAACTCGGAGTAAAACTTTAGACGGTAACAAATTACATAAAGGCACTAAACAAGGTATTTCGTCGGATCCAGCGACTTCTCAAATCGCAGTCTCCGTTCCGCGATTGCTTTAAAAGGATCTGTGACCCCATATACAGAAACCAGGCACCGGTTTCTGGCCCAAAGAGGTATGCCAAGGAGGAACTTGGCATACCGAAAAAACAACGTTCGTAGCGTCTTCTTATCCGAGATAGTAATATACTCCAAAAGGGTGATAAAGCAAGCAAAAGGGGGCATAGCAAATGCATTGTAAATTTTTGATAATATACTTCTTTTGTATCGAGCTTTACAGGGAACAAGCATACATATGTCTTACGAAGCTTCGAACCAACAAATTCTAGCAAAAGCGATCGGGTATGCCTCAGATCACTCCCAATCGGAAGTCCAAGGTAACTGATACTTGGCGATAGAGGTATCGGATGACCATCTAGACAAAACATTATTCGGGGAGGGCCGGCTACGCGATTTACCAAATGCGACAACCTCACTCTTCTCAGCATTAAACTTCAATCCGATTTTCCTATACTCAATACATAAAATATCAAAATTTTCCTCTATACCCGAGACAGTCCTGCTGAGATTCAATATATCGTCAGCGTAGTTCAGAAGCGACATATCAAGGCCTCGGTAGATAAATGTCGTGCGAACTTTCTTCTGGGCCTCCAGGACACTGTTATTATATAGTGGGGGTGAAGATACACCCCCCTGCCTAATACCTTTCCATACACGTATTACACACTTCGAAATTGCAAAAACCATCTCGTGTCGCACTTTAATAACAACATACAGTTTGCTGTACATATTCCTGTAAACACGTAAAATTGAGCGATCAAGACCACGATCTTAGCGCTGATTAAAAGCTGAGGATGAATTCCCGAGTCAAACGCACGCGAAACGTCGTGACCGGCCATAAGAAGAATATCGTCTTTCTCTTCAACATCAACTAAGACATTAGCAATAACTCTATGTACATGTTCACGACTGTAACCATTTTTAAAACGAACTGATTTTCTGGTGTCGAACAGACTTCTGTTATCTCATCAATAACTATCAGCTCTAGCAATTTACACATTACCGAGGAAACCGTGATTGGCCGATATGAACTGCATTTACTTTTATCCTTTCCTTTCTTAACCACCGGGGTTACAACACCAGCACAGAACACATCGGGGACTAACCCACAGTTGAATATAGTTTGGAATAGTAGACCCAAGTGGTGCAACAGATTTATACTTCCGTGCACGAGGTGCATACCGCATAACTGATCGATTCCACATGACAATTCTTTTTCAGTTTAGAATGCACTGTTTAATTTTTTTCCAGACTAACCGTGAAACTGGGACCCGAATCACAATCACCCAGAGTCGCAACAAGCTGCGTAGAGAAATCTTCTTCCAAAACGGTATCTGGGGGTGAAAATTCACTAGTATAATATTTAACCCATTCTTGCTCTGATGGATCTTTTGATCACTTGACTCGCAATCACCTTTCTTCTTTGAAATGAACTTCCATATTTCATTGGGATTTCCTGACAATCTTTCACTATATCCATCAATCACAGCTCTTTTGTGTTTAGTAAGATTTTAGAAAAACTGACGCTTGGTGTAGAGTCTTACATCATTCACAGCGCCAGAACGTGGTCTACCACAGCTATTCCACAAACGGTACCAAAATTTGGAAGACTCGCACGCGTGAGCCAGCTCTGGATTAAGAGACCACTTAGGAACTTCAGACCCCACGCGCACTTTGCGTTTGGGTACAGCAGCTGTTTCGGCACACCGCATCGCATGGGTAAGCTCAGAGCAGTATATGTTTAGAAGAATCTGCTTTTCACTGACTGATATTTTAGCGTTCTGCTGTAGTAACTGGACCGGTATCTTGATTTTCGCCAACACGCTATCAAGAACACTAGAATATGCACTGGGGTTGACTTTATTCCATTCGGATTTAAAATACCACTTCCTTTTCCTTGGGTAGCTGATTTCAGGCACAGCAATTTTCAAATGAGGCAGGTTTAGGGTTATAGGGAAAATGATCGGATACCGATAAGCCAGTATCGACACGGCTAACACTAAGTGATTTCACACTGTTCGAGCAGACGAAGAAATCCAAAGAGCTTGTTGAGCCTGAATTGTGCACATATGTGAAACAGCAGTCATTTGGTACGGGGTGCATGTCGGCAAGAGCGGGCAACAGGATTTGAGACCTTGCGCTATTACTATCGTTTAAGTCACAGTTGAAATCTCCCACAACAATCACCTGCCCATGCTTATCATGACAGTCCTGAAAAAAACGGAACGCACCAGTTGGGAGCATGCAACACTGAATCTCTCCTCTGAAGCAATGTCGCGGTAATCGGTTGGGAGATAAAACAGAGAATACGTAAGCTTCACACCGATTTTTACAGCCACAAAACATTCATTTTGACTAAACAGCTGGACAGCCAGGTGAGAATTAACGAGTATGGCAACGCCACCTGATGGTCTTCCTCGACCCGAAGCCACAGCAGGCACCGAAAAATACTTGAATATTGTCACTGAACTTCAGAAGAGAAACCGAGGATGTCGACAGGAAGTGCTCCTGCAAAACAGAGCACATCGTTGCAACATAGCGCACTTTCGAGAAACGGTAGCTTTTCAATAACATTTCCGTTAATGTTCCACGAGCAAACCTTTAGTTGGGGAGCAATCATTTACTAGCCATGATTTTCATTGCTACTGGGCATTTGATACTAAAGCAAGGATGGTCCGCAGAACTGCATAGTGCGCATTTCACATCATTATTGCAAGGGTCCTCTTTCGAATTTTTATGACAAGCGGGCACAGCGAGAGCACTTGGTATCATTTTTGCACGTTTGAGCTGCATGTCCAAACTGTTGACAGTTTATAGCAACGCATGGGCAGGAATTATATACTCCTGAATTCGGTGTTTCTCATAGCCAAAGGTCACAGGGTTTTCCATTGCTTTGAGTAAAGTGCATCTTACTGTCGAAAAGCAGCTTGAACGATCGAGTTTTTCGTATCCTTTCTGCTTTAACACAGTTCTGAATCAAACCACATAGATCAATGTCCTCGATATCATCTGGGATATGACGTATAATACCAAAGCATGAAGGCGACTTCAATTTAGCATCCTTAACTGCATTAGCAAGTGTAGTCGCGGCGTCCTTATCGTCAAGGACAATCCGCCACTCTTTCTGAAGAGGTTTCAGGTCCATAATATGAGAACAACAAGCGGCATCCGCGAGGCTCTCAATATAGCCTTTGCGGTCATCCGGCTTTACAAGACCTTTCGCTGGTTGTTTCAAAGATAACCGAGTACGTAGGTTTCGGCTGAGAAGTGACACTGGGGACCTGAGGCACAAAGCTAGGCTGAGACTTTAGAGTGGTTATATGTTGTTTAAGGTCTTCAACACTGCTGCAGACTTCGTTCAGTTTCCTGGTGAGAGTTAGCAGTAACCTCACCAGGAATTACGGCACTTCATCCGGTTCATATATGACAAACTTAGGAAGAGCTATTTTCTTTTTCGTCACACTGCCGAACAGCTCCGATCAGATCAGTCACAATATCAAGCGCCTTGACACGCTCTGACACACGAGTAGTCTTTCCAGCCATCGGCCAGATAATTTCCTTGCTTTCAACAGTATATCAGGCTTATAATATATATATATATTATATATATATATATATATATATATATATATATATATATATATATATATATTATATATATTATATATATATATATATATATATATATATATATATAATAATAATAATAATATATGAAAAACCCGTCGTAAGCAATAAATGTACAATGACAGAGTATACAAAAAATGCGAATAGAGGAAACAAAAAGAAAACATACTAAAAAAATAACAACAAAAGCAACAACTTCTTAAATAGTATACAAAATAGTACGAAAAGAGGAAAACAGAAAGAAAAAACATACTCAAAAAATTACAACAGAAAACAACAACTTCTTCTCGAAAATAGCAACAAGGACAAAAACTTCTGAAAAAAAAACGGAAACAAGAGGGAAAAATAAACAAGCAAACTTGCCCACTCTGGCTTTAGAATTGCTGGTTTTGTTTTTTGCCGACTAATAAGTGTCTCAACAGATAGATTTGGGTCCCGCTAGGTTATAGTGCCGAATCAGAAAACTGTTTTTGTCCAAGGTGGCAATTTTAGTAGGTACTTGGCAAAACGGAAAAATAAAGAGCGGATTTTAGACTTTTCACGGTTCGCCAATAATTTCCAGAAAGGGGGTCACATATAATATATGTGGCAGAGCGGTAGCGTTGTAAATACTTGCCAGTAGTGGACGGTTAAATCTCAGAGTGGATTTAATGATCAAAGCATAGGAGCTGGAAATTCGCCGTTCAAGATATGAGATCAGGAGGGAGCGGGTATGCTGTAATGAGGTACCTATTGGCAGCCCCAGATATACTATTTTATCAACTGGTTTTTACTGAGCAATCACCTAGTGTGACATTAGTAGTAGGGTCATTCTTCCAATTGTAAAGCAAGACTTCCGACTTTTGGAGTTATATCTCAGACCGACTTTCTCGTAATTGGACTGCAGACAATGAGAATATTTCTGAAAAGCGGTTAAGCGTCCGGCTGAGATTCAGCGTGTCATCAGCATAGCATACTAGGGAGATGTCAATGGAAACTGAGAATGCATGATGAAGGACAGCTGTCTTGAGGCTCAATAATGTAGTTGTTGAAGAAATTGGGGGATAAAACTGCCCCCTGACGGGCGCCTTATCGGGAGGGAGCTTGAGTCACACGCGAAGGCGAGAGTAAAGATCACGGAAAAGCCCGAATGATATTTGAGTTCACTCCTCTTTTAGCTGAGTTTAGCAACATAAGCGCATGAATCAATGAATCAAAACGCTCTCTGCAGGTCTAAGCCACCGATCGCTAGGCTTTCTCCTGATTTGTGTGCATCCAGGAGTACATTTGCAACGACATGGAGCGCTTCATCACAACCAATACCGCGTTGGAAACCGAAATGTCTTGGTGGACTGCAACATAGTTTCTCAAACTCATCTACGAATAAAAGTTCAAATAACTTGCAAAGAGAAGTAGCAATCGTGATTGGACGGAAAGAGGAGCATTGCCATGGTATTTTTCCTTTTTTAGGAACTGGCGTAAGATCTCCAATTGAGAAAGTGGTTGGGACAATACCCTGAATGAGGACAATCTGCATCAGGAGAATTACGTGACTAATGATAGCGGGCCCACCGCTATTTAGATGGAGTGCGCTGATCCCATCAATCCCGAAAGATTGTTTTAGGTTTGAGGCGAGAGATGGCATTGCATACAGCTCCCTCTGTTACAACATAATCACCCTGAGGACAACTATCTAAGAAGTCGTCCAACTCAGCTTCATATCTTTCGTTGAGGGCTGGGTCAGGAGGCAAAAATTCTGACCCATAGTAAGCGTACCATTCAGAATGAGGGATAGCACATGCGGACAAAGACTCGTCGCTTTTAGAGGACAGAAAACGCCAAAGGAGAGAAGGATTAATTTTGGCCCTTGTAGATTCGATATCAATCATCAATATAAAAAATTCTATGAGCTTTTAGCTCCTTCGCGAATTTTCTTTTTGTGAGCAGGCGGATTGAATTGACTACCCCCGAACGGGGTCGTCCACAAGAAATCCAAAGTTGAAGCCAAAATTTAGAACTTAGAATGGGTATCCACTAAATCTGGATTTTCACACCAGCAGGAAGGGGCAGGATGACGGGGTCTACTTAGAGGGACGGCAGCTTTTTCAGCACAGCGAAGGGCATGGCCAATTTCTGCGCAATAAATATCGACTGCTAGTTGTGTTTCCTCCTTTGAAAGAGCAGTTAATCTAGAGAGAAGATGGAAAGGGACGCGGATCTTACTAAGGACTCTGGCGGCTTCTTCTTGAAATAAAACAGGGTTAATTTACGCCAATCACGGCGAGACCTAGGAGGTGTTTTCGAAGTTGTTTTGCGTTTGTGTATCTGAGCTGTGGCAAGGAATCTCAGCTGAGAACTGTATTGGTAAGTGATCAGATAGCTGAAAATCAAGCACAACCTTGACAGGCGAAATCCTGAGATTTGCGGACGCAACGACGTGATCGAGATCTGATTTAAATCTGTACGCTTGAGATCAAACTTGTCTTCAAAAATACTAAGCAAACAACGTAGAAGTAAAGACCTAGATAAGAGCGGTTCATTGAAATCGCAATTGAAGTAACCAACTAATATGCATTGAAGGCTTAGGATCTAATACGGTTAATACACTGGCCGAGTTTTTATCACTAGAATAAGTAAAAGCACGCTCCGAACGCTCATCATGGTAATTTGTAGGCAAAATATACATTAATAAAAACACAGCCCTCAACACGAATCGCTAGAAAATTATCATTGACTTCAAATTCACTAGATCTTAGAGTAGAACGAACGAAAGTGGCAATACCACCGGAGGGTCGCCCTTTTCCACTTAGCTGCTTCGCTGAAACTGAATAAAACCCATACTGAACTATTAAAACTAAGAATACTTTTACTGCGGCTTGTGACGAAATGTTCTTGTAAACAGAAAACTTCATTTTGCTCAAATACAACATATTTGCGATGTTTAAACCACCTTGCCTTCTTTCCACGGCTTTTCGTTGCTCCTCCGTATTTATTTTTTTCTATGAAAAAAATGGGTCATGATTTTAGTTTTAGTAAGCTTTTTCTCGTTCTATCATTGCTTTTGTATAACTTAATTATTTTAGAATTAAATAATACTGACGATTTTGAAATGATGAGCTCTAATATATATATATATATATATATATATATATATATATATATATATATATATATATATATATATATATATATATATATATATGTATATATATATATATATATATATATCCTCTTTGCGATGTTCAAACCACCTTGCCTCCTTCTCTATGGCTTTTCGGTGCTCCTCTGCGTTTTGTTTTTTTTTTTCTTATTTTTTTCTTTTCTTTTTTTCTTTGTTAATTGGTCAAGGTACATTTTTTTTTTCATATAGAAGATATTAGAAATTCCACAAAAACAACCGCTCAGTCTAATTCTAGTCGTACAAAAGCAGATTTTCCGTTTGAATATTTGCATACTTAAAGGGACGATCAAGGTTCTCTTGTAGTGGTAAAATTTGGTTGTATTTTGTAAATCTTGCTGTCATCAATTTGGAATACATTTTTCTATAGGAAATTTTTGGGTATATTTTGAGTCTTTTTCTTGTTTGATACTTTTTTCTATCAAAGTCTCTCACTCTCTCTCTGTCTCTCTCTCTCTCTCTCTCTCTCTCTCTCTACTCTCTCTCTCTCTCTCTCTCTCTTTCTCTCTCTCTCTCTCCTCTCTCTCTCTCTCTCTCTCTCTCTCTTCTCTCTCTCCTCTCTCTCTCTCTCTCTCTCTCTCTTCTCTCTCTCTCTCTCTCTCTCTCTCTCCTCTCTCTCTCTCTCTCTCTCTCTCTCTCTCTCTCTCTCTCTCTCTCTCTCTCTCTCTCTCTCTCTCTCTCTCTCTCTCTCTCTTCTCTCTCTCTCTCTCTCTCTCTCTCTCTCCGATACTTCTCTCTCTCTCTCTCTCTCTCTCTCGTCTCTCTCTCTCTCTCTCTCTCTCTCTCTCTCTCTCCTCTCTCTCTCTCTCTCTCTCTCTCTCTCTCTCTCTCTCTCTCTCTCTCTCTCTCTCTCTCTCTCTCTCTCCTCTCACTCTCTCTCTCTCTCTCTCTCTCTCTCTCTCTCCTCTCTCTCTCTCTCTCTCTCTCTCTCTCTCTCTCTCTCTCTCTCTCTCTCTCTCTCTCTCTCTCTCTCTCCTCTCTCTCTCTCTCTCGCTCTCTCTCGCTCTCTCTCGCTCTCTCTCTCTCTCTCTCTCAGATCTCTCTCTCGCTCTCTCTCGCTCTCTCTCGCTCTCTCTCGCTCTCTCTCGCTCTCTCTCGCTCTCTCTCTCGCTCTCTCTCTCGCTCTCTCTCGCTCTCTCTCTCTCTTCATCTCTCTCTCTCTCTCTCTCTCTCTCTCTCTCTCTCTCTCTCTCTCTCTCTCCTCAGCTCTCTCTCTCTCTCTCTCTCTCTCTCTCTCTCTCCTCTCTCTCTCTCTCTCTCTCTCTCTTCTCTCTCTCTCTCATCTCTCTCTCTCTCTCGTCTCTCTCTCTCTCTCTCTCTCTCTCTCTCTCTCTCTCTCTCTCTCTCTCTCTCTCTCTCTCTCTCTCTCTCTCTCTCTCTCTCTCTCTCTCCTCTTTCCTCTCTCTCTCTATCTCCCTCATTTTTACTCCCGTTCTTAATATATTGTCAGTCTCCCTTCTTTTTCTTTGATAAGAAACAAAGCGTGTGAACCTTGCCTTGCTTGCTCTCAACATCCTACGTTTTATTCATTTTATTAGTTTACTAGTTTTATTAGTTAATTAGTAACCTTTAATCACAATTCTAATGGAAAACAATTATTTCTGTTTTATTTATATTACCAATTTCATCTTCTTCTTTTCAGCTCATGCAGCTGCAGGGTAAAAGGGCAAGATTTAATGAATCAATCCAAATTCGAGATATATCTGAAGCATCTATACGGTCAGATCCAAACGAATGGTTAAAGCAAGTATCTGTTGAAAAAGCTTCCATTCCTGGTGGATACAGTGCAAGCAAAAGAGATGGCCCAGATGCTGCTTCTAGAAGAAAACATCAAATGACATATCTTGTTCATCAGGTATGCACAAGTACCTTGTATTACCTAGACTGTAATTGTGCTGAAATTACTTTGAGAAACCTAGGATGATTTAGATTCCGCGTGAAATTTTTTAGTGTTACAATTTAACTTCTCATGCATTAATTGGGTACTCTCTTGTTCTTTTCTCTTCTGATCTCTGTATATAATATCTTTTCTGCACCGAAAGAAAAGAAACATGGAAGTGGTTTGAAAAAGTATTTTGCAGGGGGGGGGGAGGTATAGTATCATAAGGTGTCTAAGTATGTGTTGTTACTTCGCAGCTTCTTCACGAGCTATGAAATTGCCAATATTTCAGCTCACGAATAATGTTGCATATAATTTTTCGAAGGTCTCACATTTTCAAAACGATAGTCTTGAAGGTGGAAAAACGGGTTTTGGACGACGTTTTGAACATTTCACCATCAGGATAGAGGACTGTTTAACGTCAAATGTTGTGGCATTTGAGACATTCAATAAATAAAAAATAAAAAGGGTTTAATATATGTAAAGCAGCAAATACATCAACTGCCTGAAGCAAACTTGTTTAGGCTAAACACCGTTTAAAAAAAACCTGATAATTATACTACTAACAACTAAATAAAATAAAGAAGAAGAAGAAGTTAAAAAGAAAAAGGAAAATAACGTGGTTCGGCCTCACTGAGCTGATTTAAGCCTATAAGGTATTTTAACTAGCCAAGCCTTTCGAGTCCACCCTCACTAAACGTAGTTTGAGAACAGGCCATGCCAAACTTATGGATACAGCTGTGCATACTGTGTATCAGCATATACGAGTCAGTATATTGAATAGATTATTCTTCTTTTCGGCTATTTGCTAAACAATTTTTATGTTAGATCTCTTCTGCTGGACGTTCACCGGTAGATACCAGAAAAAAGTCGAAAAAATATCGTTTTCGATATAGATATTTACGTTTCGATATTTGGAGAGATATATCGGCACAGATATAGATGTATTTCTCACAAAAGCAATATATCAATATTGATATTTAATATCGCCCAACACTACACGATACTTTAAGTAAAAGAAGAATATGCCGTTCAACATATTTCAGTCTCAGTGATGTGCCTTTTTGATCATCAGAAAGCATTTTGATGGCTGAGTTTTCGATCGAACAACGAAGAAGTAAATGAGTTGGAAAATTATTTGACCCGACAATTTTACAATGCAGGAGATAAGGGTGAACCATAGAGAAATAAAGAGACCTTGTTACATGAATGGGGAAAAATTTCTATAACTTTCTCATAGTTCCAAGATTCCATGCAACTTTACTGCATAACACCTCCATGGCAGGCTTGTAACTTAGGCGTTCCTATATTAGACAGCAAGATATTTAATACTGTTTAGTCGTTCAATTGAAGTATCACCAAGTGTTAGTTCATTAATCCATGGTAATTAGAGCTTCTTCCTTAAACTAGAAATTGTGATGTTGCGGTATTCAACCTCACTTTGTTAGCTCTTGTCCATTTCTCAATTTCAGTTTTACCAGTAATATGCTTCTCCATTAATTCCCGTTTTTCTTTCGCTACCACTGTAAAATGTACATGATCCGTAAGCAGTGCAATAATTACCTTTAAAAATATACTGACAGGAAAAGTGAGGTCAAAGGACAATCCCTCGGTAGATCCAAACAGGTGATTGATAGATATTGAAAAAATTGTTGGTCTCAGCAAAGACCCTTATGGATCACCATTTCAACTTTTTTTTTTAGATCCGATATCCAGAAATGGTTTTCAGGAGGGGAGGGACAGAGGGGGCATTCGTCTCAGGTGCAGCAATTTTATAGACGCAAAATCTCAAATAAATAATTTAATGGTTCTAATCATTTTGTGATGTTTGAAATTTTATTTTATAAAATAGAGGGCACAGTTGGCAGTAAGTATAAGCAAATTGAATCCGAATATTTTTTTTTCCACATCTTCATCACCATTTCTTGAAAATAAAAGTAAGTAGCAATAAAAGTAGAATATTGCGATGATTTAGATCCCATTCAGTTGTTCCACTAACACCAAGATATACGAACACCGATATTAACGCCGACACATTTCCTTAATGAAACCTATGAATGTGTTAGAATTAGTTATGCAATACGGAGATGAAGGGGTCTTTGCAAACGTAAGAGATGCCTATAAAATATTATTAGTGATGACAATGTCGGTGGCCATTAAGCGGTCGTTTAGTAAACTTAAATTAGTGTTAACGTACCTCAGATCAACTATGGGCCAGGAGCGATTAAATTATTTAGCGGTAATGAGCGTAGAACGCGAAGAATTAGAAGCAGTCACTTGAGATTAATTTTGTCTGAAATGTCTTGATAGACAGGGGAAGAAGAACACTAATCAAGATTTTTCCCCGGGCGCAAGAGAAGCCAGAACCGCCATGCCCGATATGGCACCACCAACACTCACATATAAGGAACGACTACCAAAGGAAAAGTCTTAAAACGTCTAAGAAAGCCCCTCGGAAACAATAATTATCAAGTTTTGCAAGCAAAATACCAGTTTCACTTTAGTCAAAGGCTTTCACAATATAAAGGCAAAATG
Source organism: Artemia sinica (assembly GCA_027921565.1). NCBI lineage: Eukaryota > Metazoa > Arthropoda > Branchiopoda > Anostraca > Artemiidae > Artemia > Artemia sinica. The sequence continues at coordinate 49,599,031 of CM051264.1, forward strand.
AAGCCACTTTCCAACCAGTTTCTAGGGCATCATTTACTACCGTTTTTTACCTTCTCTAAAATAGCCTTTATTTGCCTTTCGAAGTAACTTTTCGTTGTTGTTTTTGTGTGCCTCTCTTCGGCATGTGGTGATGTACCAGAATATTTAAAAAGTCATCTCCTTTTTCGTTATTGCAGCCATTAATCCCTTAGAAATCCAAGGTTTAAATGGTATGTTGCCTGATTTGAAATTTTACAACTGGTCTCTAAAATTCCATTCCTAATAACCTTAAACAGAACTTCAATTCAATTAAGCCCATTATCTTCAAAAAGCTCAAACCTAGACCTTTCTAATTCGTTTTTAAATTGGACTAGAGCCCTTCATCAATCTTCAGGCGATCTGTTTGTGTGTTCTAGGAGTTGTAGTCTCTGGTCTGCAAAAATTATTAACACCCAGCAAAACTCCAAAATGATCAGAGGCATCATTAGTCACAATTGAAGCTAAATCATTCTTAATATTATAAAAAAAAATACTGTCAAATAACGAGTCGGTGTTAGCAGGAACCCCAGTAAAATTTTTCACCAGACACACCGTAACAGAACATCAAATTAATAAACTCGCGACTTTTAGGATCTGTATTCGGTTTGTTAAGGTCCAGACTAAAGTCCCCACACACGAACAACGACATATTAACCTCATCAAGCTCATTCAACTGCTTTTGTAATAGCTCCAGAAACTCCTCGGTAGAACCAGAAGGTGAGCGATAAATCATAAGCACCGAAAATTTTCTGTCCCGATTTACATAGTTCTAATACCCAACTTTTAACACCATTTCTTTATTAACCTGCTTGTCACTCCTCACCTTACTATCCATATAACTCCTGACGTAAACGGCCCTTCCGCCATGTTGCCTTTTTTTCCCTATTTTGAGCATTGGTAGGGGATGTAGTTAATAAGGTGTAGAAGCATTAGCACTATGAGCAGAAAGCTTAGTCAGAGTATGCTTTCCATGAGAGCTCATAAACAAAGGGGTCAGTTTAGCCCCCGAGTGATTTTTGAGAAATCCATTTAGATTAAGCAATTAACAGGGGTGTTGAAATAATAATGGTTCGATCTTATTGCTGAAAAAGTATTAGGTTATTGTTCCATCATTACTGATAGATGCATTATAGATCTTTTTCTAAGCTGTTGTATTTGCATGTGAATGTGCATTTGATTGAAGTGTTTGTGAAACAAAAGGGCATTTCGTACATAAGCGTTTGATTTTCTCCAACAGACTGTGAACCTAGGCGATCGCGAATCTCAGAATTCGGAACTGACGCTCTAAAGATAATAATGACCACAGTTATAAAACTGGCATGAGATACACAATATCCATGCCTTTTTTTTTTCTTTTTCTTTACATGTTGATTCTACAAAGACCTAATGTTTGTTAAAACTGGTATCTAAAGCATGCGAAAAATATTGCCATCTATTATTATTGACAGTAATATTCCTCATAAAGTCAAGTCGTTTTATTCACCCGCAATAATCTGTAAGATAATTTAATTCTTAACTATACAGATAATTTCCCTTTGATCAGAGAATAATAGAAAGGCTGACTGGTTACAACTAGAATGATAGAAACGACGTTGTAAACCTTTTTAATTGTTGGAGTATTGAAATAAGCTAGACAAAATTGTATATCGAATCCGAAAAATCAACAGTTAAAATTAAATGATACTAAAAAAACATAAAAATGTAAAAAGAAATATTTATATATTGACTAAAAAAAATTTGTTATTGTGATTGTCGCATGTCCAACTCTTCTGTGGTTTTTTTTTTTTAGTGAATTGGTACCTCTATGATATACCCACTACCGCTCAAGTTGTATAAGAAATACTTATTTATTGACTAAAAAAAAGAGATTGTTATTGTGATTGTCGCGTGTCCAACTCTTCTGTGACTTTTTTTTATCGAATTGGTACTTGTATGATATATCCCCTGCCGCTCAAGTTGTTCATGCATTGACGCACTGTAAACCGGTTTCTTTCGCTAGTTTCTTTCACCTTAGCGCAAGAAAAGGTAAAGAGAAGTGACTGAATAGATGGAATATATATAGTTTGGGCTATATATTTGCACATTAGGGAGGGGGGGTGTTGGTAAAGTACTTGGACAGTGTCAAGTCAGAAAACAATTCTTTCTTCCTAATATGCAGAATAATCGTAGCTAACACATTTTGCATGCAGACCCGCTGTACCTTACCCCTGCCCCTAATGTGCAAATTATAGCCCAAATTTGTTTCTAAAGTATTATATTTTTTATCATACTTAGGTATATTTTACTAGAATTAACCAAACTTCACTTCTTGAGTGGTAGTGGTATATCATACAAGTACCCACGAATTTTGTGAAATTAATTTTCTTAGCTCTATTGAATGATATAGCCCGCAAAAATCTAAAAAAAATTGCTATTAAAAAAAAAAGAAAATTGTGTCTGTTAATATCTGGGGGAATTTGTACGTACCGCGTCATATTCACTGTGAGTCGTCTGTTTTATGAATGAGCCTATTAAAGTCGGTTTGATTATTTGTTATTTATAAAGAGACCAACAGTAATCTTGTCAAAATCAGTTTTTATGTTTTCCTGAAAATTATCGATTATTTCATATCCAAACTCTGCACATGATGCCTGTATTATAGTTCTAAATAAAATGGACTTTTCGCCTTTTTCCGTGATGTTGAGAACTTTCAAACCAAAAATTGGGCCGAAGTCTTGGTCAAACTTACGAAGACTAAAGAAGTCTTTGGCAGACGTTTATTTTATGGACCATTAATGAAACCTTGACATATGTCTCGAGAATTTGTATTTTGTGTCTGTATTAAGAGTAAATTTGGTTTGCAGGCAAAAGCAAGAGAAGTGGAGCTGAAAAATCAATGGGCTAGTAATCGACAAACGAAGCGTCAAACTCAGTCCAAGTATGGCTTTTAAGGTGGTTGGACTTTTTACTTATTGTAAATAATTTGTTTCTATTAAAACGAACTTTAGAGTTTTGTACCCAATATTTTTCTAATCTATATTTGTGTTCTAAATTTTTAGACAGGGTGATATCAGCTGCGTAACTCAGATGTATTATAGTGGGCAAGCTGTTAAAATCTTATTTTTTTTTGGCTCTCAAAGAGGATATGAGGAACCAATTGGTCATGATTCAAGCCGATCTATATGGTTGAAGATTCTAATCACCTATCCCACCTCGCTCAGTTTGCCATCGTTACATATCTTGGGTTCTCCTGTTCACCAGGTTTATATTCTTATGGGGGGGGGGAGGAATCTTCATTTTAAGTTCAATCACATCCAAAAAAAAACCTAGGAGTTAGTTATTTATGGCTGTGTAGAAACCCTTTGTTGTTGTGTTTTTTTTTTTTTTTTGGGGGGGGATCATCCTTTCAAGCATATAAAATGATGAATTTTTAGAGTGTCGTGTTGTTTAGGAAAATTATTTTTTACTGATCCGTTGCTAGCTAGGAGCTTCAACTAAGAACTGGAGCTAGGAATGTTGCTGAAAACTCTAAATAAAAGGAGTGACAGGGACGATCAGGTTCAGTTATGTAATTTAAGTATATTTGTTTGGTTTTGAACATTTTCCGCTCTCTCATTTGGTTTGATTAAGCCTTTCAGGCCAAATCAAATTGTATTCGATTTGATGGGTTTTTTCTTCCAGGTTTTATCACCAAAGCATTTTATTGGTTAAAAAAGATACTAAATTCTTAAGGATTTCCCCTAAAAATAAGAAGCATTACAAAAAAGGATAAAAAGTTGTTTTTCCACCAACTTATGAATAACTTTTAGCCAATTATAAATTACCGATTATGGTAATCATGACAGGCTGTAGTTAACTCCAGTAGCCTACCAAGAATGGGATAGAAATAGAAAGAAAGGCAGGATCCAAGCTATAGCAAGGGGTTGGAACTCTCTAATCATCTTTAGCTTCGGACTTCTGCCTTTTTTACTTAGATTAGTGCTTAATTTCAACTATGTAGCCTTCAATGATTACGAAAAAGGACAAAGAGCTATTTTTCCCAGCGACTACTGAAAAACTTTTAACCAATTATAAATTACCGATTATTGTAACCATTTATAATCACGATTATAAAAAGCCTGAGGCTGTTTATTAAGTGGCGTAATAACTGCAAGACTGATAGAATTTATGATAAAAGAGTTTTGATTTTGCGGATGCAGTAATTAAATAGTCATTAGTTTACAAGTTATAAATTTTATAGAGGAACAAAAATTGATAAATGCTCTGGTCTATCACTATTACTAATTATTTGAAAAAAACTACGATTTCTAAAGAGTTAAAGAGGCTGAGTCACAAGTTTGAACCTTAAAACGTACAGGGATTAGGAGGTACAGTTGGGGGGCTGCCGCCCCCAACCCCCGCTTTTGCAGCCTCTTTTTGTTAAGGTTTTTTAAGTCCTGTAGCCTGCAATCAGTTGGTCGTAACAAGTTCATTACATTATAGCTTGTTATCGGTTAGGGAAAAATCTCCTGTAAAAAATCCAGCAAACAGGCTCAGTAATGTTTCTAATCAAAGAGATGCAATAGGATGTTCTTACGGTAAAAACTTCAAGCAGACTTCGTTCGTGTTGCAAAGCATTTCTTTGCAAGGGAAAAAAGTGGGGGTTGAGGGGGGCGGTAGACCCCCAAAATAAAAATCTTAACAAAAGAGGCTGCAACAGCGGGGGGTTTGGGGGGGGCAGCAGCCCACCAACTGTACCTCCTAATCCCTGTACGTTTTAAGGTTCGAACTTGTGACTCAGCCTCTTTAACTCTTTAGAAAACGTAGCTTTTTTCAAATAATTTCTGCACGTTTTTGTACAGTTTATTACTTATTATTGCTTGACTAACTGTTAGCTGATCGTGTCAGGAGTTAAAGTTGGGGGGGTTCCGCCCCCAAACCCCCCCGCGCTTTTGAGGATTCTTGTGTTAAGGCTTTTAATTCCTGAATACGCAAATCAAATGCACAGTAAGATTTTCTTTTTTCAACTTTTCTTCGAGCATGCGGGTATACGGCATGTTATCAAAGCAGTGGAGACTTACCTGTAAGCTGAAGGCCGACTGTGATTTTCTTCTGGAGACGCCTGTTGAGCCGAATGATTTAATAGATTGGATTTAAAAAAGAAACTGAGTTTCTTTTTAAACTTTAAATTTAAGAGATACTACTTTAAATTCAATATATAAAAAAAATTACTTTGACGGGGAATCGAACCCGGGTCTTCCGCATGACAGACAGGAATACTGACCACTGCACTATCAGAGACCCTTGTTAAATTTTCTTTAGTCTCTGCAATCTATTTTCGACGCAAGCAAATACAAAGTAAGATTTTCGTTTTTCGACAAAAAAAAACTTCTGGGAAAGAGCTGGAATCTTTGAAGCTTGCAGTCGGTCTTGTCAGGTTAAGAGGACTATTTTGATCTAATTTAATAATGAAATACTATGCTTTTAGGAATTTCAAAAATTAACATGGGCTCTTATAGGAAAACGAGGTTTTTCGTAAATGTAAATTCGGGGGATAATTTTTTCGGTCTGAAAATATCAAAAGGCCCTAACAGGTCGAATTCCGATTCGAATGAGTCCTCATTCACCCAAATCCGTTGCCAACTGTAGCCTGTAGGCGTGGCTGATAAAAAAAATAATTTGATGAACATTTAAAGTGGCTATATTTGGTTTTTGGAAAACAGGGAAGGAGTGATCGGACTGAGCTGAAATTTTGACGATAAGCTCCCAGGCCCTAGGAAAACTTATCCTCTAAATTTCAGCCTGGGGCTGTGGTGGGAGGGTCGAAACTTCCGGCCCACTTTCCCCCGTGAAGATAAAGTCGGAGGGGGGGGGTGAAATTTTGCATGTTTCTTAGTTTGAGCTTAGGCTACAAATGCGATCATCGCCGTCTCTCTCTGCGACCGCTAGGACCGAAAATCGCTAAACTTTGTGGTGGGTCGCCTCTTTAAAAGGCATAGGTGTGCCTCCTTGATAAATAGTTTTAGTGCCAAGGAAGACTTCTGTAGATTTTTAGAACAAGAAAATTTTGTAATGGGATCAAAATTCAAAACCTCAAAATTTTCCAGTTAAAGTTACTCAAGTAAAATAAAATCACCCAAAATATGAACCTAAAAAAATTCAAGTAACCTACAGATCGAGTAAGACTCAGCGTTCAATTTAAAAATAGCGAAACAAATGTATCTTATTCAAACATACATTGTAAAAAATCTTTTCCACAGAAAATGTAATAGCAATAAATAAATCCGCCTCCGCGTCGCCAATGTATGCAATAAATATCAGTGTGACCAAATCTCACATGACAGGCGACCAACAATGTAATTTAAATCTTAAGAGCTTGAATTCCCAAACTGTCAAGAGAAGGTAGAATTTATCATACGAAAAAAATAGTCGCTAGAGATACTAAGTATTTTTGTGTAATCTAATTGCATTGTTCTGAAAACTAAGTTTAGAACTATGTATTCAAATGCAACTAAATTGCATTGTCCTTTAACAACTTTCACAGAGATAAATTATAAGTCTTCTAAACTAAGTGACATGTCGCTAGCAAAAAATTACAATGTAAAACTTTGTTTTGTTGAGAAAAATTCCAAAGTGAAGTCTTAAAGTCATAAATCGTATCAAAATTCAAGTGGCCAATTGGTGTATCCCTGTCTAATAGAGATATAGAACATACAGTCTGAACCAATAGGACCAGTGTAATATACTTTTTAGCAACGCCTGAATGTAACCTCCGGCGAAATTGGAGAAGATAGATAGTTAGAACTTAGCAATTTTGCGCCAGTCTAGAAGTAGTCTATGAGGAGTCTAGAAAGAGTCTAGAACGAGTTTACAGTGAGTCTTTGAGAACAGTTTTATTGTAAGTGACCTATCTATTGCATTGTATATGACCCAGTCAATAACATTGCCCTAGTGTCTATGACTGTGAAATGTTATACCTGTATTGTTGATATTCCTGAAACAACTCTGTACCGCTAATGTGAGTAAAAAATAAATACATTACTTTCTTAATTTTATCTCTTTATGTTAGTACTTCTCAAGATAATTAGTCCTTGTGGCTCCAACCGCTCCCAAAGGAATCTGAATCCTTTCAATCTGATTTCGACTCAGCACGGCCATCAATAGATGTTCCCCGTTGGAACCACTGATTTAATTCCCCGCTCCACGAAGCTCCCCCGCAAACTATGGTATGATACTCGCGTAACACCAACTAAAGAAATAATTAAACCCCCCCCCCCCCCATAAAGAATTAATCGAAACCCCCCCCCCCCCCCCCCCATTAGAATTGGCGCGGCATTTTTTAAAGGAGCAAAACACAAGGACAAAATTTTCTACTTAAAAAGATTTTTGAGAAATACTACGCATAGAGAAAGTGCAATGTTTTGTTAGGCCTAAGTCCCCTTAAGATACTAACAAAAAAAAGTATACTCCCTAAGAAAAAAAATATATATATAGAATCCCCTCAAAAGATAATAAAAAAATTTGTAGCGTCAAATTTAAGTTATATAAAAAAAAACAGTGCCGAATTTTAATTATTTTTGAAAAAAAAAACTAGTCAATATGTCGCTAGATCCAAATGAACAACTGCTTAAACAAAAACTCTTTGCCAAAACAGTGGAAATTTCAAAATCCCTTCTCTCATATAATGGAGACTCAGACGTAGATGAATTTAGTATCCAATTAAACCAATTCGTAGAAGTAACTAAAACGGACTTAAAATCATTAGTAGGCATGTTATTAATGAGACTAAAAGGGCAAGCATTAACATTCTTAAAACAAATAGAGAACACCATAGGGGAAGATAACAATCTTCCAATAAACTCAATAGAAAACTGCTAAAAGCGTTCCGAGAAAGATTTGTTGAAACCAGTTCAACACACAAATTAAAGCACAGAACTGTATGTTTCGACGAAACCCAAAATTTTAGGGAATACCTACACAAAGTAATGGTATCAATAGAGGCTAAATATGGAAAAGAATCTGGTCCTTTATATGATAAAATTGTACTAAATGCTTTCTTGCAAGGATTGAGCCCCAAACTGTACCGAATGTTAATATCAAAAAATATTCAAACATTAGAGCTGGCAGTTCAGGAAGTAGAGAGAATCGTTGAAATTGACACGATTGTGGCAAATCACAATAAGTCAAGAATAAATAATGTAGGCGAATCAACTCCGGGATGATCACGAGGAATTTCACCCGCATTTTTTTCGAGAGATAATTCACCAAAACCGAACCAAAATAGATCTTCAACCCCTACCAGGCAAAGAATGGTACGTTTCGTGCCCACGAACACGACAAACTACGCAAATAACCCCCCATTCATATGCTACGCATGTAATAAACAAGGACATATTGCTAGGGAATGCCGTACCAGAAACAACTATACACCAGCAACCCCCAATTTTAATAATCGTTTGTTCGGGAGAACAAACTTAAATGCCAATGGGTCAGGAAGTTATAGAAGTAACCCCTCACGCCTCCCATTGTTCCGTAACCCCCTACCAACAAAGATTGGAATACGCAAATCCTTCCCCCAACCGACAAAATAATTATCGGTTCCCAAACCCAAATACGAGACAAAATATGTACCAATTTAATTCACGGACAGTGTATCCGACTAGATTTAACAGGAATACGAGCGATAAGAGAGGAAATTTTTTTCCGACAGGAAGAAATTTTTTCGTCAATGCAAAATGAACAAATGTCGCGAGCCGTCGGTACAAGAAATTCCAACCCACGTAATAATACGTGGCAATCATGACAATCAAATGTCAATCAACTTGCTAGGGAAGTTCCCACCGAGCCCCATGTCAAACACCAACCTATCAAATAAACGCACAGGGAAACGAATCAGGCCCCCAAGAAAATTAACCGGGACCCTGGAGGCCAGTATTTTTTTTATAGGTCCCTTCCAGTAGTTGTACCTTCTTAAGTGATAATAATGATATATTACCTATATTAAATGATTTTGGTGTTGCATGTATTTATTTCAAAGCGCTAATAGATTCCGGTGCATCGGTTAACATAATAAACTCGAATGTATTTAATAGATTACCAGTATATATTAAGTGACGGAAAAATTTCAATATTCCTAGTTTAACTAGCGTCACAGAGCATAGACTGGAGGCAATAGGCTCCATACACCTAGATGTAACAAAAGACAATAGAATCTTTCCTACCAACTTCATAATATGCAAGAATTTCCCATATGAGGCTATAATCGGTGCTATTTTTTAAAATCTAATAAAGTATTATTAGATATAGCGAATCACAGACTCGTATATCCATCCGATCCTATTCTCCGACGCGTGGAGAAAGGGGAAGCAACAGTGAATAGAATAAAGTCTTAGGAAAATGCCAGAGTATAGGCAAACAGAAATAAAGAAAATAGCAGAATTATGGAACGAGATAATAAATCTCAATACTGTCCCCTTACAGCTAACCCCACAAGCGGAAGATTTGACACAACCAAGCGCCAATCTTAACTTAATAGAAAATGACTCGGAAAAAATATTATGGATTCGCGGTGCGTAAAACAAAGATCCCTCCAAAAACAATGCAAAGAGTTCAAATCTCTCAAATGGTCACCCCGTAAATGACAATTCCGAAATTTGGTTTGCATCCCCGTGTAGAGAAATCCCCGAAAATCTGTTTGTGAAGAACAGATCATTTTATATGAGAAAGGGGAAGGTTTTATTTGGTTGACAAATACACATGAAAATGATACTATTACATTAGAAAAGGGAACATGCCTCGTTGAAATACAAGTGATTTCCGAGTGCGAGCTGAACGAATGGAAAAACTCCAAGAAAAGGTTAGTTAATAGCATTGGTGTCAGTAATCCAAGGAATAGGTAATGGCAAAAACTCCACCCACTAGGTACCCAAGACAAGACCCCAATTTTGGAAAAATTTAAATTAGATCATATCCAAGATACGGAATTAAGAGAAAAATCATGTGAATTGCTCTGGAATTTTAAAGATGTATTTTCCACATGTGAAGAAGACATTGGATTGATACCGTTCTATGAACATTCTATCCAAACTACAGGGTTTCCTGTAGCTAAACAACCCTATCGCATCCCTCATCCCTACAAAAATTGGTTAAAAAATAAAATCCGCGAATAAGAAAAAAAAACAATATTATACGCCCAAGCATAAGCCCATTCGCATAAGCCAAGCAACAAGCATATTCGGCCCCTGTTATACTAGTGCCAAAAAAGAACAAGGACCTTAGGCTTGTAGTAGACTATAGAGCCCTGAACAAGCAGGTAGTTAGCGACAAGTTTCCCCTGCCCCGAATCGATGAAATCCTAGACTCCTTCTCAACCAAAAACAAAATTTTACATCTCTCGACCTTACACAAGGTTATCATCAGGTTAAACTTTATTTCTCCTCATCTTTGGTGTAATATGGCTCTTTACTTTTTTTAAACTTCTTTTGTAATAAAATTATTAAAATTTATTTCTGTCCTCTTTTAATTCACATAACCTTTTTATCGGTTAAGAAAGGAAAGTTTTTTAATCTTTTTGGTTTTTCTCCATAAGAAGCCAGATTTTGGCTTACTATTTGTATATTGGATGAAATTTTATAACACTTTTTAGTAATGGTTGCACTATACTGCTTCGGATGGATAGGTACTAGAAATGTTATTTTAAAAAATAGGTTAAAATCTGCATAGCCTTGGGGTTCTATAGGTCTGAATGATTTCTACCCCCGTCATGTTAAAGTCTTGAGTATAGAAAATTATTGGCCAGGCATCCCCCCACCATGTGGCCTGGAAGCGTCAACACAATTCCCGTTACCAAGCAGACATTCACAGTTGCCCCCTCTCGATTCTTCGCTCTTGACACTAAAGTTCTTAAGTACTTTTAAAAAGACTTCTATTTAAGCGCCCACTGTATTTCAAGAGTTCTTATTCCCATTATTTCTTCCTCTTTCATCCCATTTTCCATTCCCATTCCTATTTCATTCCCATTTCATCCCCATTTCTTCTTAGAAATGGGGCAAAAAGTCAGACTTTAGCGTAAAGAGCAAGATTTTGAGGAGGGAAAAGCCCACATATACGGAATAACTTCAGTTTGTTTAAGTTTTAATGTAACTCCATACTTTCATTTGAAAAAACTTGTTTTTTATGTAATTTCTGATTGTTTTTCAAAAAATGTTTGGAAATCCAGATCCCCTCCATGGAAAATTACCTCCCGCATGGAAAATTCCAACATGGGAAGTTCTTCCCACGTGAAATATTTCCTCTTCGGAAATTTCCTCCAGACACCTCCATCTTCACTGAAAATTCTCATAGGGAAAGTTCTTGTGGAAGATTCCGCCTGAAAAATTGTCCTTTGCATGTTTTCATTTGAAAAAAGACTTTAATTTATGACCGTTTTTCAAATCATGCCTGAAACTCCCCCTCCCCATCCTTCGTGGAGAATTGTCCCATAAATCCCCCTCCTCCCGGTTGAAAGTTGCTCAGGGAGAATTTCGACATTCCCGGGGAGTGGGCAGTTATTTTTCTCTTCGTGATAATAAAATTTGTAAATAATTAAGCTATGCAATAAAAAACTTCCCTAAGAGTCTTAACAAATAAAATTTCCTTTGCACCCTTTTGGGTAATATAAAGACTCTCATATTTTTGAAGGACCCGACAATGCTTTTCAATAGACCATCGGATAAAGGATTCGCTTGCAAACGGTTAACGTTATATATTAGTCTAAGTCTTTAGTTTACATTAAATCAAAAAAAGTTTTCAACTTAAAGTAATGAGCAATATTAAAACTTAAAACGAACAGAAATTATTACGTATATGCGGGGGTTTGCCCTGTTGTCAATACTTCGCTCTTTACGCTAAACTTCGAATTTTGTTCCAATTCTTTAAAAATGACCCCTGAATCACAAAAGCCGTTTAATTAGAATGAATAGCTCTTTTGAAAGTACTAAAAAAAATTTAGCGTAAAGAGTGAGGTATTGAAGAGGGAGCGAACCCCCTCATATACGTAATAATTTCTATTCGTTTTCAGTTTTAATGTTGCTCCTTACTTTCAGTTGCAAAATCTTGTTTTTTTATTTAATTTCTGATCATTTCTTAAATAATGTTGGGAGTTCCGGCGCACCCTTGATGGAAAGTTCCCTTCCCCCATGAAAAATTCGTCCATGGAAAGATCCTCCCACGTACTCCCTCCTCCGATCCGCCTTACCAGCCCCCCCCCCTCTGAAAACGTCTTTATACTTCACAATAACGAATACCATATTTAAACAATGGGCAAAGTTCATAACTTGCAGCCCTTCCCCTGGACACTGTGGGGGATTAAGTCATCCGCAAAGACAGAGTTATTAGATTTTCGACTATATTGAATAAAATGACTATCTCAAAATTTTGATCGGGTGACTTTGGGAAAACAATGAGCGTGGAAATGAGCCCAGTTGCCATCCAATTTTTTTGGTCATTTAAAAAGGGCACTGGAACTTTTAATTTCTGTTTGAATGAGGTCTCTCGTGATATTCTAGGGTCTATTTGGTCTATAGACCAATTGGTCGATACGATCACTCCTGGGAAAAAAAGAAATTAAATAAACACGCATCCGTGATTTTTCTTCTGGCAAAAAATACAAAATTCCACATTTTGGTAGATAGAAGCTTGAAGCCTTCTACAGTAGGGTTCTCTGATATGCTGAATCTGATGTTGTGATTTTCATTAAGATTATATGACTTTTAGGGTGCTTCCCCCTTTTTTCGAAAATAAGGCAAATTATCTAAGGCTCGCAACTTTAAAACTTGATGAAACTTATATATTTGAAATCAGCGTAAGAATCAGCATAAGAATTGATGTATCTATTGATTTCAAATTCCTTTTTTTAGAGATCGTTACAACGAACTGTTTGAAAAGGTTATATTTAAATTGTCTTCAGGGTTGTAATTCCGACAATTTAGCCCATGAGATAACCCATAATGTTTGTTGCAACGGCCATGAATTTTTTTATTTGAACGGAATAAAGTAAACCTTATTTCAATAGAGCATTCATTTTATTCTTTATGCTTAGAATTCTACAATTACAGAAGAATATCAAGAGCCAGTTCGTTTAAACCCCTTTTTCAAAAATATATTGTACAGACCGTGAAGCAGTAATTTTTTTCACTTTAAATTTCAACTTCACTCTTTATTTTTTCCAGAAAAACTTAGTTTGTTTATGTAATTAAAAATTTTTTCGGTTTTTAGCTTTAAAAATATTGACAGTAGTCCCTATAAATACTTTTTTACAACTTAGGCTACGACACTATTGAAAATAACACAGGTTTTTATCTAAAATAGGGTATCAAATATACATTTAACTTCAAATCTCTCATACACTTTGCCTTAAATAATCTGGGATTTACCAAAAAAAAGACTTTCACTGTACTAAACAAATTAGCTCTCTAAAAAATTTGATCAGACAACTTGGGGGAAAAAAGAGGCGTGGGAGGGGGCTAGTTGCCCTCAAATCCGTTTGGTCGCTTAAAATGGGGGCACTAGAATTTTGATTTATGTTGCGAGCTAGAAACTTCTACAGTAGGGTTCACTGATACACTGAATTAGATGGTGCAATTTTCATTAAGATTCCTTGACTTATTTGAGAGGGTGAGTTTTCTCCCCTAAATTTTCAGGCTCTTAGCTTTTGATTGGTAACACTAAATTTGATGAATTTTATATATTTGGGATCAGCATAAAAAGCCAATTCTTTTTTATAGTTTAGGTTACTATTGATCCGCGTGACTCCTTACTTACAGTTCGTTACAACGAACTGTTTGATGAGAATTACTCGTATTTTTAAAGAACTTTAAGAGTTTAGCGTAAAGGGCGAGAGTTGAGGAAGGCGCAACTTCCCTCCTATGTAGAATAAATTCTGTTGGTTTCAAGTTTTAATTTTGCTCATGGCTTTCTGCCGAGAAAACTTGTATTTTTATGTAATATCAAAACTTCCAATCACCAGTTCATTAGATTTTCTCAGTAACCTCAGTTAATATAATGATTTTTATGAATATGATAATTTTGCTTCTGCTGTTGTTGATGTTAAGACAAACAAAAGCTCGAAGCTCGAAATAAGGGTTATTTTCATCAAAGCGTAAATAATATTTTGGTTCCTGCAAGGCGTAGAGGGCTTTATCCTATTTCTTTTTGGTATTTGCCCTGTTTATTGATATGGATTTGTGCTCGCTTGCACTTGAATTACTATTGGACTTTATTTCCACTCGTCTTTTGAGTAGTATCTCCTAGATTGGTACTAACATTGCCATAGGGGGTGTACCTGGAGCCAAAAGGAGTTGCCAACCCCTCGTATACTGGTCAATGGATACTAGCACTGCCAAAGGGGAGTTGCCAACCCCTCTTATATTGGTCAATGAATTCTAGCACTGCCATAGGGGTGTACCTGAAGCAAAAAGAATTTGCCTACCCCTCGTATATTGGTCAATGAACACTAGTACTGCCATGTGGGTTGTATCTGGACGCAAAAGAAGTTTCCAACCCCTCGTATACTGATTAATGGATACTTGCACTGCCATAGGGGGTGTACCTGGATCCAAAGAGTTGCCAACCCCTCGTATAAGCTACCAACCCCTCGCATATGGTCTGTAGATCATTTTGTTTTGCCAATGAGATAACAACAGTCTCAAATCGTAAAAACCGTATCTCAATGTTCTAATTGAACGCTCCTAACCATCTGGCGAGCATTACGTGATCATTTTGGCCTTGAGTGTCGGTAAAAAAAGAAAACTGGTTCCACTTATTATCAATACTTGAAGTGAGCTTGAAGTGACAAAATGTAAAATAAAAGACGTTTTGATATGAATTCTAATATACAATTGGAAGGAGCTCGTAATCTATGTAACTTTTTTCGTATGCTTAGCGGATGGGGACTGTTTTTTTTATACAGTTTTGCTTTATCAAAGTACATTCAAAAAAATTTAATTATTTTTATGTGTTTGTATATCAATTATCGTCTTTGGTTTGAAAAACACCTCTCCCTACTAGCCATTCTTGAACTTTTGAATTCAGTCCGTGGATTATTTTTGAACCTGGACCTTCAGGGGAAGGTAAAGAGCAATGTCAGAACTAAAAATTCATTTACAAAATTGTATTTGCTTGTGTATTATATATAATCTTTCGATTTATAAACACTCCTCCCTGCTATCCATTCTTGAACTTTTGAATTTAATTCATGGATTGTTTTTGAACCTGGATCTTCAGGGGGAGGTAAGGAGCAATGTCAAAACTAAAAAGAGCATTTACAGAACTGTATGTGTTTGCATATCATATATTATAATTTGCTTTAAAAAAAACCTCCCTACTTGCCATTCTTGAACTTTTGAATTCAGTCCATGGATTATTTTTGAACCTGGAACTTCAGGGGGTGGTAAGGAGCAATGTCAAAACTAAAAAGCGCATAAACGCTGCCTTTGGGTGGTTTACGGGCTTAGCCCTAAAGGGGAATCGTTTTTTTCTGATTCTGAACGGTATATTTATCATTATTTGTTTTGAACTTAGAAATTTTTAACTTAGAACTTTTTTTAACTTAGATTTTTTTGTGGGAAACTTAGAAATTTATTCAGTTTTTTTTCATGTCTTAAAATGACATTAAATATACTTGTAACAAAATAAATTCACTTGTAATACTTTCGAAATGCGAAATGAAACTTATAACCATATGTTGGTCGTGATTTTTTCTTTTACAAAAATAATGTTTGTAGTGACATATTTTTTTACTTAGAAATATGAACTTACAATTTTTTTAAGTCTCAAAAAGACATTGTGTATAGTTTTAAAAATCAATTCGGTCATGTTATATTTTATTTCTATTCAAGATACTACATTGATAGCTTCCAAGATGATGGGTGTATATGACACTGAATTTGTTGGCTTGCAATCATCATCTTGTGGAGTTATATTTGAATATGCACTTTTGTTACTGACTATCGAACTTGAAGAAATTGACTGTTATCACTGGGAGCTGAACCATGATATGTTTGACTAAGATAAAAGCCTGTGGAGTACTATATTAGAACATATGAACCAACTACAATTTTATGACCTTCTGATCACACCATATAATAAAATTGGTAAAGAACTGAGTTGTTTTCAGGAGGATGTCAGAGAGATGTGGAATTTTTTGGAGTTGAAGTGCTTCATGTAAAGAGTAATGTGCCTACAGATAAACTTTTAATCCAAAACTCTGACCCCAGAATTCCACTTTTCCATTTAGAAGAGTTTAAATTTCACATATTTGAAGGAGCTTATCACTGTTCTGAAGACAAGGTTAAGTTCTTCGCACAGTGGATACCAAAGGACATGCCTGATCGTGATAAGTGCACCCGACACAATAATAATTACGCTATAATAACAAACTAGTAATTCAAACTAAACTAGATTGGATGAAAATACTGAAATAGAAATATCCTTTTACTGCGATTGTACCATCTGTAAAGGCCGTTATCATCATTTTACCAATTCTTATGAATCTAATGCAAATAATTTAGGACAATTGGAAATTGAAATGAAATAGGTGAATCCAGAAGAGATTAGAAGAAAAATAATGAATAAAATGAAATTAACTAGAATGGAGAGAAACTCAGTTTTAGACTGGTCAAGTAAGAAGCTGGCAGAAGAAAGAACACCCTTAACACACTATGAAAGCTCAAAACACAACGATGGTCCTAGAAAATGAGGTAGAGTATACTAGAAAGGGATCACAAAGACTGAAACAAAAGATCAAAAAAGCAGATTCCCCCTACAGGAATTCTTCACATTACTTGAGAAATCACAGAGAAGATTTGTATACAAGAAATATGAGAAAGAAGAATTCAGCATTGTTCTGGAAGAACTCCCATTTGTCAATTTATGCCAAATCTCGTTACTGAATTTACTTGGAAGAAGGTTTTTGTTAATACATTCGCAATAAATCTGTTTAACATATTAATTCGGTCTTAGATTTTCATAGCGATCAAGAAAATCAGGGCCCCCTACAGGAATTCTTCACATTCCTTGAGAAATGACAGAGAAGATTTGTATAAATAAAATATGGGGAAGAACAAATCATCATCGTTCTGGAAAAATTCCAATGTATCAATTTATGCCAAATCTCGTTACTGAATGCACTTATAAGAATGTTTTGTTTACATATTTGCAATAAATCTTTTTTACCATATTAATTTGGTCTTAGATTTTCATTAGAGCTGGGTTAAGGAGTAAAAAAAACTCTGAAAATCCCAAGAAAAGAATTTGTATTGAAATGATATTCTGAAGCCTTTTCGAAAAGTATTGCTTGATGTTTGAGATCCACATTAAATCGAAAAAAACACTTTCGCATCGTTCTTACTTGAATAAAAAGTCCCGTTCATGTGTCTCCGGAAATCTGAGGCTAATAACAAATGGTTTCGTCATTTTTATATCTTTTGAAGGGGACCATATGACAGAAAGTTGCCAATGGAAAAACATTGCATACTTCTTAGAGTTAGAGACATGTGCAGTGGGAATTTATCAAGATTTATAGGTGAGCGGATGGGAATTTTACAAAAGTTAGACACATAATATTCTTCCACAGAAGAGAAGGAAGTTACACTTCGGTTCTGAATTTTCCCAAAGAAGAGAAAAAAGTTCAACTTCTGTGTGGAATTTTTCCAAAGAAAAGAAAAAAATTCAACATCTGTTCCGAATTTTCGAAAGAAGAGAAAAAGTTACACTTCTCTTCTAAATTTTCCCAAAGAAGAGATAAAAATTCAACGTCATTTCTGAATTTTTCCAAAGAAGAGAAAAAAGTTACGCTTCTGTTCTGAAATTGTTTCTAAAAAAGAAGAAAAAATTACACTTCTATTACGAATTTTCCCCAGAGAAGAGAAAACATTTCAAATTCTGTTTTGAATTTCTCTAAAAAAAAGGAAAAAAAAATTCAACTTCGAGTCTGAGTTTGTCAAAAGAAGAGAAAAAGTTTCACTTCTGTTCTGATTTTCCCCAAAACAGAGAAAAAATTTGAAGTTCTGTTCTGAATTTTTTCATAGAAGAGAAAAAAGTTTCACTTGAATTCTGAATTTTTTCTAAAAAATAGAAAAAAGTTACACTTTTGTTCTGAATTTTCACAAAGAAGAGATAAAAAGCTCCGTTTCAGTTCTGAACTTTCCCAAAGAAGCGAAAAAAGTTATACTTTAGTTCTGAATTTTTCCAAAGAAGAGAAAGAAGGTTAAACTTCTGCTCTGAATTTTCCCAAAGAAGAGAAAAAAGTTTAACTTCTGTTCTAAGCTTTGTTTGCGATTTTTTTTTGTTCATGACATAATATACTTTGTTCATGTCCCAATTGCTGTCATCTATTTATTTGCAGTCATAGATGGTGCCATTTTTATTTTTCTGTCCAAGTGCTATCATTGTTTCTCACTAAATTTATTATGTTAACTGATTTTGAGCTAGGTTCGTTTGGGCTCAGTAAACGTGCGTGCTTACTGAGTGCGCAGTTTGGGATTAAAAACAATCCCAAACTGTTTGTTAGCTTAAAGTCCATTGGATTTTGAATAAATGCAGAACTGTAGTTGAATATTTCTCTTCTTTGGGAAAATTCAGATCTGAAATGTAGCTTTTTTCTCTTCCTTGAAAAAATTCTGCACTGAAGTTGAACTATTTGATAAATTAGAATCTTTATCAAAAGTTTTTTTTAATAGGCATGTTGACAATTCAGCCAATGTTCAATTAATGATAATAAAGCTCTGCAGATGGCCAGGGCTCTGCTCGGATTCATTGCGTAATTTCATCGGCAAAATGCTTAGCAGGCATGCCTAAGCGATAGGGGTGTTATGGAATGGTGCTAAAAAATTTCCGGAAACAATTATATCAAGACAAAACAATAAGACTAGATGGTGACTTTCACTCTCTGTTAAATGTTTATAGCAGTAAATTGTTTATAACACTGAGAGACACCTGGCCAAGAAAAAATCGAAAACAAGCCATGGAATTCTTGGAAACAAAGTATTGTCGGAATTAAGGGAAGAAATTCTTCAGAAACAAAGATCTCAATGGCATAGCAACTGTTTTTTTTCTATGACCATCTGTTATGGAAAAATCATTATCTGTCCAGGTGGTTGGGCTGTCATGGGATCCATTATGGCATATTATCTAAAACTGTTTAGCAAGTATGCCAATCAGTGTATTTTGTCGGAATGGTGCCAAGAAATTCCTAGAAACAAAGATCTCAAGACATAGCAACAAGACTAGATGGTGACTTTTGCAGTACAGATGGGGAAATCCAGAAGAGAAGTGTTACTTTTTTTCTTCTTTGGGAAAAATACAGAACTGAAGTGTAAGTTTTTTCTCTTGTATGGAAAAATTCAGAATAGAACTTGCACTTTTTCACTGTTTTGAGGCAAATCAGAACAGAAGTATAACTTTTTTCTCTTCTTTGGAAAAATCCCGAACTGAATTTGAACGTTTTTCTCTTCCTTAGAAAAAATTCAGAACAGAATTTGAACTTTTTTCTCTTCTTTGGAAAAATTCAAAAATGAAGTTGAAATTTTTCTCTTCTTTACGGAAATTCAGAACGGAAGTGTAACTTTTTTTCCTTTTTTATGAAAATATTGTGTCTCTGACTTTTGAAAGATTCCCACCCATCTGCCTTTCAATCTTGATAATTATCCACTTCATATGTCTCTAACTCTAAAAAGTATGCAATTTTTCTAAATTTAACAACCTGTTGTCATATGGTCCAAAGATATAGAACTGACAAACTCATTTGCTAATAGCCAGTCAGATGTCCGGTGGCACATGAATGGGGGTAAAAAATCTTTAGCGTAAAGAGCGAGGTGTTTAGCAGGGGATAGCCCCCTTTATATACGAAATAATTCCTGTTTGTTTTAAGTTTTAATGTTGCTCCTTACTTTCAGTTAATAAACTTTTTTTTACATTTAATATTAACAAGACGCAGGAGTTTTACACCTCTTATTTATATTACTTTGTGTTAGGGGCTTTCTATAAAGCTGGAACATCTCAAATCACGTTGTAAATTGGTTAGATATAAAAGTCATATTGCTTTTAATGTTATTTATTGACCGTCCTTTTCTCTGACCATCCTTTTCGGAAAATATATTAAATTTTCTTTATTTATAGATAAGTGCCTGAAGCCTCTCCTTAGAGGTTGAACTTTCGCTGTAACTGTCGATTTCTATTTAAATTTCGATTCCATCTAAATATTGAATTTCTGACTCGCAGTATGTTGGCTATAAAGTCAAAATATCATTTTTGCTGGATTGATATTTTTGTAAGGCCTAAATTCCTTGGATTTCACATTATGACTTATCATCAGAGTAAAATTACTATAGCTTTTAATTTAAATTTTTGTGGGTTGGATGTTTTGTTAAACTAATATCCTTTTTATTTAACTAGGTAACTTAAATAATTAAGGATCAAGATACAGCAGCTTGTAATTAAGTATTCATCAATATTACCAAAGTGTAAATAAGTGATAATGTTTGTTCAAAAAATAAAATAAAAATAGACACAGAAAGTAAAATTTTCAAATATAAAATATGAAATCTAAAATCTTAAATAAACTAAATATCGAATTTCTTTTGATGTTATCTATAGACTATAGTCCATCAAATTTATGACTTTGTAGTGTTTTTGTGGGGTTCAAAACCCCTGTATGACAGAGTTTCTCGAAAGTCAAGTGTAATAGAATAAGTATAACACAAAAATTTATGTTAAAACTTATGTTTCGAAAAAAATCATATCACAAGTTCCAAAGGGTTTAATCTGAATTTTAGATTAATAAATAACACCAGGGTAAACAGAAAGTACATAAACCCCACAAAAACTAAAATACTGGCAAAATAATGCCAAGATTTAACATATCAGAATGAAAATCCATTCATTAGTCCTTAAATTAATTAAAATCGGCAATAACATACTAAAAAATTAAGAACAGGTCAAACTCATCAAAACAAAGCAAATAAACATATAAACTCGTTTTTAAGGTAACTAAAAATAAGGGAGAAAAAAGTGAACAAATAAAAAGCATGAAGAGTGTACCAATTAATAACGAGATGGAAACCAGCGGGATGGTTTATTTATTTTTTTCATAATGTAGGGGACAAATAATTTTATCATCTGGAGGTACGGTAGCCAACACGAGACAAGATAGAAACATGCTGGTAGACAAAGTAGAAACAGGCTAGGAGACGGATTCAGGAGGGTGAAATCTGGATGGGGAGCATTTGTTCTGAAAAATTTCACTGCTCCGTGCACTTCAGAAAATATTCGACAAAGCCTCGCTCCTTGCAGAGGTTTATTGTTCTATTAAAAAGATGGAGGCACAACAGACCAACTTCTTTGAAATTATTTGTGGGTAACTTTTTTGGGATAGAGTCAATTTTATTTGACTCTTCCCGGGAAATGCCAGGGGTCCGAACTGGACAAGCAAATTTGAAAGTTCAAAGAAAGTATAAATCCTTAAAGACTGTGAATGGGGATGCCAAATTTGGGGTCTGGTTTATTTCCCCCACAGACCCCACCCCCGAGGGGAGACCCAACCCTACCAATTCCTCCCTGGAGAATTCTCCTTACATGGATAATTGAGCATCCAGAGAAAAATTAAGAGAAAAAAAAATGGAGAAAAGAGTAGATTTTTTAATATTCTTATTTATATGGTGAAGAATCAAATAGCACGTGGCACCAAACTGTAAGTAAGGAGCTACTCGGGCCAATACTAACCTAAACTCTAAAACAGGGCATTTTAATAATAATTTAAGCATCAGAAGAATTGGCTTTTTGTGTTGATTCCAAGTACATAAAGTTCATTAAGTTTATTGATAAACATCGAACACAGAAGCCTGAGAAAAAACATGCCTGATTTTAAAAGAATGGAAAAAAGACCCCCAAAAAGGCAATTGATCTCCATGAAAATCGCACCATTACATTTAGCCTAGTAATTCCAATGGTGTGGTGTTCTTTTCGATCCATTACCATTTTTGTGGGGTTTCAGGCTTTTTTTAATTCCCATGAATCTGCTTTCGCTACAAACTTTTAGCATTAAGGTTAATTGAAATAACAGTTACAATTTCTGAATCAGGCTTAAATGGCGATTCTTCCTCACTTGACAGTGTTGTTTTTGTTTTGTTTTTTTTTTCAAACAGACAATGCAGTTCGCACACAAATAAATCCCATAAAAATAAAGTTTTACGTTAAATTATGCTACTTCAAAATAAACTTGCAACGCCATGCTGTATTACAAAAAGATTAGACATTGCTCTGGAAGTACAATAAACCTACGATGCTACTGTACATTCAATTCAAATAAACCCTTAAATCGATTGATTTCACTTGTCTTAGCCACTTGTCTTTCCCCAAGGTACACTATGTATCAGTTCTGTACTAAAGGTGTTAGTCAGTGGCTTCCAAAGTAAGCTGAAGACCTTTCCAGGGTAAAATGGGTACCATCAATATGAATAGGTAGACATATTTTGTTTAAGAAAAATGGAAAGTGGGTGGTAAATGGTTTGAAAACGTGATATCTAAAATAAATGGATAATATACGTGTTAAATCCAAGCATTTTTCAATGGTATAATTTTTTCTGAAACAATGCGTTAAAAAACAAAATAATAAAAAAAAAAGACATCAGGCCAAATAAATTATTTAAATTATGCTACACTGCATTTAGATAGTGTATTTTTTGATGAAGTGAAATAACATTGCAGCTTCGGAAGCTAAAGAGGGCGTAAATAGAAATAGAATAATTAATATCGACGCTTTTAATATAGCTAAGTTGTAAGGATACAAAAGGTTTGACGTTAAAATTAACCAGATCCAGAAAAGTTAATTTTGAGATGTAGGGTTTCAAGTTTAACTGACACTACCTGTTTTCCATTGCCTTTTGATTTCGTAAGGTCAATAAATAAATGCCAAGCGAATTTTCAGTGAAAATCTGTCAATGCTTATTAACACGAGCTTGAAGTAATGCAACCATTGGGGTACAACAATTGTAAACCATAACAAAGGAAAGTGGATATGGTCAACAGTTATTGTGAAATATAATTTGATATTATTCGGAAACAATTACTTTAGTGTTGTCTATAATATTACAGTTTAATGCTGAGCCCGACGTATATGAACTAATCAGAAATGAAGTGTCTGTTTTAGTTTTATGGACTGTTTTGAAGCAATTTTAGGATGGAAGTACTCAAATTGGCTTCTGAAAATATTATTTAATCTTCGACGGTAAAAAAAAATATTGTGTTATTTGTTTGTTTTTTTTTAGAGTTACCAGTCGCGTGTTAGTAGTGAGGGGTTTCACATCCAATGATTGCGACCGGGTACCTGTAGCCAACCTGTGAAAACCTTCTCTTTTACGTGTGTTCTTTTAGGTTCCATCGCCTAAAGCATTTTATTGGTTAAAATTTTGTATCAAATTCTTAAGGATTTTCCCTAAAAGTAACGAGTGTTACGAAAAAGGACATAAAAGCTATTTTTCCCACCAACTACTAAATAAGTTTTATTTTTAAACCGATTATAAATTAGTTCTTATGATAATCATGACATGCCATAGTTAACTGCAGTAATAAGAATGGACTAAAAATAGAAGAAAGATAGAATTCCATTTATACCAAGGGGCTGGAACTGTCTAATTAGCTTTAGCTCCAGAATTTTACCTTTAGCCCCATATGTCAGGCTAGTGCTTATTTCAAATTATTTGGCCTTTAATGCTGGTAGCTATTCACGATTATAAAAGCCCAGGACTGTTTGCTATGTGAAATAATAACTGGAAGACTGATAGAATTTATGAAAAAACAGTTTTAAATGAGTGAATAAAGTAATTTAATAGCCATTAGTCTACAAGGTATAAATTTTATAGAGGAACAAAAAATGATAAATTCTCTGGTCTATCATTTTTAAAGCTAAATAGTTTTTTGTGCCAAAGGAGACTGTTATAGATTTCTAGAACAAAAAAAAAATTGGTGAATGGAAAGGCCTTTGATCATATTCGTCATATTGCTACTTCTGCTATTACTATTGAACAAGATCAAAAGGATATAAATGGCATCCATGTTGTTAAAATAAGATGGATATAATGTCTTAGGACCAGAATAGGGTATTAAGTAATATTTTTCAGGAAAATTTGAGGCGGTGTCAAACTAAATCAAGTTACTATTTGTGTCCAGATTTTCAAAAGAATGTATATTATTAAAAACTGTTGTAAGATTTGTACAACGTATAAGCAGGAGGCCAAAATCAAGATTCTTAAAGAGAAAAACCAAAAGACTTATGATATTCTTTTTTTACCGATGAAAAAGACTATGTTGATTGAAAATGAGCAGAAACTAATTTCTAAAACAAGTGCTTTTTAATTGTCGACTAGTTACTTTCGGCCTCAATTAACAGATTTTTGCACCTGATTCCGGAACCTAGACCATATTCAACGGAGTTTTCTGTCGACAGATCTGTAAAAATGTGATTGAAAGCAAGAACTTCAGGAATGGAAAGTTGCTTGAGATATACTTTGAGCAATATAAAAGGGTGAAAATGAAAGAATGTCTAGGGATTGTTCAAATTCGTATAGTAAAGTGTAATATGGTGTATAGAGTCTGTAAGACGAGTAAGCAAAATCAAATTTAGTTATATTTTCATTTATGCAAACCTAATCAGAATGTATGCGAACCCAATCAAAATGGTTTTTCCGGTATGCCATGGTTGATATGGTAGTCAAGATAAACAAAATATTTTTTTTTTATAGCCTATTTTTGATAGTCTGAGCTATTAGGTCACATCACTTATCGCACTAATGTGAACAATTCATTAGTTGCAACAGAGTTTATTTATATATATTGCTAAAAAAGACAGGGAATGGGAGTTATAGCCCCCTCCGCCAACGCTCCACGATCCTTTGTTTTTCTCTGTCGACTTTTACTTCTAAATAGCCCTAGTCTGTTGAACATCTTTGTTTTTATTAACTTCTAAAAATGGCATTGGATAAAAATAAAAACACACCATTGGACAAAACACAACCCCAATGGTGTGTTTTTATTTTTACCCAATGCCATTTTTTAGAAGTTAATACTCAAACAAGCAAACATGTTCAACAGACAGGGGCTATTGAGAAGCAAAAATCGACAGAGAAAAACAAAGGATCGTGGAGCCTTGGCGGATGGGGGGCTATAATTCCCATTCCCCGTCTTCTTAGCAATATATATAAACTCTGTTGCAACTAATGAATTGTTCAGATTAGTCTGGTAAGCGATTTGACCTAATAGCTCAAACTACCAAAAAAAGGCTATGAAAGAAAAATATTTTGTTTATCTTGACTACCATATCAACCATCACATGCTGGCAAAACCAATTAAACATTCTGATTAGGTTCGCATAAATTATAATATAACTAAATTTGCTGTTTCTTACCCGTCTTACAGACTCTATACACCATATTGTACCTTACTACACGAATGTGAACAACCCTTAGACATTCTTTTGTTTGTAACCCTTTTATATTGCTCAAAGTGTATCTCAAGCAACTTTCCATTCTTGAAGTTCTTGCTTTCATTCACATTTTAACAGATCTGTTGACAGAAAACTCGGTTGCATATGGTCTAGACTCCGGAATCTGGTGCAAAGATCTGTTAATCAAGCCCGAAAGTAACTTGTCGACAGCTAAAAAGCACTTGTTTTAGAAATTAGTTTCTGCTCGTTTTCAATCAACATAGTCTTTTTCAATCACCAATCACATTGGTAAAAAAAAAAGAATATTATAAATGTTTTCGCTTTTTCTCTTTGAGAATTTCGATTTTGGCCTCCTAATTATACGTTGTGAAAAACTCTACAACAGTTTTTAAAAGTAGGCCTATACATCCTTTTGAAAATCTGGACGCAAATAGTATCTTGATTTAGTTTTACACCGCCTCAAATTTCCCTGAAAAATGAAACTTAATACCCTATTTCGGTCCTAAGACATTATATCCATCCTATTTTGACAACATGGATGCACTTATATCCTTTTGATTTAGTTCAATAATAATAGCAGAAGTAGCAATGCGACGAATATGATCGAAGGCCTTTCCATTCACCTATTTTTTTTTTTTTTTTTTTTTTTTTTTGTTCTAGAAATCTATAACAGTCTCCTTTGGCACAAAAAACTACTTATCTTTAAAAGTGATAGACCAGAGAATGTATCATTTTTTGATCCTGTATAAAATTTATAAACTTAACGAACTTTATTTATTTTAAATGAAAATAAAAAGTGGTTCTTTTGATGTATCTATTGTTATTAAAAATCCTGTATTTTAGAGTTTTACTTAGTATTTGGCAGAGTCGCTCCTTACTTATAGGTTGCTGCTATAAACTGTGTGATGATATTAATAGATGTATAGTAGAAAAATGTGATGTATAAAGGGGAAATTTTATATTCCTGTGAGCTTCTTATAATAAATTATCAAACTATACTGCAAGAAATCAAGAGGACTGCTGCCAATTAGAAAATCAGCTTAAAAAAATCTTGAGAAATTCCTGGGGGGCTCGTGCCCCCAGAAAGTAGGTAGTGGTATATCTGCTCCTTAAAGACGCCCTTTCCTACTCTGTCTGTAAGCTATTATCCTCATTTCCTGGTTAGAACTCCATATCTAAAGATTTTTATGAAGTTGCTTAGCACGCTAGCTTACTTAGAATGCCGAAATCAACAAATCACTGCAAAAACAAAAGGCTACACATGGACAGTCCGGTGGCACACCGCAACGCCGACCAAATTTTTCTACTTGTCCGTGCGTCTTTGACGGTGTCGGGACGTTGATAAATCGGCTTAGCGTCGGGGGCAGGGCTTCCACTATCCCCAAATTTTCGAGGATTTCCCCGAAAATCTATGTGTTTCCCTGATTTTTTTTTCTCCCCGAATCCCCGAAATTTCCCCGAAAATCATCCAATCAAGGTGTCACCCCTAGCAAATATTATTTTACATACCATAATATATAACTACGCTCTTGTTCGTTAATTTTCGTCTTCTGTGTTACTTTGCATAAGAACCAGACTGATACAATTTAAGTATAACCGGTTCTTCATATGTTCAAATATAATTTTCCTGAATTTAGTTTAAACCATTTATCCTCCCGGAAAATACCCCCCGCAGAAAATACCCCCCGCCCCTCGTGAAAAATAAGGCTTTACAAATTTGAGAATTTTATTTGAGTTTTTTTCCGTAGGGAGGAGGAACTTTGGTACTTGTGTATTATACGCCCCTCGCTCAAGCTTACGCTGTGTAAAACTCAAGAACAAGCCGGTTTCTTCGTTAGTTTCTCTCAGCTTATCACGAGACAAGACAAAGAAAAGTGACACAATAGATGGGAAATATATAATTTAGGTTCTATATTTGCACATAAGGGAGGGGGGGGGGTAAAGTATTTGGACAGTTTGAAGTCAGAAAACAATTCTTCCTTCATAATATGCAGAATAATTGTACCTAACACATTTTCCTTGCAGACCCGATATACTTTACCCCCCTCCCCCCATAATATGCAAATATATAGTCCGAATTTGTTTCTAAAGCAACGAAGAAACCGGTGTATTCTCAAGTTTTACATTTCGTAAACTCGAGTGAGTGGCGTATAACATACAAGTGCCGGAATTATTTATGGAGAGAGAGCTGGATTTCTCGGTATTATTTAAAAACAATCAGAAATTTAATATAGAGAAACAAGTTTTTTCAACTGAAAGTAAGGAGCATCATCAAAGCTTAAAATAACCAGGAATTATTACGTATATGAAAGGAGTTGCCCCCTCCACAAGACCTTGCTCTTTACACTAAAGTTTTGACTTTTTGTCCCAATTCTTTAGAACGATTCCTGAAACATAATGACCGTTTAATTAGAACAATAGGCTTTAGTTTAAAATTGTTAAAAAAAAACAAATTTATTTAAAAAAAAACTTTAACGTAAAGAGCGAGATCTTGAGGAGGAGGCAATCCCTTTCATATATGTAATAAATTCAGTTCGTATTAAGTTTGATGTTGATCCTTACTTTCAGTTGAAAAACTTATTGTTTTTATCTAATTACTTACATATAGTATTTGTTAATGGGAAACATAAGTTTTTTAAAGAAAACTAAAGAGCCTCAATAAACCAAAAATGAGCAGAAATAAAGTCAAACCATCTTCAAAGTAAAAACTATTGAGTCTAATAGAAAAAAAAAATAAAAGGTATAAGATATTTTCTTACATGAAAAAGACTATGTCAATAAAAAAATGAACGGAAATTAATATAAAACACTTTTTCAACAAATAAAGAAGTTTTAAGACTATAAGGAGTAGATATTAGAATATTTTTATCAAACTGACAATGCATGGTCATTTAATTTTTTTTTTAATAAAGTGCAAATTATTGTGTTATTCTTCAAAGCTACGAGCCTGAGAAAATTTGCTTAGTTTTTGAAAAAATGGGAAAACACTCCTTAAGAATCTAAAAAAAACTTTAACGGAAAAAAACACAATCAGATTCAGCGTATCAGAGAACACAACTGTAGAGGGTTAAAGCTCATATCTGCAAAAATGTGGACTTTCCCAGAAGATGTATTTTTTCCATGTGGATGGCAACTGTGCCCCCTTCCACACCCTTTTCTTCCTAAAATCGTTGGCTTAGAAATGTAAAGCTACCTTAGCCATTTTGTTCAGCATAGATGAGAGACCAAAAACTTTGCCTTTGGAGTTAATTTGACTTCCCAAAGCCCCCGGGGAAAGGTCTTGAAAATATAAAATTTGCCCATTGTTAACGTATAATATCTTCTATTGGGAAGTATGCATACTTTTCACGGGAAAAGAATTGAACTTTCTCCTGGAGGATGTTCCACAGGGAGAACTTTCCATGGGGAAGGAGGTTTCCAGGGGAAAAAACTTTGAGGGGAAATTACACTGTGGAGTTAGCCAGAATTCCTAAACTAAATTCTTTTTATTTTTTTTAACTTTCTCTTTGCCGAACCAATCTTACGCTTGGAGATGTAACTTAACCAAAACTAAGTGCTTTTTTTGCCCCTTCAACCCCAAAAACTAAAGTTTAAACATTTTTCACGGAGTGAGCAATACCAGACAAGATAGTGGAAACCTGTTTTTCATTAGGATTTCATTAGATTCGAGATGCGGTTCTTCGGGTGTTTACTGGATTTTTAACAAGTACCCCGGTTTTTTTCTGGGGTATTTTCCGGAGGAGGGGGGGGGGGGTAAACACCTAAAACCTTAGAATCAGTATGAAAAACCAATAATGTTTCAATTGTCGTCAAAATTCCCTTTTAACTTAAGTTTAAAATTACTTGTTTAATTTAGTTCTTGTTTGTTTTAAGTTTTAATGTTGCCCCACACTTATAGGTTGAATTTTGTCTGTTTAATTTATCTATCTAGAAACCGCGAACAATATTTGTTTTTAATCATTATTAATGAATTACTGAGGTTAATGACTTAATGAA
Source organism: Artemia sinica (assembly GCA_027921565.1). Taxonomy (NCBI): domain Eukaryota; kingdom Metazoa; phylum Arthropoda; class Branchiopoda; order Anostraca; family Artemiidae; genus Artemia; species Artemia sinica. The sequence continues at coordinate 49,628,477 of CM051264.1, forward strand.
AAACTGCTACTGGTAATTGCAGTTCACTATTTTGAAGACAATTTTGAAGTTTTCACCGCAATATCAGCAATAAGTGTTTTCAGCTATGGTTTCCAATCCCGTGCTCTGACTCTAAAATTTACTCTGTACTATGCGGATCCAAACCCTACTTGAGCCTGAAAATGAAGCTAAAACCAATTTTGGCTCCCAAATTTTCGCAACGAAATTCCTTTTTTTTCCCCGATAATTCCCTGAATCTTGAAGATTTGTCCCCCAAAACTCCCCGATTTTTTAAGACTTGTACCGAATTTTAAGATTCGAGATTAGAAGCCCTGGTCGGGGGTCTAATTTTTAGATTCTTTTGCGCTCTTGCAAACCAACAATTCTTTGTTTTGTTGGGTAAATTTGCTCCTAATACTATGAAATAGATCATTACATAGTCCATACTGATTAGCTACTAGAAGCCCCACAGAAAATTTTATGGTACAAATTTTATAGGAAAATAAGATTAACTTATTTTTCGCTGTTCTTTTTACCGAGCCCATAGAACCATAAGATACAACTTTTTCGCAAAGTGACATTATCAAGAATAAGAAAGCATGGCAGCTCGTTCTTAAGCGAATAATTTGTTTTTGAAAATCACGTTTTTTCGTTGCAACCAAATATGAATGTGTAACCTATCTCATAGTGTAACAAGAATGGATTCTTGTAATAACTGTGAATTTGGGTATTACTTGGGCATTGTTACCTTTTATGAAGATGATAAAAAGTCTATTAAATTTCTACGTGATCATGGTGTCCTACCAAAATGTGTAAAGTGCCCTTTTTGTAACAAAAAGTGTGTCTATAATGGAGCTCTTAATATTTGGCGCTGTAGAAACATTTTTTTACTGCCCAAATCAAAGAAGCGACGCTTTTGTAATTTTTCTATATCTGACTTTAAAGGTACATTATTAGAAACTAGGTCCACTTGCCTGCCACCCTGGAAAATAATTCAGTTTTGTAATCATTATTTAAGCCAACAATGGGACCATAAAACAATCAAAGATTGCTTAGGTATGACACCTTGTACAATATTAGAGCTCCAGTCTCTTTGTTCAGAGGTTGTGCAAGAATGGATCTCCAAGCAAGAGTCAATTGGTGGATATAGGGTGGAAATTGAGATAGATAAAATAGTTGTTTCACTAAATCAAGGATCAAGTCAAGTTCAACTTCTTGCAGGCATTGAAAGAATATCACAGCAAAATTTCATTGTGGTATTAAATGATGAGGAGCATCAAGAAAATTGTCTGCCTCTAATACAAAAATATGTTAAAGCTGGGTCTGTTATATATAGTGAGATTTTGGATGAGTCTGGTTACTTAAGCAGTCTTGGGTATGTCCATGTTACTGTAAACTACTCAGAAAACCTGGAGGCTAGCAACAATGCTTCTCAACTAGGAAGTATTAAGAAATTGCAGAGGACAATAAAAATGCACATAAAAAGAGTAGAGTCTACTGGAAAAGACATGAATCATCATATTGCAAGATTTAAGTTTATATCTTCAATAGAAAATAAAAAGGAATTGCTACATCAGTTTTTCATTGAAGTAGGTAAATGCTACCCACCATTCTCAAACAAAAGACATAGAAACTTTCATCAAGGAAATACAAATTCTGATGAGAAACTAGCAATATGTAAAGAAGCAAGCTCTGATGAAGAATTTATTGAATTTTGTCAGAGAGATGATGATGAGGAACTTGTGGAAACTGATTCTGACTAGGTAAGCTTTAATACTAAATCTAATTGTTTATGCAGATACTTCTTCTGCTTGGCTTTGTCATTAGTAACTTAAGCAAGAAAACATCTAAAATTTTTATGTGATAATATAGCCTATTAACATAACATGATCAGTTTGCAGACATTTTTTGTGTACAAAGTAAGAAGGATCGATTAAAAAATAACTTATTCTTGTTTTGTCAAAAGAATATGAGTTTGTTGTTTACACCAGGCATATACTACTAAAATGAAAAAAGGGGTCAAGTTATATTAAAAAAAAGTAACTCTGGATTACAGAAGTAATCACTGGACTGAAATAAATTCATATTGATAAATTCACAAAAAAAAAAAAAAATACATGCAAAAGGAGATTAGATATATCCCTGTTAGGAGCAAACTAATGAATAGGTGCAATTTTTTTTAATATATGTTTGTCCAAGAAACCAAGTTGTTTAAATGTTAAACAACTTATATAAATGTTTTTACTTTTATAACTTTAATAAATCAAATAATATTAACATTTTGATTACTAAATATCAGTATATTATATTAAACTGACAATGCACATTCATTTGTATTTTTTCAGTAAAGTGCAAATTTTGTTCTGGCCTTGGGAAGGCATAGGGGTTTTGCACCCAACTTATGTTAATTTCTGCTTGTTTTGAGTTTGACTTGGTTATTTATTGTAATTTCTGTTTGTTTTGGGTTTCATTAATTTACCAATGCTGATTTGTGGTAGTTTCATGCTTGGTAGATTATTTGATTTTATTTTTGCTCATTTTTGGTTTAATGGAGTTCTTTACTTTTCTTTGAAAAACTTATTTTGTAGAAGAAGTTTTTTTAATTAATTTCTGTTCATTTTATATTGACATGGTCTTTTCAGGGGAAAAGAAAATAACACTTTAAGTTTTTTTGTTTTTTAAGACTTTATAGTTTGGCCTGCTATTTGTATGCTGGAGAAAAATTTCAGCAATTTTTAACAACATACACCCTTTTAAAAATCTGGACACAAATAGTACTGTTTAATTTAGCTTCATACCTCCTCTAGTTGACCTGAAATGGAAAACTTGATACCATTTGCAAGAAAATCTGTTTACTTTCTTTGATAGCTTGGATACACTTACACTATTTTGATTTGGTTAAATTTTAAGAGCAGAAGTAGCCCCAAAAATTTGAAAATAATACCCTCAGTTGTTCTTGGGATACTTCTGGGATGCCTTATTGGGAATTAGCATTATCACAGTGCATTTTGATTTAATCTTAAGGCAACATTTAGTTTTTAAACATAATGGGCCAATGGTGAGGGTGGGAGTGGAAGGGGGATTAGTTGCCCTCCAATCACTTTCATCTATTAAAAAGGGCATCAGCCCTTTCTGTTTTCAATCAAATGAGCCCCTTTTGAAGTTCCCACAACAACTCCTTCAATACAAAGTACCCTGGTCTAAACAACAAAAAATATCACTAATCACTTTTGACTATTAAAAAGGGTACAACCCTTTGAATTTCAAATTGAATGAGCTCTTTTTCAAGTTTCTACAACAAAGATTTCAATAAAAACCTTATGTGCCCCCAGTGCATAACTTGTAACCCTTGCCCTGAGGGTTGTGGGGGAGTTTCCTCCTCAATACATATTTTCTATCTGGAAATCAACTATGCTGAACAAAATGGCTATCTAAAAAATTTTTATTGGATGTGTTTGGGGGAATGATGGGCGTGGGGGGGGGGGCTAGTTGCCCTCCAATCACTTTCATCTATTAAAAAGGACACTAGCCATTTGAATTTCCAATCAAATGAGCCTTTTTTGAAGTTTCTATGACAACACCTTCTATAAAAACCTTATATGCCCCCAGGGCATAATTTAAAACCCTTGCCCTGAGGGTTGTGGGGGAGGGTCCTCCTCAAAACATTTTTTCTATCTGGAAATCAAATAGCCTACACTGAAAAAATGGCTATCTCAAAATTTTGATTGGATGTGTTTGGGGGAATGATGGGCGTGGGGGGGGGGCTAGTTGCCCTCCAATTGCTTTTGACTATTAAAAGGGCACTAGCCCTTTGAATTTCCAATTGAATGAGCCTGTTTTGAAGTTTCTATGACAATGCCTTCTATAAAAAACTTATATGCCCCCAGTGCATAACTTATAATCCTTGCCCTGAGGGTTGTGGGGGAGTGTCCTCCTCAAAAATATGTTTTCTATCTGGAAATCAACTACGCTGAACAAAATGGCTATCTCAAAATTTTGATTGGATGTGTTTGGGATTGATGGGTGTGGGGGGGGGGGCTAGTTGCCCTCCAATCACTTTCGACTATTAAAAAAGGCACTAGCCCTTTGAATTTCCAATTGAATGAGCCTGTTTTGAAGTTTCTACAACAACGCCTTCTTTAAAAACCTTATATGCCCCCAGGGCATAACTTAAAACCCTTGCCCTGACGGTTGTGGGGGAGTTTCCTCCTCAAACACATATTTTCTATCTGGAAATCAACTATGCTGAACAAAATGGCTATCTCAAAATTTTGGTTTGATGTGTTTGGGGAAAATATGGGCGTGGGGGGGGGTGGAGGCTAGTTGCCCTCAAATCACTTTTGACTATTAAAAAGGACACTAGCTGTTTGAATTTCCAATAAAATGAGCATTTTTTGAAGTTTCTTTGACAATGCCTTCTATAAAAACCTTATATGCCCCCAGGGCATAACTTAAAACCCTTGCCCTGAGGGTTGTGGGGGAGTTTCCTCCTCAATAACATATTTTCTATCTGGAAATCAGCTATGCGGAACAAAATGGCTATCTCAAAATTTTGATTGGATGTGTTTGGGGGAATGATGGGTATGGGGGGGTGGCTAGTTGCCCTCCAATCACTTTTGACTATTAAAAAGGTACTAGCCCTTTGAATTTCCAATCAAGTGAGCCTGTTTTGAAGTTTCTACAACAATGCCTTCTATAAAAACCTTATATGCCCCCAGGGCATAACTTAAAACCCTTGCCCTGAGGGTTGTGGGAGAGTGTCCTCCTCAAAATTATATTTTCTATCTGGAAATCAACTATGCTGAACAAAATGGCTATCTCAAAATTTTGATTGGATGTGTTTGGGGGAATGATGGGCCCAGGGGGTGGGCTAGTTTTACTCCAATCACTTTCGATTATTAAAAAGGGCACTAGCCACTCCAATTTCCAATCGAATGAGCCCTTTTCGAAGTTTCTACAACAACTCCTCCAATACAAAGTGCCCAGGTATGGAGAAAAAAAACAATAAAAAACACATTGTCCCCACATTGTTCTTTACTTAGGCAGCACTAGTGTGCTGCCTATGATAATCTAAGACAAGGATTTTGGTCTCTGCCTTAAATCTCCTTTAATTTTTCCCCCTGATATTCTGTGTATTCTAGGTAAGAGCTAGCTTTCATTAAAGTTTTGTTGAAATCAGAGTCAAACAAGAAATAACTTGTAGCCCCTCCACCTCCCTCTGACACCCAAATGAGGGCTAAGGGATGCATCTTAATATCCAGTTACTAAAAAAAAAAAAATGTTGGTTTTCACCTACATGTTTAATAAAGTCATTCAACCAAGCTGCTCCTGAGGTATTTAAGGTTGTCAACTTTGTGGTTTTTGAAATGCCATGGAAAATACAAATTTTTTCATAAAAAAAAACTGTTTCCTACAATGTTAATTTGGATAGGTGTGTACTTGAATAAGATTTTGACCTTTTGCACCAAGGACAAATAGTAAACACAGTAAACCAAACAGAAAAATCTGCAGACATGGAATACAGTAAATAGTAAACATAAGCCATCATAAACCAAAAAAAAATTGGATAAAAGAAAACCCTCATAATAACCAAAAATAATTTCTGAGACCACACTGGCTAATCATGATAAAACATAAAGTTGCAAAGAAAAGAGAAAACCATGATAATAAACAGCCAGTGGAAAAAATTTTCCACTGGCTGTTTATTTTCCTTGTTTTCTCCTTTCTTCATGATTTTATGTTTTATTATAATAACCAAGATTGCTGAAAAGACTTAATGAGCTGCTGATAGGTAGTTTAATATATGTTAATATTCATTCCTAAAAAATTAAAAATTTTGTGATTATTAATCTCTCTAAAATAGAAAACATTTAAAATCTATTTTGTTTTCAGTAAAGGACAAGTAATCTCCTTGAGTTTACAAGGCGCAAGGGTATTAGCCCTACTCTTGTTTATGGTAGTTTCTGTTTGTTTTAATTTGCACTTGATTATTTATTGTAATCTCTGTTTGTTTTGGGTTTCACACAGGGCTGGCGCAACCTACCCTGCCACCCTAGGCAAGATATTTTCTTGCCCCCCCCCCCACAATTAGATTTTTTGTTTCCATTTTCCACCTCATTTGAGCCCTTACCCAAAATCACCACTTCTTGTGCATTTTTTTGCACTTAACAACACTGTTACATTAATTTACACACACAATCACAAATTACATATGCAAATACAATTAATATAAAGAATACTTAACAAGGAAAATCTAACCTGTGTGGCTGCTAGTACAACCATAATTAGGATAGACAATTAAACGCGAAACCCTTAGTGTCAGAGTGTTTATTTCATTAGAAATAAATAAAGAAAACCGATAATTTTGCAGAAGAGATAAATTTAATTCTAAAAGTTTGCATAGATTATAGGGAAACCTTAAAAGTGAAAAGTTAACTGAAAGAAGGTCTACAGTTCACAATTTAATTTTTCTTAATTTCATCTTTGTGAAAGAAGTCACCAGTTCATTCAAGTCAATGTCTTTTGCCATGTCTTGTTCAACTGATAGGGTGGCTAGTCCTTGAAGCCTTTCTTGCGTCATGGTGGATCGAATTTAATTAATTTTAATTTTGAAAAACTATGCTCACCACTAGCAACAGACACAGGCAGAGTCAGCAAAATCTGTAAAGCCACAGACAAATTTTGGGCACAATCTTTAAGGCCATTGCTTATGGTTCTTTAAGTTAAGGGCCTCTTCTGGATTTGCGTTCTTGGGTACTCTTGTAGCAATGGCTTGAACTTCATTGCAAAGTTCCTGGCCTTTAATATCTTTAGCTTCATTGTTTGAGAGGAAATGTTCTAAATTCATACAATCATCCATCAGGGACTTTGTTATTGTGGCATTTACCTTGAATATGTTGTAGTGAAAACCGAATATGGAAGTGATCTTGTCTAACTGTTGAAATCTTTCATCCAGAGAAGAAATTGCAGTATCAAGAATGGCAAAATGGAAATTGACATTGAAGTGTTCTTGAGGGGATACCAAAGGTTCATCATCCGCTTTGTAGTCAAACTGTTTTTTCTTCTTTTTCAACTGAGATGGCAGGGTTTCTGTTCCAAATGTTGGTTGAATGTTTAGCTCCTCTGCCACTCCTGGCGTCAACTAGAATACTTCCAAAGCCATTGTTGCGATGTAGCCTTTGTAATTACGATTTAGTTTTGCTTAGTTGATGTTTGGCAGCAGCCAAATCAAATTGTTTAGATTGTAATTGCTTACTTGTTATGTTGATTTCAGAAAGTATACTGTGCCATAAAACTACACTTACAGCAAAATTGTATTTTTCAATTTTTTTGTTAAACCTAAAGCTTGCACTCGCGAGTCGTTACCTGTTGACCCATTTAAAGAGCGATCTTCATAAATGTCCATTAAAGCTTTATGAACATCATCCAGTTGATATTGAAGAGGTATGAGACCATTTATTTGACTTTCCCACCTGGTTTCACTAAGGGGCTTGAGCGTCAAGTTAGTTACATGTTTTTTTTAAGAGTATTCCAACGTTTTGTTGAAGCAGAAAAATAAACGTAATTTCTTGAACCAAAGCAAAGAACTTAGTAGCCTCCAAGCAACAATGCACTGCATCATTAACAACAAGATTCAATGAATGTGAGCTACAAAGCACATAAAAGGCTCTTGGGTTAATCTCTTTGATTCTCTTTTGTACTCCAGAGTGTTTGCCTTTCATATTACTTCTGTTATCATAGACCTGACCACATAAATGGTATGATGCAAAGTTCGAGCTCTTTCAAATTTTCGATAATTCCTTCAATTGAACTAGCCCCAGTTGTTGCAGTTAAGGGTATGAAACCTAAAAAGTGCTCCCGAATTTCACTTGTAGTTTCTGTGATAGCCACAAATCTTACAATCACAGTCATTTGTTCTTTAAGGCTGACATCTGGAGTTCAATCAAGAGTTATAGAGTAATACTTTGCAGCATGGACTAGAGAAATAATTTTAGCCTGCATGGTGTTTGCTAACAGTTTTATCATTTCATTCTGAACAACTTTGCTCAAGTAATGTAGCTTTGTCTCACTGTCTTGAATTTTGCAAAGATGTTCCAATGATTGGTTTCTTTTAAACATAAACTTGGCGGTGAAGTTGCTTTAAAGAACAGTTTACAACAAAAGCAGAAAACCAAATTATTATATTTTGAGTATAGTAACCACGTACGACATACAGTTTCACCATTGGCTAGTTGCCTTTTGAAATGATTCCTTGAAAACCTCATACGACTGATATCGAGAGGAAAATCAATATCCTTTTCCTGATGAGGACCGAGTTGAACAAGTGATACCCAAAGAGTTTCATCACACCTGTCAGGCCATGTAGCTGGGTCATTAAAATCAAGAGCTGATTCTGATTCTTGATTTTCCAGCGTAGACACATTCGACTCTTCTTCAGTACCTACACTTTCATCATTAGCTTCCTCTGTTCGAATTTCACTGACGTTCTTCTTAACATCATAATAATTAATGCTATTTTCAAGTAGATAATCTACTCCTAATTAAGGTCCCAGTCCCGCTTCCTCTTGATCCGCTGTGTTTTTTTGTTTTTTTTTATTTGTTCGTGTTGTAAATACTTTAAAAATGACGCTTTTTGTTCTGAAATAAACTTGTCCTTCTCAGCTTTCCTTTTCCGGTATTGGAAGCCAGATAGTCTTTTTTTCAGCCATTATAACGAACAATATCCACCTGAAATTTAAGACATTATATGTAGAAGTTAACTACATATTGTAGAAATTTAAAAAGATACCTACATTTTTCAAAATATATTTCTTGAGTGTGAAAGATCAGAAGTTGCAAGAATATTGTTTTAAACTTCATATTTTGACATTTGAGTATAGTTCCAAGTACTGTACCTCTTTTTGATGATGGTTTTATGCTTATAAAAAGTAAATTTGTTTCAGACCAAGCATAATACAGAATGTGTATAAGCTAATCTGGGTTGTAGCGTTAACTTGCAACCTAGTAATAGATGATCACGTCCCATAGTAAAAAACGAAATAGCCCATAACTCCTAAAACTAGAGTCTGATCAAAAAAAACTACACTATTAGAACCGCCTTGTCCAATGCCTCTATATGGGAAACCAACTGTCCCTTGGCTTGAATAACGAAGAAAATTCATTGGCTTGGAAAACAAGAAAAGTGGCTTCAAGCACAATATGCTGGATCAACGGCATCTTTTTTTCCGTCCCCCCCTCTCATCTAGCTTGACACTGTAAAATCATAGAAAGCTGTTTAATGGCTCATTTAAAGGAAACTGCCACATCTACGGCCTTTTGTAATTAAAAACAAAAAATAGTTTTTAAAACAGAATCAATTTTCTACGAAAAACTGCATTTTTCTATAGCGGTGTAGTAGCAAATCTTAATAACATCTATTACATACGAAAATCCAAATAGTATTTTTAACATAATAAAAAGCATGTAGATATAATTATGTAATTTATAATAAAGAACAAATTCTAGCCCATAGTAACTTAAATATTTTATCTAAGGGCTAAATTAAAGAACTAACTGTTTCCCACTAAGAACTATATGATAGATTTTCTAATGAAGATCCGGATTGTTATAATAAATCTTTACAAGTGAGCAATAATTGCATATATGTGTACGTATTTTTTTATATAAATAAGAAAAATTATAAATAAAATGGGCAGTGTTGAGCGGGTGATCGAAAAAATGCCCCCCCCCTCCACAGATGGTCCCCTCCCCGTGGGGTCTGGTGCCATATGGTGATGGATGGGGGTGATGGCATGGCGGCGTGGAGTGTTTTGTTGGGCATCATGATAGGCTTAAGTTGCAAAAACTTCAATCACAGGATTTAAAGACATAATTTTTAATGGGAAATGCCTGAAAAATGTCTTGGTGGAAATGATGTGTTGTCAGGGTTGGGGGGGGGGGGGGGTCATGTAATGTCATTGTGGGGTGAACTACAGCTTAAAAGCTAGGGTAGAGACATTAAGGAATTTTTCCCACCGAAGAGGTGAAAATCTAACAGGTACTCAAAGAAATGGATATTTTCCTTAAAAGCTCTTAATATGTCTTAAATTGCATCTAATATCAACCTTATTCCTCTGGTATTGCATGCTAGAGGGGGGGGGGGTGCATTGTCGCGATAGTGTGAAATCTAATATCCCACGTAAAGAAGCGATACATTTTCGTCTTATCGTTATTAATATCTTGAGAGCAAATGTTTCCTGGAGTGCAATTGGGAGAGTAACGCATCATTCCAACGAGTGCCAAAAATGGGGAATCTTAGTTATCATGCAATAGGTTAATTTTAGAATATGGTTCCAGATACAAAATATTGTGAATGGTTTCATTGACGACCTTCTTGGGGCGCTGTACCATTGGAAGGGAATGACCTTTCGAGTCCTGGCGGGGTCAAGAACTATAGAAAAAGAAAAAATATGAAAGGTGTTTTGAACGAAAAAATGGAACGCCGAAAAAAGAAAATGTCTAGAGGCTTTTGGGCGAAAAATGTCAAAATGGTATTATCTGGCAGTGATGGATGCGCCGTCCATGCGTAAGATGTGCTGACCATACATAAAGTGTGTGCCACCACTAAGTAAATGAAAAAAAAACGCTTTGGGGGTTTCGGGTGAAAAAAAAGTATTACGTGACAGTGATGCACAATAATTACGTAAGGTGTGTGCTCTTGTTACGTTACAAGCAGTGATTCCCCAATGGGTTCCTGACGCAGGGTTACATGAAATTGCGTCAAGCATGTTAGACCTGACGGTTTGAAACGGGATAAGTCGTATGACGTCATTGGAGTAAAGAGGGGTGTGTCATGGAGTCTTGCCAAGTGTGTTCCCTTTAATAGAACAGGTGACTGCGTTGTGCGGGTGTGAGGGGTTAAGGGCTCCCCCTGTTAAATGAACTTGTGTATTATCCCTGTCACATTCCAGGTAATTGAAATACCTGGGAATTTCACCTAGAAATAGGGCATGCCAAATCTTGCCTGGGTGGGAATCTCGCCAGCTAGAAGCACGTGCGAGGGGCTAGGAGCTTCACATATTATTATAACTTGTGTATTTTCCCAACCACACTCCAAGTAATCATATAAAATGGACTGGGATCCTGGGAATCTTGCCAGGGGTGGGAATTTGCATAGAATTGCGACACCTGGTCGATAAACGAGGGATGCGCTGTTAAATCTTCTTCTTGCACTATTGCACAGCTGGAAGAAAGGAGTAGTGGCAATGGGACCATTTAAAAGTAGTAAGGCCTCACTACTGGTGCCCTGTTTGAAAGTTGTATTTTGATGTTTTTATTTTTACAGTTTCAGTATTTTTTTTATTTTTTTTTTTTTTTTTTTTGTCTGCACCAGCTTTGTCCAATGGTTTCGTTTTCTATTTTGAAGGTGTATTTTTTGAAAGTTATGGTTTGTTATATTAACTTATGCTATATTGTTGGTTTACTTTATTTGCTATTTTTTCCAGGTCAGTGGTTTCTTGCTTGTTTGAAAGTTATGCTTCTAAATTTTTACTTATATTGTTTCAAAGTTTGATTTGTCTGTGCTAACTTTTTCGTTGTTTTTTTTTTTTGTCTTTTTGGCAGTGCCTTTATAAAAGTTATGCTTTGATTTTCTTAGTTACGTTGTTTTATGGTTAGGCTTGTCTGTGCCAGCTTTGTCAGTTTTTTTATACCTATTTCGAAGGTGCCTTATTTTTAAATTATGTTTTGATAGGTTTAATTATGCTGTTTCGTGTATTGACTCTTCTTTGCCATTCTTGGCAGTGATTTCTTAGTTTATTTCGAAGGTGTCTTGTTTGAAAGTTATGCTTTGATATTCTCAGATGTGTAGTTGGACTTGTCTGCGCTAGCTTTGTCTATGGTTTCTTTATTTATTTTGAAGGTGTTTTGTTTCAAAGTAATGATTTCTTACGTTTAGTTGTGCTGTTTCATAGTTTGACTTGTCATTGCTATTTCTGTTTTTTTTTTCTTTGTATACTTATAGAATAAAGCAGCTAAGTAAGTTAAATATGGCACAATACCCCAGAAAAGCACATTCTCCAATAATACGTGTATTATCTTAACTTTTACTTACTATATGCAATGCCTTGGTTTGTTCTTTATTTTTCCTTGGTTCATGGTTTATTCTATTTTTTTTTTTTTTTCAGTTATCCATACAACCTTGATACTAAGGAAACATACATAATCCCCATTTTTAAAAGAACTATATCGATCCTTTATGCAAGCGCACTGAAGAACCTTTCTGTAGAACCTTTCCCTAGACCACTTCCCACTGGGGTTGAAAAAGCGCTTTAAACTTCACCAGAATCTGTTGTCTCATCCTAGGATTCTTGTCTCTTCGATGATTGTATCTATTGATCCCAAAACGATGAAGTTGTAGTCTTTCTTTGATTCACATGAGTATAAACTTCGTCAGCCAGAGTGTTTGAAGCAAGAACTTGAGCTTTGGTGGCGCAAGAAAGGCCTTCTTCGATTATATCGTCTTTTAACAAATACAACTCCGCCTTTTCTTTCCAAATATTTTTCTTCTTTTGGCTGTCCTTGTAACGTTACCTGTCGATACTACCAACCTAAAAAAAAATTCTCTGCACTTAGAAGGCTAAGAACCTAGTGAGAAAAAATAATGGAACATGGAAGGCCGACTAGTTTAGCCCTGCTTGCATTCCATATTTCGTCAGTTTTGTTTTGTAAGTACTTAGTTTACTTTGCGTAACATTTTGTTCGGCTTTGTAAATTTACTAAATTAAAAAACAGAAGTTTTTTTTTCGATTGAAAGTAAGCAGCAATACTAAAACTTAAAAGTAATAGAAATTATTACGTGTATAAAACGGATTGTCCCCTCCTCAACACCTCGCTCTATACGCTAAAGTATTTAGTACGTTTAAAAATACCTATTGTTCTAATTAAACGACCCTTGTGTTTCAGGAGTCGTTTTAAAAGAATTGGGACACAATTTAAACTTAAGCGTAAAGAGCAAGGTGTTGAGGAGGGGGCAATCCTTTTCATACACGTAATAATTTCTGTTCGTTTTCGGTTTTAGTGTTGCTCCTAGACCCCGGCGCCGCGCCTGCCGATCGACCGAACGCCGCCGACGAGAGGCCCGGTTGACCGCCGCTGAAGTGTCGCTACGCCGCAGGTGCGCCGCCGCTTGTAGAGGCGGCGGCATTCGGCTGACTTTAAATTAATTTTGCGGCAATTCGTTATTGCGTCAACCGCAAAGTCGGAGCTTTTCTTTCTCGTTTGGTTTAGTATTTCGATTTTCCTGATTAAAAATCAAGCAGGGCTTACACTATCCCCGAATGTTCGGGTATTTCCCCGAAAATCTATGCGTCACCCCGAAAAAAATTTGGTTCCCCGAATCCCCGAAAATCACACAATCACGGTGCCACCCCTAGCGATTTATCACCAGTGACTTTCCCTGCCAAATATTACTTTGCATACCATAATTCTTCACTACTCTCTTGTTCGTTAATTTTCGTCTCTTTTGTTACTTTGCATAAAAACCAGACAGATGCAATATGCAATTGCAAATATTTCAATATACACAGTTCTTCATATGTGGACAAAAAAATCGTCTTATGAATGAGTTTAATCATTCGAATGCAGTTCCCAATTGCATTCTTACATATTCGTAGTCAAGAATTTTATTTTGAACTTGAATAGAACGCATTGCCTACAATACAGCTTCAGTCTTCAGTTGGATTTTGAAATTGATTAAATAAAAAAAAACAAGTTTTTTAAACTGAAAGTAAGGAGCGACATTAAAACTTAAAACGAACAGAAATTATTCCTTATATGAAAGGGGCTGTCCCCTCCTCAACGCCTTGCTCTTTACGCTAAAGTTTTACTTTCTCACAACTCTGTTTTTTTTTAAACAATAAAAAACTTTTGCGTAAAGAGCGAGGCGTTGAGGAGAGGACAGCCCCTTTCATATACGGAATAATTTCTGTTCGTTTTAAGTTTTAATGTCGCTCCTTACTTTCAGTTTAAAAAACTTGTTTTTTTTTATTTAATTTCTGATCGTTTTTTAGTTAATGCAGCTTTTATTTTGGCTCACCGTCATTGAATAAGTAAACAAAATTTGCATAAAAATTTTACTTTTCTTTTGCTAAATGGATGTCTCTAAATTTGGTTATGACGTAATTTACAAATTAACTTACGTAACTAACTTCTATATTCGTATATTTTTCTTCTGGCAAAAAATACAAAATTTCAGATTTTTGCAGATATGAGCTTGAAACCTATGTAATAGGGTTTTCTGATACGCTGAATCTGACGGTGTGATTTTCATTAAAATTCTTTCACTTGTAGGGGATGTTTCCCCCCTCTTTAAAAATCGGGTAAATTTTCTCAGGCTCGTAGCCTTTGATGAGTAATACTAAACTTAATAAAATTTATATATTTAGAATCAGCATTATAAACACATTCTTTTGATACATTTATTGACATCAAATTCCGTTTTTAAAAGTTTCGATTACTATTGAGCCGTATAGCTTGTTTTTTTTATTGTTTTTTTTATTACGTATATGTTATTACGTATATGAGGGGGTTCTCCCCTTAGTCAATACCACGCTCTTCACGTTAAAATTTAAAAAAAAATTTGATTCACAAACCCCTGAATCACCAAGTACCAAGAAAAACTTTAGTGTAAAGAGCGAGGTATTGACGACAGGGCGAACCCCCTAATATATGTAATAATTTCTGTTAGTAAAGCTTTTCATGTTCTTCCTTACTTTCAGTTGAAGAAACATTTTTTTTTTTTAATTTAATTTCTGATCGTTTTTTAAATAATGCTGGGAATTCCGGCACCCCCTTCATGAAAAATTCCCTTCCCCATGAAAAATTCCTCTATGGAAAGATCCTCCCACGTAAAACAACTCCCCCCCCCTACCAGAAAAAATCCCCCCGGGAAATATCTGTATACTTTGCAATAACCTATACTATATGTAAACAATGGGCAAAGTTCGAAACTTGCAGCCCTTCCACTTGGGACTGTGGGGGGTTAAGTCATCCTTAGAGACATAGTTTTTACATTTTTCGAGTAGGCTGAACCAAAAGGCTATCCCAAAATTTCAATCAAGTGACTTTGTTAAAAAAAAATGACGGGGGTCTAGCTGCCCTCCAGTTTTTTAGTCACTTAAAAAGGGCACTAGAACTTTTAATTTCCGGTTGAATGAGCCCTCTCACAATATTCTATGACCACTGGGTCGAAACGATCACCCCTGAAAAAAACACGCATCGTGATCTTTCTTCCAGCAAAAAATGCAAATTTCCACCTTTTTGCAGATAGGAGCGTGAAACTTTTTAATAGGGTTATCTGATAAGCTGAATGTGATGGTGTAATTTTCGTTAAAGTTAATTAAAAATGCAAAATTCCACATTTTTGCAGATAGGAGTTTGAAGCTTCTTTAATAATGTTCGTTGATAAGCTGAATCTGATGGTGTGAATTTCGTTAAAGTTAATTAAAAAAATTTGCAATTAAAACAAATTTTATTGTTTTAAAAAAATTGAGTTGTTAGAAAGTCAAACTTTAGCGCAAAGAGCGAGGCGTTGAGGAGGGGACAGCCCCTTTCATATACGGAATAATTTCTGTTCGTTTTAAGTTTTAATGTCGCTCCTTACTTTCAGTTAAAAAAATTGTTTTTTTTTATTTAATCTTTGAACGTTTTTATTAGTAATAAATATACGTAACTTACGAATTAACTTACGTAACGAACTTCTATATTCATATATTTTTAATACGTATATTAGGGGGTTTTTCCCCTAGTCAATACCTTGCTCTTTAAGCTAAAGTTCAAATTTTGTTCCAATTCTTTAAAAATGACCCCTTAATCACAAAGGCCGTTAATTAGAATAGATAGCTCTTTTGAAAGCACTAAAAAAAACTATAGCGTAAAGAGCGAGGTATTGACTTGGGGGAGAACCCCCTCATATACGTAATAATTTCTGTTCATTTTAAGTTCTAATGTTGCTTCTTACTTTCAGTTGAAAAAACTTGTTTTTTAAAATTTAATTTCTGATCGTATTTTAAATAATGCTTGGAAATCCGGCGCCCCCTTTATAGAAATGTCCCTTACCCCAAAGAAACATCCTCCACGGAAAGATTCTCCCGAGTAACCCCCTCTTTCAGCCCCCCTCCCCTACCAGAAAAAAATTCTTCCTGAAAATGTCTGTATACTTCCCAATAACCAATACAATATGTAAGCGATGGGCAAAGTTCATAACTTGCAGCCCTTCCCCTGGGAACTGTGGGGGATTAAGTCATCGTAAAAGACATATTTATTAGATTCTTGACTATGCTGAACAAAATGGCTATCTCAAAATTTTAATCAGGTGACTTTGGGAAAAAATGAGCGTGGGAGGGGGCCTAGTTGCCCTCCATTTTTTTGGTCACTTAAAAAGGGCACTAGAACTTTTAATTTCCGTTCCAATGAGCCCTCCTACAATATTCTAGGACCACTGGGTCAATACGATCACCCCTGGGAAAAAGAAAGAAAAAAAAAACAAATAAACACGCACCCGTGATCTTTCTTCTGGCAAAAAATGCAAAATTCCACATTTTTGTAGATAGGAGCTTGAAACCTCTACAGTAGGGTTCTCTGATACACTGAATATGATGGTGTCATTTTCATTAAGTTTCTATAACTTTTAGGGGGTCTTTCCCCCTTTTCTCGAAAATCAGCCAAATTTTCTCAGGCGCGTAACTTTTGATGGGTACGATTAAACTTGATAAAACTTATATATTTTAAATCAGAATTAAAATCTGATTCTTTTGATGTATCTATTGGTATCAAAATTCCGTTTTTTAGAGTTTCGGTTACCATTGAGCTGGGTCGCTCCTTACTTACAGTTCGTTACCACGAACTGTTTGATAGCCTACAGATTGTTTCCAGAGCTGAATTGTAAGTTTGCAGATTTTTTTTTTCTTTTGCTGTTTTAGATAAGATTGTCTTAATGTTTAATACTCAATTGTTGAACGCCTGATAGATTAAAGAAAATACAATCTTTTTTCTGAAAAAAATTTACCCCCCCCCCCCAAAAAAAAAAAAACAAACAACCTTCTATTGAGACAAAATTTAGCTATAGACTAAGCTATGTACAAGGTTGGGAAATTAAAGATTGAGACGGAAGTTACCCCAAAAATGATTCATAAAAAAATTGTAAATTGCTGCCTATAGGGGGGAGATAGGGGGGCTATCATTTTTAAATGACAATACCTCATTTTCTTTTTGTTGAAAGCAGATATGCCAAAAAGATAATTATTTTTTTCATTTAAAGTGGAGACGGAAGAAAATGATATCAAATTCCCTGGGAAACCATTGAAATATTTTGATAGACCCAGGGCTCCCCATTGGGACTTGTTCATTGTCTTGGGTATTTTGCGATATCTCATAGGCTACTGGCCTAATTTGGCTTTTATGTGGCTCCTTTTTAATTAGATTAATTAAAAAAAACTTTTCACAACATAAGTTTTTCAAACAAAAGTAAGGAACTCCATTAAACAAAAAATGAGCAAAAATAAAATCTACCAAGCGTGAAACTACCACAAATCAGTATCTATAAATAAATGAAACCCAAACGAACAAAATTACAATAAATAACCGAGTCACACTCAAAACGAGCAGAAATTAACATAAGTTGGGCGCAAAACTCCTATGCCTCCCTCGGCCAGAACAAAATTTGCACTTTACTAAAAAAAATATAAATGTTTTTACTTTTATAACTTTTATAAATCAAATAATATTAACATTTTGATTACTAAATATCAGTATATGTATATTAAACTGACAATGCACATTCATTTGTATTTTTTTCAGTAAAGTACAAATTATGTTCTGGCCTTGGGAAGGCATAGTGGTTTTGCGCCCAACTTATGTTAATTTCTGCTCGTTTTGAGTTTGACTCGGTTATTTATTGTACTTTCTGTTCGTTTTGGGTTTCATTTATTTATTGATGCTGATTTGTGGTAGTTTCACGCGTGGTAGATTTTATTTTTGCTCATTTTTTGTTTAATGGAGTTCTTTACTTGTCTTTGAAAAACTTATTTTGTGGAAAAAGTTTTTTTTAATTAATTTCTGTTCGTTTTATATTGACATAGTCTTTTCAGGGAAAAAGAAAATAATACTTTAGATCTTTTCATTTTTTAAGACTTTATAGTTTGGCCTGCTATTTGTATGCTGGAGAAAAATTTTTCAGCAATTTTTAACAGCATACACCCTTTAAAAATCTGGACACAAATAGTACTGTTTAATTTAGTTTCATACCTCCTCTAGTTGACCTGAAATGGAAAACTTGATACCATTCGCAAAAAAATCTGTTTACTCTCTTTGATAGCTTGGATACATTTACGCTATTTTGATTTGGTTAAATTCTAAGAGCAGAAGTAGCCCCGAAAGTTTGAACATAATACCCTCAGTCGTTCTTAGGATACTGCTGAGATGCCTTATTGGGAATTAGCATTATCACAGTGCATTTTGATTTAATCTTAAGGCAACATTTAGTTTTTAAACATAATGTGCGAATGGGAGGGTGGTAGTGGAAGGGGGATTACTTGCCCTCCAATCACTTTCGACTATTAAAATGGGCATCAGCCCTGTCTATTTTCAATCGAATGAGCCCTTTTCGAAGTTCCCACGACAACTCCTTCGATACGAAGT
The DNA here is from genome assembly GCA_027921565.1 of Artemia sinica. Taxonomy (NCBI): domain Eukaryota; kingdom Metazoa; phylum Arthropoda; class Branchiopoda; order Anostraca; family Artemiidae; genus Artemia; species Artemia sinica. Next base: position 49,647,131 of record CM051264.1, read on the forward strand.
GCCCTGGTAAACAACAACAACAAATATCACTAATCACTTTCGACTATTAAAAAGGGTACTAGCCCTTTGAATTTCGAATCGAATGAACCCTTTTTAAAGTTTCTACGACAAAGATTTCAATAAAAACCTTATATGCCCCCAAGGCATAACTTATAACCCTTGCCCTAAGGGTTGTGCGGGAGTGCCCTCCTCGAAAACATATTTTCTGTCTGGAAATCAACTACGCTGAACAAAATGGCTATCTCAAAATTTTTATTGGATGTGTTTGGGGGAATGATGGGCGGGGGGCTAGTTGCCCTCCAATCACTTTTGACTATTAAAAATGGCACTGGCCCTTTGAATTTCCAATCGAATGAGCTTTTTTGAAGTTTCTACGACAACGCCTTCTATAAAAACCTTATATGCCCCCAGGGCATAACTTAAAACCCTTGCCCTGAGGGCTGTGGGGGAGTATTCTCCTCAAAAACATATTTTCTATCTGGAAATCAATTACGCTAAACAAAATGGGTATCTCAAAATTTTGATTGGATGTGTTTGGGGGAATGATGGCGTGGGGGGGCTAGTTGCCCTGCAATCACTTTTGACTATTAAAAAGGGCACTAACCCTTTGAATTTCCAATCGAATGAGCCTTTTTTGAAGTTTCTACGACAACGCCTTCTATAAAAACCTTATATGCCCCCAGGGCATAACTTAAAACCCTTTCCCTGAGGGTTGTGGGGGAGTGTCCTCCTCAAAAACATATTTTTTATGGAAATCAACTACGCTGAACAAAATAGTTATCTAAAAATTTTGATTGGATGTGTTTGGGGGAATGATGGGCGTGGGGGGGGGGCTAGTTGCCCTCCAATCACTTTTGACTATTAAAAAGGGCACTAGCCCTTTGAACTGACAATTGAATGAGCCTCTTTTCAAGTTTCTACGACAACACCTTCTATAAAAACCTTATTCTCCCCAGGGCATAACTTAAAACCCTTGCCCTGAGGGTTGTGGGGGAGTGTCCTCCTCAAAAACATATTTTCTATCTGGGAATCAACTACGTTGAACAAAATGGCTATCTCAAAATTTTATTGTGATGTGTTTGGGGGAATGGTGGGCGTGGGGGGGGGGGCTAGTTGCCCTACAATCACTTTCGACTATTGAAAAGGGCACTAGCCCTTTGAATTTCCAATCGAATGAGCCTGTTTTGTAGTTTTTACGACAACGCCTTCTATAAAAACCTTATTTGCCCCCAGGGCATAACTTAAAACCCTTGCCCTGAGAGCTCTGGGGGAGTGTCCTCCTCAAAAACATATTTTCTATCTGGAAATCAACTACACTGAACAAAATGGCTATCTCAAAATTTTGATTGGATGTGTTTGGGGAAATGATGGGCGTGAAGGGGGGCCGGGCTAGTTGCCCTCCAATCACTTTCGACTATTAAAAAGGGCACTAGCCCTTTGAATTTCCAATCGAATGAGCCTTTTTTGAAGTTTATACGACAACGCCTTCTATAAAAACCTTATATGCCCCCAGGGCATAACTTAAAACCCTTGCCCTGAGGGTTGTGGGGGAGTGTCCTCCTCAAAAACATATTTTCTATCTGGAAATCAACTACACTGAACAAAATGGCTATCTAAAAATTTTGAATAGATGTATTTGGGGGAATGATGGGCCGGGGGGGGGATAGTTGTCTCCAATCACTTTTGACTTTTAAAAAGAGTACTAGCCCTTCGAATTTCCAATCGAATGAGCCTGTTTTGAAGTTACTACGACAATGCCTTCTATAAAAACCTTATATGCCCCCAGGGCATAACTTAAACCCTTACCCTGAGGGCTTTGGGGAGTGTCCTCCTCAAAAACATATTCTCTATCTGGAAATCAACTACGCTGAACAAAATGGCTATCTCAAAATTTTGAGTGGACGTGTTTAGGGAAATGATGGGCGTGGGGGGGGGGGGCTAGTTGTCCTCCAATCACTTTCGACTATTAAAAAGGCACTAGAACTCTCAATTTCCAATCGAATGAGCCCCTTTTGAAGTTTCTACGACGACCCCGTCCATATGAAGTGTCCTGCTCTAAAGGAAAATATAATAAATAGTACATTGTGCCAACATCGTTCTTATATGCCCTCAGGGCATAACTTAAAACCCTTGCCCCGAGGGTTGTGGGGGAGTATCCTCCTCAAAAACATATTTTCTATCTGCAAATCAACTACGCTGAACAAAATAGCAATCTCAAAATTTTGATTGGATGTGTTTGGGGGAATGATGGGCATGGGGGGGGGGCTAGTTGCGCTCCAATCACTTTCGACTATTAAAAAGGGCACTAGACACTCCAATTTCCAATCGACTGAGCCATTTTCGAAGTTTCTACGACAACTCCCTCGATACGAAGTGCCCGGGTATGGAGAAAAAAACAAACAAAAAAAACAACACACATTTTGCCCACATCGTTCTTTACTTAGGCAGCGCTAGCGCGCTGCCTATGATTCTTTGGATCTTATTGAATGCCACGGCGAATCTATGACTCGGTTTTTCAATAATTTGGGGTATATCTGAATAATTTCGACATTTTTGTTGTTGTCTTTGTACCCCTTTACTTATACCCTCAATTTTTTTCAAGGAACACTAAGCTGTTTAACGTTATTTTGCGTGTTTGTTTGAACCATGTAGTGACCTAGTTAATTATTAAGTAAATATTGTTTTTTAATTTAAAGCTGAGACGGTATCCTATCAAGATGGTAACCAGAGGGAGGGGGGGGGTATTACATTTAAATGATAATATCTTGAAATTTTTTATTAAAAGCAGGGATGCCAAAAAGTTAATTTTTTTTAATTTAAAGAAGAGACGGGATCCTATCAAGGTGGTATCCAGAGGGGGGGAGGGGGTAGGGAGCTATCAAACTTAAATGATAATACCTCGATTTTTTTTTTTTTAGCGGGGATGCCAATAAATTAATTATTCTTTTTTTCTATTTAAAGCAGAGACGGTGTCCTATCGGGATGGTATCCAGAGGGAGGGGGCATAGGGAGTTGTTATATTTAAGTGATAGTACCTTGATTTTTTTTTATTGAAAGCAGGGATGCCAAAAAGTTGAAAAGCTAATAAAAATTAACAAGATTTTCGTGAGTTATACTTGATACAGCACTTGTGTAGTTTTATCGTCCAAAGAGAAAGGGACACATGCGTCCAACCCGTTTTTTTCTTATTGATGAAACGAGTTTACTTTGAAAACATTCATTCATAAGTACCAGGCAGATTCACACTAAAACGAATTGGTGTGATGAAAGCGATATCGACATCCCCACCTAACGCTGTGCTTGAGTGACAATGGCGCCCTTGGTCCAGTGCCCAAGTTACATTAAAAGGCCAGGTCATAATAAAAGCTTTCAATTTGGGAGGTTCAAGGAGGAGTCTTTGACAGTCTTGTGACCTCAGGGTACTAGCTGTTGCAACGTTCTTATGTATCTACAGTGGTTTAAAAAATTCGATCACCCCACAAATGATGACCAAAAATATGCACAAATATAACAAATGTAACATTTGGAATATTATAACACTTTTTTTAAAGCTTTGAAGAATAGCAAAAAGGCTAAATACCCTTAACTAAGCTTGAAAACTATTTTAAAAAGAAACTCTTTGGAGATTTCCATGGGCATGACCATAGCAGAAGCTTTGAGCCTGGGTGGGGATCAAAGAGGAGTCTTTGAGTATTTTGACCACAGGTGACTTATTATTGCGACTTTCTTAAATTTGATAATTTTTGTGAGCATTTGGAAATCAAAGCTTAAGCTCAATAACTGATACTAAGTCTCCTAACATTTTGCTTGGATTAAAAGTAACGAACATATAAGAAAATCTCAACATCTTCCTGGAGCTACTTCAGTCTTCATATTATTCCATTTAATTACATTTAAAACGGATGAGCTTTTCAATTTTACCTAAGAAAATAGCTGGCACTTCACTTTTCTTCATACCGAATAAATCGTTAAGTGTTTTTTATTTCATTGTAATTGAAGTGTTCTCATGTGAAGTGTGCATCATATATTTTTCAATTTGATAAATTTACTTCTTTTAGATGCAGTTTATAATTTAGCTGATATTAGGTATTTATGAGTTTAGGTATTTATAATTTGGAATGAATCCCCAAAAGAAAAAAATGAATAATATCCAAAAGAGCAGCCAAAAGCAATAAGAAAAGCAGTAGTTCAGGCTTAGCCTACATGACATATATTCTATAAAGAAGCCAAAAAAAACTTTAAAATGTATTTTTTTAAATTGTTATTAAAAACCAGTTTTTAATACAAGGAAGGCTTTTTAGGAATCCAAAAGAGCAAAAAAAAAAAAAATCAATATCAAAGTCGCCCATTTCAACTGTTTTAAAGGTGACAAAACAGATATAGGCAAAGGCGAGGGGCTAATAACTGACCGTCGCAGCAAGGGCGGATCCAGGATTTTTTTGGGGGGGAGGGGTTACTAATTTTTGACTTTTTCGGGGGGGGTTTTACTAATTTTTGACTCAGTTTTCGACTAATTTTACTGATTTTTACCTAGGTTTTACTAATTTTCGACTCGGTCAAAAATTTCGGGGGGGGGGGGGGTCAAACCGGGTACCCCCCCCCCTGGATACGGCCTTGCGTCGCAGGTGCCCCTTCCTTCGTGCCTCCGGCACACCTGAAACAGCGTGTTCCTGGAAGCGAAGGAACACAGTTTTATCTTTGGCTTATGGAAAGCATACGGCGCGTTTTTTACGACGGCAAACTTTCTCCTCTTGAGAGGTTATCTTTACTTGGTCGTGTTGTTTACTGCGTTCGACATTGGAGATCCTGGGTCCTAAAAAGTGGACATTATGCTTTGAACGAGAATTTTATTACCACAAACCTTTACCATTGCCTAGAGATAAATATGCATTCCCTAGTGCTTCTCATTCGTCGATTCAAACGGCTTGGGCTCGAACGTCTTTTCAAACTCTCCGACATGAATAGCCAACCGTGTGAAGATTTTTTTAGGAAGATGCGGTCTCAAACCAGCACTTACAGTACTGTAATAAACTTTTCGTTCCTCCAACTTCTACATCGAATTCGTCGATATGAAAGTATAACGGATTTTGAAGCTCAATATTCTAATGAACAGCTGTCCTTGCCCAAGGCCAAGCGAGTTAGATCCATTGGTGTTGTGTCAGTCAGTTCCGATTTTTCTTTGCCCGGGGACGATGAAATCAAGCTCGAGCTAGGGCGAGCTCGTATTGAAAGCCAGCGAATAATGGAAGCCTTGATACCCGACGACGTACTTTCTGCTTTCGGTCACCAAGTACCGAATGTTCGTCTTTCTGTACTTCACGACAGTAACTCAGACGATGACTTAGAGGAAAATACTCTGTCCGATAAGCAGGAAAAGGCTTCCGCGACTGACACTGAATCGGGCTCGGAAAGTGATGGCATCTTTGAGGATTTGCCAGTGATTGCTCACTGTGTGAAACACCAAGTTGAGAAAAATTGGGTTAGTGAGCCTGTGACGAACATGAAGAATTCTAGGTTTTGTCTTGTCAAGACTTCTGACGGCTCCATAACACCAATAAAAAAATCCACGCTGTTGTGGCTTCTGAGGGAAAGCTCTGAGAAGCTGAGTAGTGACCGATTAATACGGGTGATGGTCCAGGGCCAACGAGTAGGACTACGTGAGTCGCCACAAACCAATGCAGAGGTCGGTGTGAAATCGGAATTGCGTATCGGTGAATGGTGCGTTTACAGACCGGTTGGCAGGGGAAAGAGAGTATTAGTTGGGCGGGTCATACAGTTTGGCTACTTGCCTGGGCGAAGATGCCACTCTGTTGACGCGCAGAATATGGCGATGCCGTTCCCTGACGACATAGGAATTCTGTGCCAGTGGTTCTGGCTGAATGCTGATCTCACATTAACTGCCGCATTGGTAGACCAGGGTTACTGTGACTCCAGCCCGTATATCATGCATTCAGTAGAACCCGTTTCTATGGAAATCGGCACCAACATTGTCTTTGGCTTTGACTCAGACGTCTTCACAAAGCTGAATTCATTTATCCAGAAGAAAGGGTTCCACTTTTTTGATGTCTCGTCAGCATCGCAATCATCATGTTAAAAATGGCACCTAAACCCAAAACTGACCTCAAGACCATACAAATACAAATCCTTTAGGATTAGTAACTTTTCCAATAGGATTGGTAACTAATCCAATATCCTAGTGGTAACTAATCCATAATCCTAGTGTAGTAGAACACTACCGTCGGGGGTGATCTCCCAATAGGTTTCAAATTGACTCAATGATATTAACCTGACTCATTCAGTCAAAGAGTCAGCGAATGTGCACTCTAAACGTATATTCTCACTTCTAACAACACTCATATCTTGAGTGCCTGACAAGTCCAAAACAATTATACCATGATTTTTTGAAAACATTGAATTGGTTATTCGATTTTCAAATAGTTGTGAATTGTGATCTAGTGTTTGCATAGTCAATTCATACAGAGTTCTGTAAGATTTTTTATCAAATGATAAAGTGTACAAGGGAATTCCATGCACCTTGCATACAAGGCTGGATAAGCAAAAAAATAAAATCGAGGGGGGATGCGGTCCAGGATCCAACGGCACTAGCGCTCTTCAAAAAGGCCAAGGCAAGTTTTGAGGGGATTTCCCCATTGATAAATGATGAATCGGTATAACTAAAAGAACCAGTGGCAATATGACGTTGATTGGTGACTGTATGGGGAACAAGAAGTTTGATATTGTTACCACTGGCTCTCTGTTTTCAGTTAAATGAACTTGTTTTTTTTTTTTTTTAATCATGTACAGAAGTAATGGAAACGGGTAAATTGGGAGAACAAATAACATGATCTATAGTGTTAAGTCTCTCACAATGACGAATATAAGAAAATGGACGATTCACTAACTTAAACTCCGACAAACACTCAAAAACCATATCAGACCGAAGATTTAAATATAATAAATCAGCATTAAAATTCCCAGCGACAACAAATTTGTAACCGAGAGATGATGTAGATTCGGTCATTTTTCAAAACACTACAGGTCTTCGCAAACTTATTCAGTAACTGAACCGAGGGTTGCCTCTCAGCATGTTTTTTGGTGCCACTCTAGGTGGCAAAATAGTGTCAGTTTCGTATAAAAAGTGTTATTTTCCACAAATTTGCCGCTCGCGATGCTATGCATCGCTCGCGCTGGTACCAAGAACCTTTTTAAACTCAAAATATTGGCCAATCCGCTTGGAATCACCTCCGCGCAGTTTTCCGCATCTTTTAATTTTCAAACATGAAAAGTCGGCTCTAATACCATCCATAAGCTACAAAAAAGTAATATTGATTTTACTTAGGCGATGCTGATTCTCTGCTTTGCGCAGCACTTCCACTCTTGTCAACATTCCAGCCCTCTCCTTAAAACCTGCTAAAGCGCAAAAGGTGCTTACTGTATAAAATGGGAATTCGTCCCACATAATACTTATTTCTCTTTTTTGTTCTGAGTACTCTTTGTTCATAGCGCGAAAAAAGAAAGAAAAAGAAAAGAGAAAAGGCCGTCCATGCTTTTTTTCTTTTGAGAAAACAGAAAAAAAGGACAGCAATACTCGTCTACATTGCGAGTTGTTCATCCAGTTTTTCAAACAGTTCGTGGTAACGAACTGTAAGTAAGGAGCGACCCGGCTCAATGGTAACCGAAACTCTAGAAAATGGGTTTTGGATACCAATAGATACATCAAAAGAATCAGATTTAATGCTGATTTTAAATATCTAAGTTTCATCAAGTTTAGTCCTACCCATCAAAAGTTACGCGCCTGAGAAAATTTGACTGATTTTCGAAAAAAGAGGGAAAGACCCCCTAAAAGTTATAGAACCTTATATTTTTTTTCCAGGGGTGATCGTATCGACCCAGTGGTCCTAGAATATCGTGGGAGGGCTCATTGGAACGGAAATCAAAAGTTCTGGTGCCCTTTTTAAGTGATCAAAAAAAAGGAGGGCAACTAGGCCCCCTCCCACGCTCATTTTTTTCCCAAAGTCACCCGATCAAAATTTTGAGATAGCCATTTTGTTCAGCATGGTCGAAAATATGATAACTATGTCCTTTAGGATGACTATCCCCCGAAGTCCCTGGGAGGAGGGCTGAAAGTTATGAACTTTACCCAATTTTAACATATAGTATTGGTTATTGGGACATATACAGACGTTTTCAGGGGGGATTTTTTCTGGTAGTGGAAGGGGGGTCGGGGGTTATGTGGGAGGATCTTTCCATGAAGGAAGTTTTCATGGGAGAAGGGACTTTGCTATGAAGGGGGTGCCGGATTTCCCAGCATTGTTTAAAAAAGGATCAGAAATTAAACATAAAAAAAACAAGTTTTTCAACTGAAAGTAAGGAGCACCATCAAAACTTAAAACGAACAGAAAATATTACGTATATGATTGGGTTCACCCCATAGTCATTGCCTCGCTCTTTAAGCCAAAGATTTTTTAGTACTTTCATAAGAGCTATTTATTCTAAATAACGGCCTTTGTGATTAAGGGGTCATTTTTAAAGAATTGGAACAAATTCGAACTTTAGCTTAAAGAGCGAGGTATTGACTAGGGGGCGAACCCCTAATATACGTATTAAAAATATATGACTATAGAAGTTCGTTACGTAAGTTAATTTGTAAGTTAAGTATATTTATTACTAATAAAAACGTTCGTAAATAAAATTAAACAAGTTTCGAGGAAGCCGTTTAACCAAATAAAAGTAAAATTAATATGCAAATTTTGTTTTAATTATTCATGTACGGTGAGCCAAAATCAAACCCTGCATTAATTCAAAAACGTTCAAAAATTAAATAAAAAAACATGTTTTTTTAACTGAAAGTAAGGAACGACATTAAAACTTAAAACGAACAGAAATTATTCCGTATATGAAAGGGGCTGTCCCCTCCTCAACGCCTCGCTCTTTACGCTAAAGTTTGACTTTCTCACAACTCTATTTTTTTTAGTAATAAAAAACTTTAGCGTAAAGAGCGAGGCGTTGAGGAGGAGACAGCCCCTTTCATATACGGAATAATTTCTGTTCGTTTTAAGTTTTAATGCCGTTCCTTACTTTCAGTTACAAAAACTTGTTTTTTATATTTAATTCCACACAATGGACTATCTGGATTATTACAGTACGTTTGGATACTTGAAACTTTTCTCTGAAAATACTGATCAGAATGGCGTGAACATAGATCGCAGCTATTGATGACCCTATTATAAGAACAACTAATAGTCGATCAGACACTAGCTCTTTCAAATAATTTATTTGACTAAAACTGTAGGATATTCTTCGTGTGAGGTACATGGGAGACAAAACTTAAGGAAATTATCGCATATTACACTCAAAACTTCGTGACCAGGAAATAGCTAAAAGGTGGAAGTGCGTCCAATCCTTTTTGGTGGTGATTAATCAGCAGGTTTCCAAAATAGCTGCTATTTATGATCAATGTGATGATGATGAGGCATAAGATTTATGATTAATATGAAGGAGCATAAACATAGCAATAGAATAGTTGCTCGAAAATTCGTCAATGCTATGCTTTTTTCGGCGAGTACCATTTATATTAAACGAAATAACGAGACAGGGCCGTAGTTTGCTATGGAGCTGGGGAGAAACTGCTCCCTCCGGATCCCAGTTTGCCCCGAAGTTGAAATTCGGTTTCTTCAAAAATCCTGTCAAAATTAAGGTAAGCCTGCATAATTCAACCATCCACAAAAAAAGGGTCAGTTTTCTTTAGTATATTTTTGCCTTTATGGTACTATATGGCTCATTTTTCATTGTCACTTTCCGTTAAATTGGAAAAATTCGCTCCAACTTGGCCTTCCTCCCCCCCCCCCAGGATTTGACCAAATTACACCACTGAACCGAGAGTTTTTATGATATAATATTTTAATACCTATCACAATACGAGATTTAAGCAGTGGATATAGTAGACAAAATGAAATCTAAGAGCAGCCTCAGTTTGCTTATTTAGGGTTCTTTGAATAGGATGCCTCTTTTGAAGAAGTGTGATTTTCAGAACAGCGCGCACATTTTTCCACCGTACTGTTACATTCGCTGATAACGTGAGCAGGAGACCTGCACTTAAAGCAGTATCGTGGTACACTTACAAAATCATAAACTCTGAAGATCAAATAACTACTTTTTACCCCATTCTTCATAGCGTCACTTTTTGCGAATTAATCCAAAAAGACTGACTTGATTGTTAGGGACAGACCCATTCGATATGCGTTAGCGACTCTCGGTTACATTTTGAATTCAGAAACATTAAGTGATAGTGGGAATCCATTAATTATTTCGAGATAACGCTTCTGCAGAATCTTCGTGGCACCGTCCGAGACAACCGATTTAAAGAAATCAGAGGCTACAGATTTTTGAATATTCACGAACAGTTTATCACCCATCGGCCTAACCTAACACCGAATCATGACCACTTAATTGGTCGATAAAGTCCTTACGGCTTATTGGGTCTCTAGTTGACGGTGGCAATTTAGAGAAAATAACAGTAGGGTGGCTATTGGTAGGTTTCGAGGCTGAGACACTTAATTGCATGGTGCATAAGGACCAAAATTAGATCAAAAACGGTATTTCGTTGTCAGCTTTAAGTTTTCAATATTCGCTCCCTGGGCCAATGCCTCATAAAATTTTTGTAGGGGAAGTGGGAAGGCCTGAAAATAAGCTTGTCTAGAGAATGGATTTGCCCAACATTTGTTTTTCCCTAACGTCTCTTAAAACTCATATCTGTAAGCTTGTGGACCAAGGAAAAACCTAAAAAACCTAATCCATAAAAATGTACCTGAAACAATTTATGCACTATTTTTTGTGTAAGAACTTAAACAAGTTATTTTATATATTCTGTTTAAGAACACTTGCGAAAAAGGTGAATGTCTAGGCTCTTAATCTTTCCGGGACCGCTCTTTTCTCGCAATTATAAGTGCAGGGTGAATACAAATCTTTTCTCCCTCCTGTGCGAATAAATTTCTGCAACAGGATTGGTAGCTCACTTATCTACAAATGCAGTAAATGTAATTGAGGTATAATTTTGTTAATGCTTCTTGCTTCAAGAAAACGATCTCAAACTTATTATCTTCGTTATGGGCATAAGCATGATCAAACTAAGTAGTTTTACATGTGACAAACATGGGTTTGAAAATAATGCAATGGGATGACAAGAATACTATTCTCATTTTTATGTTGTAGCTTATATACTAGACGAATATACAAATTATGTTCAGAATTAGGGTCAACGGTAAGTTCATCTAAGTTTAATTATCCGGAAAAGTCGTTATTCGTCCACATCCGAGATTTGTATGCAGTGTTTTCTTTGAACAACTTGACACAAATAATCGTCAGTCATTTCTCCTTTTGTATTTGATTTTGCGGTGTCTCAGAACAAAAATAGGTAAGTAAAGAAATACTTACAAAAAATGAAGAAATCTTTACAAAATGTGTGGTTGGTCATTAAATATTTATATATTTCAGTTTGAATTTATGCATCAATGTCAGCTTTATAACTAAACTTAATTTCCAGGCAAAACGCAAGAGAAAACAAGGATGAAAAATCAATGGGCAGGTAGCTTGCAAACAAAGCCTTACAACTAGTTCAAGTATGTTGGCACTTCTGATTATTGTAAAACGAGCTTCTACTAAATTAAGCTTTGAAGATCCTAAGTTCTTTAGTCTGTATTTGTGTGGGTAATGTACCCGGCCTCTCCCTCGAAGAGTATGACGTACCAATTGCTTTTAGATACCAAGTAGGTATTTTTACAGAAGGGTCTGAGGCTCTTCATTTTGAATTCAATCTGATCCAAACATGATAAAAGTAATTACTTATGGGTTATGTGCAGGTTTTGTGTTCCTCGTCAACCAAATAAAATATTTATTTTGACATTGTCATATTCAGAGACAAATTAATTCTTGTTGGCCTGTAGTTAGCAACGAACCGTTTCAGTGCAACTCCTCCAAAATGCTGCAAGCACTGAATAAGGAATTAATGAATAATTGGGTTTTACATATTAAATAAAGTATCTACATTTGCTTCTAATAAGCATTCTTAGCCCTCTTATTGTACAAATGGAGTTTTTTGTTAGTCTTTATTCACATAGTCAACGACCGTTCGACCAAATAAAATAAATAAAAGAGCAGACGCATAAGTAAAAACCAAATATGAAGAGCTTCAAAATAGTGACTGTAATTGTAGAACCGGCATACTCAGAAACAAATACCCCTATTGTTGTCCTGCTTTTTACATCATTTGAGGGTTTTCTCATCAAAGCGCTTGATTCAATCAAACCTGCATGTTCTCAAGGAAGAAATATAAGATACATATAAGAAATAATAAAAAAAAAGTACCAACAGCTGCAGGATTTTGGAGAGGGCTTGGAACCAAATGTACCTGGCCTGATCCATTGCTGTAAGAATTGTTTCAACTTTGTTGTTAATATCGTACAAATAACAGTTCAATAGGGACAAATCCTTTTATTTGAAAATGAAACAACAAAAAGTCTCATATACAGTGGCCGTCGTCAGTAGATAAACTGGCTGATTCAGTTTATCTGCTGATGACAGCCACTGTATATGTGACCGAAATATCCAAAGATTTTTTTATTGTTTCACTGTCACATAAAAGGATTTGTCCCTATTGAATTGTTATTTGTAGTCACGGAATGGTAGTCATGGTGTCATTTTCGAATGGTATTCGAAAATACGAAAACGTTGTTAATATCATTATTATTTTCTGTTGAAGGGGGAATAAGAAGGATTCTGTGTTTGGGAGAGGGGGAGCAAACTTTTTTTTTCTGTTTCTAATAAAAAGTATACTCAATTTTACTCTGAATTATGTCGTCAGCTTGTCCATTATTCTGTCTTATCCAGTATTTTTTTTTTTTGCCTTTTAATTGCCTGTCATCTGTCAGGCTCTTTGGCTAGCATGAACAGAATTAAAAACTGATAAGACTTTTTTGTATTTTCAGAACATGTTTTCAAAAAAATATGCAATAAATGTAATTGGAACAAAACAAATGTAACTCATTTGCCACTCCATCTTTTATGAATGCTTCTTAGGTGCTCAAAGGCTGAAACTGATATATTCAATGCCGGATCAATAGGCTTCAGTTTTTCATCGCCTGACAGGGATAGTCCAGCCAAACCTAAAAATGAAGATGTATATTATCAGAAAACATAAAATGGAAATGTTTTAATGGAAAATTTTGATTATGGAAACTGTTCATAGACGGTTACTAGAAGTGTTTCCTTACAATCTTGTCGATCAAAAATTTGTCGATGCTAAAAATTGTTGGTGCAGAAGTGTGCTTTCACGGCCAATAATGTGTTTGCGGCCAACAAGTGTTGATCTATGCCAAAGAATTTTTATTACTAGACCCCAGACCGAAGAAATTGGATTGGGAAAGCCGAGAAATATTGCCAATGGACAGAAAATACTAAGCTTTAGAAGAAAACTACATATAACAAATAGACTTTGTTGTAAATACATTTTAAGACCACACTGGCTATACATGACAAACAAGAAAAAAAATAAATGAATATGTTTACACAATCATTTAGCATCTGAATTAAATCATGTTAGTGATATTTTATTCTGTAAAGGTTAACCCATCCAAATTGTTGGATATCATGGATAGAAAATTAAAAAAGGTAAAACAAGAAAATAATGAACCCATCCCCCTTTCTTTAAATACTCCGGCAATTGAAAACAAAACCTTCACCCCTCTATCATATATCCCGAAACTCAGGGACAAACTTGGAAAAATTTTAAAGACACATAATCTCTTTGTTTCTTTCAAAAACGAACCAATTGCTGAACGTTTTTTTCAATTCTGGAAAAGATAAAACTGACCCCTATATTGGGTAATGGTGTTTACCGAGTCCCGTGTTCATGTGGGAAGTTTTATATTGGCAGGACCCGTTAGCAGCTGGGGGAACGACTTCATGAACACAAGATTTCAATAGATAAATCCCTGAGATGATAAATAAAAATGACATTTTTATTCTCCTTTGGCCCTCCATATCTTTGAAAATCCGGATCATTTAGTTCTTATTGATGAGGCAACTTTAATATCTACAGCAAATGGCTTCCCACATTCTTTTAGGGAGGCAATTGAAATTAAAAATACAGAGACCTTGCTTTAAATAGATATACTGGAGATATTCCTATATGCCCAATTTACAATGCCTTAATATTAAAAGATTGGAATAACATTTTTCCTTAGTTTAAATTAAGATCATCTGACAGCACATTCAATGAAAATCGGTTCAGTAGGCAAGCTAAGTAGTCAATCGCTAAGCAGTGGGTTCTTGCCCAGTCTAATTCTGGCTTGGTATTTTGGTTCGTTTTATTCAGTGTTTCTTCTGCTCTCTTTGAGTTTACTTCAAAAGGTCAGTTTTTCTTCATTTTTTTTTAGCACTGAAGACGGACTGGCAGTCCTTGCCGAAATATATGTTTTCGTCATTTTCGCTTTTTTCTGTCCACTGGCAGACATTAACATCGTTTTCTTGACTATTTATTTTTTTCATTTATTTGTTTTCTTATTTGTCATACGATAGAATTTGCTTCGGCCCAAAATGCGGCTTCCCTTGCATTTTCTTAAATTTTTAATTGGTAGTGTTCAGCCTGCCATTCAAGAAGAAAGACGCATGGGTGCCACTTAAAATAGTGTTATGTCATGTCTAGTAATATAAGGTATTTTATCTGTGTCGATAGTTTGATTTTACATTAGAAGTCTATGCAGTTTCAAAATAGGTGGCATGCTCTGAAAATTTTAATAAATCAGTACTTATTAAGATTTAAACAGTAAAATTGGTTTTGGATTAATGAAGTCTGCTTCTCGTCAACATTTTGTTGATGAATAAATCACTGTGTTCTGGTGAGTTCATAGTCCTTAGCGGAGGTTCACAAGGAAGACTAAGGAGTCTTGAGAGTAGTATAACATTTATTCAAGAAGTTGGTCCGAGAAAAGTTCAAAGGCTGGTTGTTCCAAAATGATAAATTTTACTCGAAGGAAAAGAACACAAACACAAGAGGGAAAAAGAAGAAGGGAGGGATCCTCGCTAAGGAGAAAATTGAATGTGTTAAGAAAGCTGGAAAGAAACTGAAAATACACAAAGAAAAAGACAAGGTTTTAAAGGAAAGATAGAGCGCGAGAAGCATTAACTACAATCAACAAATTCTGAGCGCATACAAAAAGGATAAACTACAACTGACTTCAGAAAATAAGAGTGCTATCTATCCAGACATTTTAATAAGAAAATGAACATTTTAATACACTCCCAGGAAAAAAATGTGCTAAATATTTAAGCACTGTTGTAGGTGATTCTATGATTATTTCCCTGCTTTATTGGGAGCAGCGCGATAATATTTAAAAAAAACAAAGGGCTGAATATTATTAATGATGGAACTACATCAATCTTACAAACAGCACATTGAGTCTTTTGCCAGATAGCCATTAACACAATAATTTGTAAGATAAATTCTCATCAAGAAGTATTCCAAGAATCGAACATAACTATTTTCAGATCTAAAGAGGGTATGAAATGGAATATGTTTCATGTGAACACCTGGACGAGCTGTATATACTAGAAAAAGAAACCCACAATTGGGACACATTAACCATTTATGGCCAGGGCCATAGCCAGGATTTTGTTGGGAGGGAGGGGGATGAGGGCTACATAAAGACTTAAAAAACGCATTAAAAACTGGCTTATATGCATTTTTGTTATGCGTTTACAAAGGGGACACAGATTTCAGAGGAGGGGGGGGGGGCTCAAACCTAGGCAGGCTATCTAGTCGCCGTGAAAAAGATTTAATAAATAAAAACAATACCTAAATACGAGTGAAGAGGGTCTGGGTGATTTTCCGGCCATTTTGCAATACCACCCGTTACTTGATCGTAAGCTGACATCGTAAAATGCTGCAAAGGTACTTTATCAACAAAGCCGTATGACTCTAAAATCTAAAAGAGAAACAAAAACGTGACAATTTGTTCCACACTGGGCATTAATTTTCCATAAAATAAAATATTTTCCATAAAATATATTGACACCATAAATTATCTATTAAGGCTGTTATTGTTCATCATCAGGGCAAATGTATTGATGTCACTAGTTTGTATTCCTTTAAACCATGATTCAGGTTTTAAGAAAATGTCTTTTTTTCAAGATTCCTTGTTGTTAAAGTAGATAGATTGCATTATGGTACTCTCTATTGTGCCAGAAGAATCCCTGTGCCTACCTGAATACGTATGGTTCAGATTTTACGTATGTTCCGTTCAATGTTTAATACCATGCTTCCAATAGCATATCTCACCACTTTGGCATATGACATCTTTTTGTAAAGGTTGTGATGGATGCAGGATATGAACATCAAGTTGCAAAGGTCTTGAAAGTCCTTTTACTTGGCTATGGCAAGAGGAAAACACTGGATAAGCTTCTTTCGGCTGTACTTCAGATGTAGAGGCATTCTTACTCCCTGTAATAATTTTGATTGTGGAGTGGTTCCACGGCTGTGGAGCAGATCACTGTTAATGGTAATACACGGACTGGCCTTAATATGGAGAAATTTAATATCTTGCTTTTATTTACTAGTTCTTATCCTTTGGATTTTGGATTCTTGGGCTGGTCATTATTGTTTGGAATCTTCCAGGTTTAGCAAAAGAAAAAGTTAAAAAGCAATAAATAAACCAGTTTCAATAAAGGCCATGTATTTTCACCTGCAGCGCTGAATGCTTTTTTTTCAGCAGCCTATTCACATTCCGTCTTATGATTTCAATATTTACATGAATGGTAAAACAACAATTTTCGTCTTAGGGTCACTTCCTTCACTAGTCTATTGATGTAACTCCTATATGAACTCCTATCTTCTGCCAGGCGGAGAAGGTACGGCATGTTCAGCGACGAAATATTATCTTGCCATCTCTTTAGGGAATGTCCTCAAGGGCGGGAACCCTGTACACTGCCTTCAAAGAATGTCTTTGGGAAGCAAGTGCTCTCCATACGCATGGTGTGCCCTAGCCATCTAAATTGTTGTAGTTTAATTCTGTCGAGGATGGTATTTTTGACCTCAGGATTTTGGAGAAGCTTCGTGGCGTTGGATATTCTATCATGGTAAGTGATCCTAGCAATACGTTGTAGTGATTTTGCCTCAAAACAGCAAGGCGCTCTTGGTCATCTTTTTAGGAATCCAAGTTTCGCAGGCTTAAATGGCGACAGGGGTGATGAGCAGATTGAATAAGCTCACTTTAAGTATTGTTGATAAATTCTTATCCCTCCAGATGGGCACCAGAGCTTTAAAAATAAACTTCACAAGTGCCAGGCATCTCTGATGTCTTTTGAGGGATTATTGTCAGAATTAAGTAAGCTAACAGGATAGGTAAATCCCTCGCCCTACTCTATATTATCACCTCCGAGTGGAAGCCTGGGATTTCCTTAGGAATCGTGTTTACGTGAGCAGCGCATGGCTTTCGTTTTCGAAGTGCTGATTGTCATGCCAAAAATGTTGGTGTTCGCGTGAACGATGTCGGCTTGGTATCGGAGATCACGGAGGGACTCGGCAATCAGGTCTATATCATTAGCGCAAGTTAGTTTTTTCTATTACTACTCCTCCTACGAGGGCACCAGACGTACTATCCGTGAATGAAAGGACTAGTTAAAACGAGGTTCAAGAAGTTAAAAAGAGTTCATTCCTTAGGAATCGTGTTTACGTGAGCAGCGCATGGCTTTCGTTTTCGAAGTGCTGATTGTCATGCCAAAAATGTTGGTGTTCGCGTGAACGATGTCGGCTTGGTATCGGAGATCACGGAGGGACTCGGCAATCAGGTCTATATCATTAGCGCAAGTTAGTTTTTTCTATTACTACTCCTCCTACGAGGGCACCAGACGTACTATCCGTGAATGAAAGGACTAGTTAAAAAGAGGTTCAAGAGCTCCGGTGATAGCAAAATTGAAGAGGCCCTTTAATAGAGGTAATTAAAACTAAACGAAAAAAGACAAACCTTGGATCAATTTCCTCAAGTTTCGAGATTTTACACGTCAGCCACTCATGCTACAGAGAATTACATGAATGAAGGAAGTCGTTTAAATACAATTTTTGGCTTAATGATGTGCCAAAGGCCACTATTAATGAACAAAAAGGTTCTATTCAACTCAGTATGTCAGCCATTCCGATAGAGGAAAATGGAGACACCTAGCGATCTTGGATGATTCGTCAGTCAGCAGAGCTGAACCCACAATTCCATAGGGCTCGACCAACTCAACACTTTTTTGTTGCATGGAATATGGTTAGATTCTGGGCAACACCTAAAGACTGTATAAGAGTTGCCTATGCACTTTGAACCTGTCCCTTTTTTGTTGCATGGATATGGTTAGATTCTGGGCAGCACATAAAGACTGTATAAGAGTTGCCTATGCACTTTCAACCTGTCCCTTTTTTGTTGCATGGAATATGGTTAGATCCTGGGCAGCACATAAAGACTGTATAAGAGTTGCCTATGCACTTTGAACCTGTCCCTTTTTTGCTGCATGGAATATGGTTAGATTCTGGGCAACACATAAAGACTGTATAAGAGTTGCCTATGTACTTTGAACCTGTCTCTTTTTTGTTGCATGGAATATGGTTAGATTCTGGGCAACACATAAAGACTGTATAAGAGTTGCCTATGTACTTTGAACCTGTCTCTTTTTTGTTGCATGGAATAAGGTTAGATTCTGGGCAGCACATAAAGACTGTATAAGAGTTGCCTATGCACTTTGAACCTGTCCCCAGGATATGTACATCCTATTTATCCGGTAAACCTGTTTTAAATATTCCACAAAAAATGAGTGAAAAACCAGACGCCCTAGAATATACTGTGCCAAATCATGGATATACTGTAAAGCGGCCAAATCTTAAGCATTAAACAGTGGAGACCTGAGGATGCGCAATCGTCATCATCAGGGGTTCGTCTCCTTAGCTCCTTGTAACTGCGACAAATTAATTAGTGGAAGCCATTTTCTTGACAAAGTAATTCCTCCTATTTTGTGGGCAATATGATCAGGCTTAAGGTCAGAGGGATAATTATATTTTTTGGCCGACCTGTTCCTTAATGGTTCCCCTGCTGAAGTTGAAAGTTATGTATTGGGTGATCATTTCCCGAATTCGACCCTTAAATCTGTAGCCTTTCATAGCTCATTAACAGCTATGAAATGCCCATGAGTCTTTTTTTTTTAGCAAAATACCTTTATAGTGCCACAGCTTAAAAATTAACTGTACAACCCAAGTTTAAGAGGCGATTCTTCCTCTTTGAAAAAACAAAATGGTATCATCATCTTAAAGCACAGTGTTCCATCATTTGTTGATAACTGAAAATAAAGCAGAAAATAATTGTGAAAAGAACAAACCTTGAGAGTCGCTCCGACCCAAAAAGAATAACAGGTATCTGGTGGTTTGTTGGGTCTTCCTTGAAATCCCGTGATTTGCCTCATTAGACACCACTTTGTCAAATTTTTTACCTAAGAAATATATTTATTACTACTGAAATAAAACAAAAAGCTGAATACGAAAAATGAAACGCCTCTAGATCAGGTATGGAAAATATCCGCCCACGGGCAAAGGTCTCAGACCATTTAAATTTTAGATAATGCTTACAACATGAATTAATTCGAAATCATTTTATATTTTTAAATAAAATAAAAAAGGTTTTTGAAAAGCTGGAGTTCGACGCTCCTAATTTAGACCAATTGATTAACTTCAGATAGGCTACTCATAAGAGAAGAGTAGTAAAAGTGAATGAGTTTGGTTTATGATGAAAGATTGTATGACCCTGCTCAAGCCACAATAGTGGCTTAATAAAACGTAACACGTTCTTACCATTTTCTACGTTTGGTTGATAATGTTATTTAAAAAATGTGATAAGTGCCAGTTAAGTATGATGTAATTATTAGTTGAAAATAAAACCCATCTCATCTCATCTCATAAAAGAAAAAAAAATTTAAAACACAAAACTACCTAAAAGGGCAGAAAATATACTGAACGCAAAAAACATTTTATTTAAAATCAATTCAACTAATTCTGACAAAACACATTCGTATTCCCTGAATTCCACGAAATAAGCAACAAACAAAATCCTTTGGTGATTTATGTATTTGCTTTCTTCGTCAATTCCAGTGAATTTTATTTGACGGAAGTGGCCTATTTGGCATCAGAGAAAATACTTGTAATTTTTCTACTTTAAAATTTGCCAATCCTAAATTTAACAATGCCTTAAACAAATGTCATTTTTGAATCCAGCATAAACGGAAGAGCCGAAAATTAACCACTAATGACAAAGTACAATACATACTATTGAAAAATTAAAATCACCTTAAACACGGAACAATATTTGCAATGTCTTCAAACGTATTTCGCTAATTAATCTAAAGGTATTTTGGTACTTATGCATTATATGGTACACTATGCTATATACTGTATAGAGAAATGCTACAGGAAACCAGTCAAACGGGTATTTGCAATAGATAAATGGATCGCAAAGCGTGGTTTGTTATTGCGTTTACAATATTTAAACTATTGTTTTGGGGTTTACGGGTGAAAAAAGGTACCTAGGTTCCGTATTCAATATATGCTATGCTTTACAAAAAGTTAAACGAAAAAAAAAGTTAAACGAAGCAAAGCAAACTTCAAAAAATCAAGAGTGTGTTCTCCTAACGTAAAGAATATTTAAAAATTGAAACTATTATCGCTTTCTTAACCGAATCTTTCAAATATTAAAAAATAGCAATGTCTGGAACCAGCAGCTACTTCCTAAAGCAAATTGGACGTTTTTACATTATATTTCACACACGTCATAACGGTCGAGCCACTGTTAGACATTACCTATCAACAATTTTTAGCGAAAAAGCAAAAAGAATTTTCAGGAAAAGTAGACTTATTTTTACGAGCCTATCCTGTTCTTGAATGCCAGGAAGTTATGTCAGACTTCTTTTATAGAGAAATCATTAATGCCGTTTCGCCCTTTTGGGTTTAAGGGGTTCAACAAATTTGATATGAATTATGTATATTTATTCTCCCCGTTATGCTTCAGCTATTCTGAATCGGAAACGAAAAGCTGAAGCTTAGGGCAAGGGCCAACTTGAATAAGTTTCAGATCCCAACCCATCTAACGATTCTTATTTCAATTAGGCTTTGAACTAAGGTCAGGAGCTTTTTGAACTGAAAGTAAGGAGCAACAGTAAAACTTAAAACGAACAGTAAATATTACGTATATGAGGTTTGCGCTGAAGTTTGAGTTTTTGTTCCAATTTATTTAAGAATGACTCCTGAAACTCAGGGCCCGTTAATTGGAATAATAAGCCTTTTTAATTTTTTTTTTAACTAAAAAAAATACCAGATTAGTTTAGCCAGAAATTATATTCAAAAGATTATATTTTTAATCCGAAACTATCCCAGTTCATGGAAGAAAATCCCAGTTTTTTCGTCTGTGAGATAAAAATCATCTATTCGATCATGATCCAATGTAGACATGATCTACATCGATCGTTTTTCCAGTATGGAAAATATAGTAGCAAAAGTGCGATTTGGTTTCAGCATGCATTTTAATTTATGCCCATGAGCATATACACTGTTTTATCAAGAAATTACATAATTAGAGAAATGCGAGTACTTGTCAGTAATCATTGCTGAGCTAATGAATTTTTCTCGAAAGCCTTTATAAAAAAAAGACAACAACACTGAATCAAAAACAATCCTTCATAGGATTAAATCTTAGTAAAGAAGGAAGATGTTTATAAAACACTCAACAATTGGTTCTAATATTAATGTAGCTGAATTTTCTTAGATCATTCATAACACTCCAACAGATCATTCATAACCAGTTTGAGGCTGGGACATCAAATGTCATCTATAACCCAATTGATGGCCGGGGCCTAATAACTCCCCCTCCCTGTTCAAATTAAGCTACGCATAATGAAACGATTTTTGAAAGCATTTGCTAATGATGGAGGGTGTTTCCAGAGACTTGGTATATATTTCCTAAACTACCAATTGACTATATGACTTATATTCAACAGCCGTCAGATTCGTAAGGTAACTCATAATGAAGATTTCACTTTAGCAATGAATGAAATGGAGAGAGAAGCTTGGCTTGCTTTTGTTTCAGTTTCAAAGAATTTCATTGGTAACTGAATATTCGAAGATTATGAGGCTGTCGTTGCTATAGGCTAAGATTTTCAGCAGTGATGCCAACTGAGAAGGGAGCATTTGCCTTCCACCCTCTATATTTCGAAAAATACTTTTTTGGTTATTTTTATTGAAAAATCCCTTTTTTCAGTATTTTCATCGAAGAAAAAAAAACCTCTGGGTAAGAAAAAGCACTTACCCCCCCCCCCCCCCAATGAATTGGTGCCGATGGTTTTCATCACTTCAAAGGATTGGTAGTAAATGAGCTTGAAGGTTTATTTCTTGAACAGTCACCTGGATCAGTTTTCTGAAAAATCGGATGAAAAAAAAACTTCCATCATTGCCCACATCCCCCTCCAAACCGCAGATGGAGCATAATTTTTGGGGCGTGAAGATAATGGGCCTTGAAGGCCTGATCTCGATCCAGGATTATTGGGTCCACCCTATCATGGTAATAATAACAACAATGGAAAGAAAAACTTGGATAAAAGAAGTGTTACCAGGGAAGATGAGAATGCAACCTGACGGTTGATTAATGTTGGACAACTAGGCGTGACTGCCCAGAAGAACCACATTATCCCTAAAGCTACAAGCGCAGATTGCTATCGCAATCAATTTCACTTAGAAATTATCATTGACATTGTTCGTTTACATCACAATATTCCATTAAAACATGCAACACCTGACAATTTTTCGTTGCATTAAATAGAACGCAACGTTTGTTATTATATTCCAAATTTAGTCTTAAAAACCTGAAAAATTTACAATGTCATGGCACAAAAAAGTAGGCAATTAAATAGAAATCTAGGCTTGAGGCCTTAACATCGGAAAGACAACATAAACTGATGCTGCTTTATATGATCTTGCTTTCTTCAGTGTTTTGATTACTTATCCTGTTCCGGCCTACCCATGGTATTGCGTAGATACTGTATTAATTTTTTGTATATTTTTCTCTGATGCGGTGCAATCATGTCAAGCCCCTCCCTCTTTTAAGTGCGTGTTTGTTTAAGTCTCAAAAGGAAGCACTTATTTTCTTTTCAATTTCATCTTATACTATTACACTGTCGAAACCAATGTGGCTATTTCTCATTTCTACTTCCTGCTATATATAATATATACAGAAGGAGATTTACGATCTTTCTAGGGTCTTTTGTTCTTCTTTTTAGGACCAACTTGAAATTCCACTCTAGTCAGTTGTTCCCATACTGTATGAGTAACTGTCCTTCAACGGGTACAATCTTCGTTTCAGTTGGAATAACTTGTTCATAACTACAAAAACAAAATAAATGAGCTGAAGTAAGAGGAATTACTAGTTACCTGAGTTCTATTCAGAGCCGAAGGTAATGTACCCATTAGGTGCAAAGCAGCAACCCCACAATAGGTTAAGCCACCGTGACTTTCATTGTCTGACTCATTTCCGATTCCTCCATCATAACCCTAAAAATTGCCAAATCCAATTATTGACTAGAAACTAGCCTTTTTACGAAGGGCGGGGGGGGGGGTCTGATACCTATAACAGCTCGTTTTAAGACAGATATATCTTTTCTATTTTTCTCTAAGACATCTATAAGCCAGAAATATTCACAATGTGTTATATTGTGATAAACTTCACTTTTATCCCTTTTGACTCTTTGTTTTCAGTCATAAATTACTAGTTTTGCATTTCAACAAAGCGAAAAAAAAAATTAAAATATAATATATAGTACACTAATATTATATATTGTAAATTAAATCCCCAAATTTCCGAGGCTTTGGGGGGCCAAAACCTCCCCTCAACGTCCATGCTTGCAAATATCATTTCTTTTTTTTGGTATTAAATGGATTGAGTTGATTGAAAATTAAAAAAAAATTGCCTCAAATCGTGCAATTGAAAGAAAAAGTATCATGCCGTTCAACTGTAAGCCGTCTGGGTTCCAGTAGAAACGTGGACTGAGCTGAACTTTTAGAACTACCTGTAAGTCTTAAAGTTCAACACATGAAAGAAAGGGATAAACAGCAAAAGGACTTTTCAGGCCATTATTTTCATGGCTGGTGGTCCTTCACACATGTCTTAAGGAGTTTCCTCCCTCCTGTCCTGTGTACGAGTAAGACAATTCAACGCAATTTACGTTTTCACTGATCCTTTTACCATGGTCATGAATTTTTTTTTTTACTTTACGGGTTGAAGGCTTCAGGCTTAGCTCTTCCTGTAATTCCCTCTCAACTTGTTCATTCCTAAAATTTAAAATTTATTTTTATTATTGTAAATTGCCGTCCCCAACGCCTTACAACTAACTGCCACAGAATTGAAGACATCATGTCTACATCATGATGTCATGATGTCTATACCATGTTGATGATCTTCCACCTTTAAATAATCAGTCTCAACGACTGTCATTTTGGAATTGTAGAGGACTAAATAGCAGCCAAAATGTATCATTTTTTGAAGGGTCATCAACAGATGTGTTGGGAATTTGCGAAACATTTCTCGATGAAAATAATACATTTCGATATTGCAAAAACTATAGATTTTTTTCATGCTAGTCGGAAACAGAATAAGAGGGGAGGAGTTGGTATTTTTATAAGAGATTTTTTTACATCTTCTTTGCGTAATGAATTTATGATTTGGAATGTTAAGATGCTATTTGAGAGTTGTGTAGTAGAAGTGAATGATGGAAGATATACGTTTTTGGTAATTGTAGTATATCGGCCACCATCGTCTAGTCTCCAAGAGTTTTTAAGACAATAAAGGTCATTGCTAGATGCCCTCATCCAACAACGCCATCCGTTTTATGTAAATATTGACTTAATGCGACACAATGCCTCAACATCGAATAAGGGATTAGAATTTCTGAACAATTCATTTTTACACGGTTTGTTACCTACTTGCTTGGTACCATCAAGAATTTGTGACAAAGATGCAACTCTTATTGATAATATTTTTGCATCTGATAATTGCCTTAATACTCATACTATTTTGAATGATACATCTGATCATTGTGTTATTGTTTCGGACTTCCCTGGGTCAAGAATGGAACTTGAAAAGAGACCTTGAAAAGTAAAAAAGGAGATATAGCTTGGTCTAATTTGTTAAATATTGAAGACCTGAATCAGTCAACTGTCTTATTTTATAGCAAGTTTAACCAAGTATTTGACCAAGCATGTCCCTTGGTATTAAGAAAAAGCAATGATTTACCTGGTAAGCCACTGGTTACTCAAAGCCTGTTAAAGGGTATAAAAAAAATAGATTGCACAAGGTGAAGACGCCGTATCCAAATGAAATTAATATTGCAAATTTTTAAAAATATATTAATCGGCTAATTCTTGTTCTCAGAGAGGCAGAAGCAAAATATTGTCAAAATGAAATTCGTAAATGCGATTCACCTAGGAAAACATGGAAAATAATAAATGAAAAAAATTAATAATATTAAAACAAGAAAAATTCCATATCACATTACAACTGATGAAGGAGTTAAAATAACGGATGACAGAGGGATGGCGAATGCATTTGCTGACCATTTTAGGAAAGTTGGAAATAATCTAGTGGATCAAATTTTTGACGGAACACATGATTATAGAAAATATTTACCAAATAAAGTAGATAGGACTATATTCATGTACCGTATCCAATTCTTCGAGAAACAAAAAGCTGTTACTAGTTCGAAAAATGGATTTGCGACAGGATGAGATGGTATGTTGACTTCTGTTTAAAGATTTAGCTGCTGTAATTTCTCAGCCGCTTTTATATATTTTTAATTCTTGCATAAAAAATGCATTTTTTCCAGTTTGTCTTAAAGTAGCTAAAGTTTTAACTTTATTTATAAAGATAATCCAAACAATTGTAAATTGACAATTTAACAATTATAAATTGACAATTATATAAGTGACAAAGATACTCCAAACAATTATAGGTCTATTAAAATTTTATCACCTGTTTCTAAAGTTTTTGAAAAGATAGTAAAGAGTAGGTTTACTTCATTTCTGATAAAGAATGATCTTTTTTCTCAAATTAGTTTGGTTCCTTGAGTGGTAGGTCAACAGAGCAAGCAGTAACTCCTTTACATCATTTCTTATCAGAGGCTATGGATGATAATTATCTGGCGGCAACAATTTTTTTTAACCTAAAAAAAGCTTTTGATATAATAGACCATGCAATTCTTCTTGATAAGATGGAAAATATTGGAATTCGTGGAATAGCCCTTGACTTAGTGAAATCGTATGTATCTGAAAGAAGTTTTAAAGTCCAAGTTGGTGAGGAATCATCTCATATTTTTCCACTAGAAGATATAAGGGTACCTCAGGGGTCTGTATGGGGGCCGTTATTTTTTTTTAATTTATATAAATGATCTTCCACATTGCATGCCTTCAGAAGAAGAATTACCGACATAGTGCGCGGATGACACAGCAATTAATTTGAAGGCGGGCAATGAGGAGGACCTACGATTCTCCCTCGAAACTGTTGCTCTGAATATATATTCTTGGTTTCATGATCGGCTAATACCTAACCTAGAGAAGTTGGAATTTATTGTTTTTGGGAGAAGTTCGAAGTCAGTGAGACGTGTGTCATTTCAAACTATTAATATTGGAATTTCCTCCATAAAAAGAGTAGATGTATTGAGATATTTAGGTATTTATATAGATTCAACTTTGTACTCGTGGCAACAATGTCCAGGTGTTTGCATCGATTGAAGTTTCTGTTTCTGTACCAGATCATGAGGACTTTATATTTTGCATTAGTTGAATGTTATTTTTAATATTGCCCGACCGTCTGGATATTGACTTTCCCTTCGCATTTACGAGGACTCTAAATTATTAAAAAAAAATCAATAGGAATCCTGGACCATTTTTTAACACACCCTAGGAAAACAGACAAATTATCTGAAACTAAGACATATTTTTTATTTCTGGGTATCCTTGATTTGCAACAAATTTTTTACCTTAATTTGAGCATATAGTTTTCAAACATTCGACGTAGTGATAATTTTTCCATAGCATGACACTTTTAGTTGAAAATAAGCATAGCCATTTATCAAGAGCTAGGAATAAGTACCCTTTCCCGTTCGTTAAAAATGAGAGATCAAGACTAAGTTTGAGATATCAACTTCCCAGATTGCAAACAAATATAAGCTATTTGACATAGCAAGTGCATCACTATCACTCTATATATATATATATATATATATATATATATATATATATATATATATATATATATATATATATATATATATATATATATATATAGATATATATATATATATATATATATATATATATAGATATATATATATATATATTATATATATATATATATATATATATATATATATATATATATATATATATATATATATATATCTATATGTATATATATATATATATATATATATATATATATATATATATATATATATATATTATATATATATATATATATATATATATATATATATATATATATATATATATATATATATATATATATATATATATATATATATATTATATATATAATATAATATATATATATATATATATAAGAAATTAAAAGAGATAGTTCTTTCCGCCTAAAGTAGCAGGGATTGAATGCATTATTAATTTATTTATAATTTGTTTTGTAAATCCCTTCCCGATCTCCGTGAGTCAATGTTTTCCTTGTTTTTGTTTTTCTCTTTCTTTTTTTCTTCTCTTTCCTTCTTTTTTTTTCCTCGGTGGTTCGTGAGAGTTATTGAAGTGCAATTTATTTATTTTTTCTTTATTATTAAAGGAGACGTACGAGTTGCCTCTCTGTCTCCTTTGTATCAATCTTGGGTATATAATTTTTGGTTAATAAAGTAAATTCAAGTGTCATAATGGGCAAAAACGCTGACGAATGACTAAAAAGGCCTAGCTGAAAGGGTCAGGTGAACCTAAAACAAGAAGCCTCGCCAAGTTGGCAAGGCTTAAAATCCGCCATGCTGGAATTACAGCACCATCTAGCGAAAAAAACGGGTAAACAAACGAGAAATTGAGAAGAGTGAAATATTTTAATTTTTGAATATTACAGCACTATTTACTGTGTATCGGAGCAAAATTTTTATACAACAAAGTTAAGCTTTCTCTGTCAAACATAGCAAACCACTCCCCTTCCTCAAAGCTATGAATTAGCCAAGATTCAAGGCTTCGTGAATGAGGCTTACCTATTGTAAACCTTAAAATGGCCCGACAAGACCTTGTCGGCTTGAGTTTGCTGATCAAAACTAATTATAGTGGTACTCCTATTATACATTATAATAATGGCAGTCACTAAGGAGAGTTAAAATAAATTTCGTTGATAAAAAATTTTAAAAATATGTTTTTAAAGCTAAAAAACAGCATTTTTGATGAACTTACTTACTATAGCGTCAACAATGAATTTTGTAGTTAATTCTTTATTAATTCCAGACCAATCATCAAGAATGGCACAAATTGCCGCAGCACAATAGACGAAGCGCATGTCAGATTCACTTCCACCCAAAGTACAGCAAAAACTGAAGCAAAATAATCAGATTAGAATTAAAAAAGAAATTGTTATACGCAACATATTAACGTACATGTACTCATAGACATATGCAAATGCCTGCAAGTATCTAAAAAGTTTCAATACCCAGCCATAAAAACTAAAACAAAAATCGTGAAATTTGATAAAAATATTGGCATTGAAGTCTACAAAACCCAGTTCTTTAAGTACCACATCCCATTCCCACACGAGGGGGCTCCTCGTCTCAGTTTCCCCAAAGTATATATCGTTTTTCAAGTTTGAAACAGTTAGAAATTTGATTAATACTCACGCTAAATGTTTCTAACACTCATTTTTTGTTCCACACAGCGGAAATAAAAAAAATTCGAGTGAATTTGTAGAAGTCCTCAAAAATAAGTTCCCGCTCCTCTAATCTCGTTTGGTATACTGTCTGCTGACAAGACAAAACAGATAAAATCTTCTTTGAGAGAAAGGTCATACAAGAGAAAAGAGACATTTGTTTTAGGTATTCCTGACGGGTGTTCTCTGCTCAGAGTAGTCATTGGCGGTTCTGGCCTCTCTTGCGTCCCGGGTAAAATCTTGATTGGTGCCCCCTCTCCCCTGTCTCCCAAAAATTTTTAGGCATAACTTTAACAAAATTTTCATTCAATTAACATATTTTTTCCTTTATTTAAATCTGACTTGTCTTACTTTAACCTATACAAAATGATCAATTATCTCGTCTCAATTGATTCTAATTCTAATTCTTCTAAATTCTTCGCGCTTTAAGCTAATTAACACTAAATCATTTAGTCGCTCCTGGCCCATAGTCGATCTGAGGCACGTTAATATTAATTTAAGTTTACAAAACGACTGCTCATTACTGGCGACACTCATTACGACACTGCAATTGCTAATAATATTTAATAAGCAACTCTTACGTTTCCGAAGACTCCTTCATCTCCATATTGCACAATTAATTTTTAACAACATTAAAGTTAATTAAATTCGGTCTGCTTACTTTTATTTTCAAGGAATGTTGATGAAGAGATGGGAAAAAAATTAAAATTTCGTATTCAATTTGCCCTATGCTTACTGCCAACTGCGCCTTCTACTGTATTTTAATAAAAATAGATTTCAAAAATTAAAAAATAATTATAATTGTTAGATTATTTATTTGAAACTTTGCGGTCCTAAAATTTCTGCACCCGGCGTAAATACCAACCCTGCTCCTCCCTAAAACCGCCTCTGGAGGTAGTCCTGTTGGGCTGTGATTTGGTAAGTTGTCCTTAAAGGCCATGCTTTTACAGAAACAAGCTTTGATAACACCTCTGATTAAGGTGAATGCATGTATTAATAAAAGACCAACGTAGTTACCATGTCGAAACGATCTTGGATTGATTACAGGGCTTTGGCATTAGGATTTCCAGAAGTTACTGGGTGAGCTGCTCAATTTTCAGCACGTTGGAGAGGAGCAACATGGCTTTATAAAGCACCGGTAAAATGGGGAATACATATTCCATGACTAGTCTAACGGACTCGTCAGAGAGAAGGCTTTTGCATTTTAGGATAACTCCTGGCTTCCTGGAACAGGAGGATCTCACTTTGATGAGATTTTTAGCCCATGTAAGATCTGAGGAAAAGTGGACTCCAAGAAGGCGTAGCGTATCTAATCTTTTCATTGTCACCTTATCCTTTGAAGATAAAGTCAGGACGAGCCTGTACATTTCGCGCAACAAACAAGTTTTTAGAAATTGTCGTTTTTAGAAACAAGTTTTAAAAAACAAATTTCTAAAACTGTAATCTAGTCACTTTTTTGAAGCTTAATGGATGCTATGCGGGTTAATTGTTGACATTTTGGGGAATTCAGGTCTCCTTCCCAGCACTATTTCCTTTTCTACACAACTTCCATTTCAAATAGTTCGTGGTAAAGAACTGTAAGTAAAGAGCGACATGGCTCGATAGTACCCGAAACTCTAAAAAACGGAATTTTTATATCAATGGATATGTCAAAAGAATTGGCTTATTAAACTGATTCCAAATATATCAATTCTAGAGTTATCCAGTGATCCTAGAGGGTCGGCAGAGGGCTCATTTGGTCAAAAATCAGAAGTTTTAGTGCCCTTTTTAAGTGACCAAAAATATTGCAGGGCAGCTAGCCCCCCTCCCACGCCCCGTTTTTCTCCAAAGTCACCCGATGGAGATAGCCATTTTGTTCACCATAGTCGAAAGGTCTAATAACTGTCTTTGAGGATGACTGGGCCCCCACAGTCTCCGGGGGAAGGGCTACAAGCTATGAGCTTAGCCTATTATCTACACATAGTATTGGTTATTGGGAAGTATACAGATATTTTTAGGGGGGATTTTTCAGGTTGGGGGTACGTGGGAGGATCTTTCCATGGAGAAATTTTTCGTGGGGAAGGGAATTTTACATGCGTGGGGGAGCCGGACTTTCCAGCATTATTTAAAAAACGATCAGAAATTAAATAAAAAGTTTTTTCAACTGAAAGTAAGGAGCAACATTAAAACTTCAAAACGAACAGAAATTATCACGTGTATGAGGGGGTGACCCTTCCTTAATACCTCACTCTTTCCGCTAAAGTTTTTTTGGAACTTTTTAAAAAAGCTTATTATTTTAGTCAAACGGCTCTTGTGTTTCAGGAGTCATTCTTAAATAATTGGACCCCCCCTCATATACGCAACAATTTCTGTTAGTTTTAAGTTTTAATGTTACTCCCTAATTCCAGTTGAAAAACTTGTCATTTTTTATTTAGTATTAACTAGTTCCGCCCACTGAGTCCATTCCTGGTCACCGTCAAAAGCTTTGATAAATAAAACAAAGGAGAAAAGGTGATCAAAATGAAATAGGCGTGTAAAATGGGATAAGAGCTTACCTGAACATAGGTAGAATATGGGGGGGGAGAATCTCCTATATAATTGGTCCAAAGGATCCCCAGAAGAACTAAAAAATAATGGCTGCAAAATACACTTCGTTCTTGTTTAAATTCTTCCCCATAAAAAGCCTCTGAGACTCTTCCTCCTAAGATTCTGATCTCTGTAAACCTACGGGTAAGACAGTTGTTGAGTTGTGTTACTGGCATATACTGCTAACTATATTAATCCACTTCCAATCGGCCATCTAACGATTTTTCATATCTAAATTTCGTTTATGCTCAACCTAGCCTGTACGGAGAAAATCTACTTAAGAATTAGAAAAATAACCTAGAATAGTAAAAAAAAAAAAAAAGAAGATACCTGTACAAAGTAAATTTTGTGATTTTTTTTAGCAGAAATTGCATTTCTATTTGTTCTTTTAATGACAAAATGTTCAAACAATAGGATTTTCTGATGCTTGAGAAAAAAAAATACCTGTACAAAATAAAGTTCGTGAATTTTTTTGAGCAGAAATTGCATTACTATTTTTTCTTTTAACATGTTCAAAAATAGGATTTTCTGATGCTTAAGAAACTGGCATCTTTTTTTGCGTGGGTTATGTTGGAGGAGGGTGAGTGGGAGAGGAAAAATTCGCATACTTTTCCTTTGCGTTTTTTTTCCCTTTTTGATGAATTACTAAGATAATTTTCCAGCTGTCCAAGGGACGTCCCTCAGAAAACCTTATAGGCATAGGTTCCCCTTCCTAAACATCACACTTATTTATAATCTAAACACTGTACGCTATTATTAACACAGGAACAAAAAGAAGAAAATCCTGGAAATATGAATAAATGAAAATATTAAATTATGTTTTTACTTTCCGTTTTCTAACTGGAGAGCTTTAATTCCAGCTGAAATTGCAGTTCTGTCCACACCACTGAGGTCATCCCCCAAAATAATTAAACAAGATAATCCAGTATATGTCATTGCTATATGACTAGTGTCCAAATGAGATCTAGACTCATTGCCTTTTAGAAGTCTGCCACTCTGAAACTGGAAAACGTCAGTAGCATATAGAGAACCTTTAAAGCCACACTTTTTCAGCTCCTCAGGATTTCTACTTTCAGGCGAAATTAATTGAAACGAGTATATCCAATTAATGACATCAAGTTTGTCTCCAAGTATTTCTAATTCGTTTATTATATCTAGCCCAGAGATACAAAAAAAGGCAATGGATAGCCTAAAAAATAAAAAAAAATTATTTCAAAGGCATAACCATAAAGAATAGTACAACGAAATAATTTTGAATTTAGCTAATATTCCACTGAAAACCAGGAGAGGATCGCTTCCCCATGATTGATCCGAAGGACCTCTCACAGAAAAAAATATTTGAAATGCTAAGTCCATAAATATTTGCCAAGTACACATAAAAAGGGCACCAAAACTCTTGCAAAATGCACGTCAAAACAAAGGAAACTCTAGATATTTATGGCTAAGGCCTGTTTTCCATAGTAATTACTGAAACAGAAATAAAAAGCGAGCGGGACAACATTTAATTTTTACAGAGAAGAAAGAAGTAAATCCGAATATTTTGGGAATAATCGTGCAATGAATAATAAAAGCAAAAAATCTTTAAAAATTTAATCCAAATTCAACCAAAACCAGTTTAAAAACATCCAGATGTAATTTCTGCAAATAACAAAATAATCCCAGCTTACAGATATCTGGGCGGGTCCTTTCAGGAACAACGAATTTGTCATTAACTATTAGTACACGCGTCTAATATATTCCCTCTTTTTGAAAATGTCTTACTCGCAATTGGTACAGTTTCATAGATTAAGATATATAAAAAGTGCAAGGTACCTTTCAATTTGTTGAGGACCATTTAATTTGTTTTAATTGGATTAAGAATTTCCCTTTTGTGCTGAATCTTTTTTATTTATTGTACTGTATAAGTTCTTGGCTTCTCTCCAAGTTCTTGTACTGTCCAAGTTCTCTCACCTTGGTAATTTATGTTTTTTGCGATTTTAATTTCGTTTCTTTCTTTGGATATCAGATTCCAAACTATTTGGATTCTAACCTTTTCTTTATTTTAAAAATCAAATATTGACGTTTTTTTCGATCTTAGCTTCTACATTTGAGAACATAACAATACATTTTTGAAACATAAAACCCCTTTCCTGGAATGTCCAGAAAAATGAATGTATTTTCTAAAAGTTGAATATCTTCGTAAATGCAATATTATTCAAAATAATTGTATGTCTGCTACTGCAATATTTTACTCTCATTCTCCAAAAAATTGGAAGATATTGCCAAGACAATTTTATGTTTGGAAAAAAATACAATTTTATGATTGGAAGATATTGCAAAAAAAAGGATTTAAAGGAAATTAAAACTTCACGGGAGTAAGGAGTGTAGCTCTGAACAGACAGGGACTAGAGACAAGCGCTCGTAGCTAAGTTTGCCTCAGGTAGCTTGATACTGCGAAATTTGTCAAAAATAAAAATGCATCAGTTCTTTTTTAAGCTAAAATTTAGTCGCTCAAATTTTGGCACTGCAAAAAAAGTCGTTCAAAATTTGGAACAGCACTTGGAATAAATCTTCTTGTAATTTTGGTTTGAGTTTCATTTTCTTTTAAGATTAAATACATAATAATTAAATATACTCTTGATTAAATAAATTGATCCCTTTGCCGGGAATCCTTGTCGTTTAAAATTTGCTGTATTTTGTTTCATTTTGCAGGCAATTTAATTGCTCTTCTTATTTGAGTTTTTTCCTAAAAGCATTTAAAAATAAACTTATTCCTACAAAAAATATCCTAAGATATATTCCCTGTCACCCAACCACCACTGCTAGTTTGGCGTCTGCCCCCGTCCCCTGGAAAATTTTCTGTCAGCGCCCTTGACTCTCATTCCCCAAAGACTGAAAGCTTGACACCAAAGCACTTGGAACAGACAAAAGGGAAACAGCAAGTCTAGTTGAGGGCAGCAAAGGTGATGACTAAACTTTGATAACTATAGGAGGTACTTATAAAATCCAGCTAGTAGCACACAGTTAAAGAACGTGTAATGAAGTTAGTTTTTAGAATAGCGTTTTGGCGAAAGAATAGAAATATTCTTATACTAGAAACCCAAGCCTCCTGTCTCCCTTAAATAAGTTCTAGCTACGTTTAGTAGCTAGAACTTTAGTAGGGTGGCAAGGGTTTTCTAGCGTGCTAACGTGCCTAAGCAAGCAAGCACATGAAAATTGTTCAACTTTTAGGGGTCGTCGATACCTTACAGAACTACCCTATCTCGCCCATTACAAGCTTTTTTAGTTTGTGGGGCCAAACTATTCAGAGGCGGTCTGGCCATAACTTGTATATCTTCGATAAGAGATTCGAATAAGTGATAGGAAACTAAAAGCCGGCACCTTATTTCTGGAAATCTTAAAAAATCAACTAATTTCTCTTTTTTTTGCCATCATTAGAAAGCGTAAATTTTGTCTTTCACAATTTTGTCTTTTTGTGGTGCTGGGAAAATTTACTAGTGGGCCCTTTGTCTTTAAGACTGTCAATCGACGCTGAGACCCACAAAATAGCATTTTCGGTATCGAATGTCATTAATATTTATACTGCGTTTACAATAAAGTACAAAATCTATTACAAAGTTAAAGAACTCTTTCAGGTAAGACACCCCATTCCCACCTATATGTGATATCTGCATGTCTTCAGCTTAAATCTCAGTTTTTATCTCAGCTAAAACGAACTAGTTTTTTACCGTGTAATCTCTGTTAAATTCACATATAAACGTTCAATGTATGGTTCAAATGAATGGGCATAGAGTTAAATTGAGTGTGGACTAGGCAAATCCATATCTATTGTCCTTTCTCCAGCAAAGAGAGGTTCATCACTAAACTAGTGTTTGTCAAATCTTTATCTCTTCTATATTTGTTCTTATCAATTAATCTGCAACGGCCTTTTGCAGTCTTTAACGTTGTCATGATCCTTCATTACTTCACCATGCGGTGAGCTGTGCTCAGTTGGAGGCTCAAGGTGAGAACAAACCGCTCACTGTGATGGGAGATTCAAAAACAACCTTTTTATTTGAGTTTTCCCATTTATGTTGCACTTTTAGGGTGAAAAACTCTACTTCTCTTTTCAGTTCCCTTACTTTACAGTCAATCAAGCCCCACTTATTTACAAAACAATGTCAGTGACAATTCTGTCTTGTTTAGTTTTGATCGACGTACTCGTTAAAAAAAAAAAAAAAAAAAAGAAGAATCGTGAATAAGACATTTTTGAGCTATTTGCCAGAAAAAAAAAACACAAAAGGTGCTTAATTCAGGAATATGTATGTATGTATAAATTTATTGCCCATCATAAATGTAAAATACAACACTGATGGAGTATAAATAAAGAAAATAGACAGAAACAAATAAATTCTGACAAATACAAACAAAACCAAAACAAAGAAGAACTGACAAGAAAAAAATATATACAAATATTGGCAATTATATGTAAGAACAAACACATTATCAGCGACGGACAATTTCAGAGGTGCTTTCACCAATAATCTGCCTCCGATGTCTCTCATTTCTTTTCTGCACCGCGGACACTGGACTAGCAACTCCAAACCACGAGGATAGTGAGCTGTTATTAGTCCAGAGAGGTAGCCTTAGCAAATATTTCGCAAACTTGTAGAAACACTTCCGTATATCTGAAACAGTAAGAAGAGACCAAAATGGTGCAAGGGCAAGTAGATGCGGAACAGCAAATGCATTATAAACGCTAGCTAAGATACGGCGGTTAAATTTAAACTTTAACGCAACTATTAAACCGTACGCATTCCTAGCTTTTCTGGCAAAAAAAAATCTTTCAAAAGTTGACAAGTGGCGCGAAGATTTGAACCAATCGGTAAACCAAGATACGTCAGTATATTTTGTGCTTTAAGAACATGTTCACCTAACTGAACATTTGTCGGGCAATGTGAACGGTGATTGAGCACCAGGGACTCAGTCTTGCTCTCATTAAATCGAAGACCAATACGTTTATACTCCCTGTCGAGAATTCCAAAATTTTCCTCAATTCCAAAGGCTGTTCTACTAATATCAAGGATGTCATCAGCATAATTAGCTAGCGAAACATCAATACCATTAAATATACATGTGGTTAGAACGTTCTGTTGTGGCACAATTACAGTACTATTAAACAGGAGCGGAGAAGTAACAGCGCCCTGTCTGATACCTTTTTTTTACTGGAATTGAAGGAGTGAATTCCACCATACCAGGTGAGATGGTACCCTTAACTCTGGCATTTAGCTTTTTATACATATTATGTATCGATTAGATGACAGAAATATTAACTCTACGCTTATAAGCAGTCAATAAGATATGTGGATGTATACCCCTGTCAAAAGATCTAGATACGTCTAACCCGGCAAAATATAATACCTCATTATTTTCATGAGCATGTAGAAGTAAATTAGCAATCAAATGGTGAGCATGGTCACGGCCTACTCCTTTCTGAAGCCGAATTGTTTATCCAGTGTATAACACTTATCAGATATCTCGTTAATAATTAGTAACTCAAAAACTTTGCACAAAACCGGTGACACAATAATTGGCCTAAAAGATGAGCATTGGTCCGAGGGCTTTCCCCTTTTTAATGCCGGGGTTATTACTCCAGTGCTGAACAAATCAGGAACTATACCACAACAGAATATCATCTGAAAGAGTAAGGTCAGATGCTCAATCAGGAGAGGGGACCCACTTCTTAGATGCTTTGCACAGAGGCCTTCAACACCACGAGAAGTTTTCTTTGGTAGCTTAGAAATGTGCTCAGTAACCACAAATCGAGTAAAAATAAAACTGATCTCATCATTGATTGGCCTAAGCAACCCACAAGCTCCCTTTCATATTGATTTGACAACGATGAATCAGGCTCGGAAAATTCACTTTTAAAGTAACCATATTACTGGTCACTGGTAATTTTCAAAGCATTATAGGCTTTTGAATTATCTCTTTTGAGCAGTTTCCATACGAAATTAGATTCACATGTGGCTTTACTTGATAGTTCAGCTACTTATTTAGCCTGGTGTTGCCTAAGCACTTTCGCAAAATGTTGCTTTGTCTTCAGACAAATTTCATTAACCAAACCTTGCCATGGCATACCACACTCCTTCCAGATATGAAACCAGAATTTTGATTTAGCACAAGAATCAACGAGGTCAGGGCTGCCTGGCCAACCATGCTTCTCAGTTCCAAAACGTACTCTTCGTATGGGTACACTAGCACGCTCGGCAGCGCATGGAGCGTGAACGATCTTTGCACAGTAAATATTCAGCAATATTTGCTTCTCTGCAAAGGTTAATAGTTTTTTTTTGGGGAAAGTAGATGAAACGGCACTTTGATCTTTTTACAAAAAATAGAATCACTAACAGCCCGGAACGTAAACATATCTACACAAGCCCAGTCAGTGGTTTCATGCCATTTAATATCATTGTCTGGGCTTGGACCACTCGGTGCAATAAGTTGAACAGGGAATATACTACTGATAGGCATATGGTCTGAGGTTTGGAAAGTGAAGATAAGTGAGGATCCTGAGTCTGGTTTTACATTCGGGAAAAAATGAAAAAGTCCTGAGAAGAGGTATTGCCAGAGTAATGGATATATGTGAAACCTTGGGTATTCTCGACCGCCAAGAGCTGAGGGCACATACTATTCAGAATATTTGCACGACTGCTACTGTCGTCAAAAAGGTTACAGTTCATATTACCAGCAAGGATTACTGCTAGGTTTTGCACTTCAGAATCAGACACAAGGGAACTGACTAGACGGCAAGCTTGATCAAATTGTCTTTCTTATGTAGCGTTACGGTAATCGGTGGGTAAATACACTGAGACAACCAAATAATTCTGAATTTCGACTGCTGTAAAATAGTCACTGTCGTGAAAGTGTTCGGGCGTGAGGAAACTTCTAGCAAGAAAGAGCAGTACCTCCACTCGGCCGACCAACCCCAGAGTGTCTAGCGGCACGACTTATTACGACAGTAGAAGCAGTCAACAAACATAGACTGTCAGCAGTGAGAAGGTGCTCTTGTAGGCAGAGAACGTCGTTCGTGTCACATAGAGTTTGGATTATGGGTAATTTCACTGAGATGCCTCGATTAATATTCCATGATGTAACGCGTAGATCAGTGCTCATTTTAGGGGATTCATAAGTTTCTGTGCGACAGGACATTTGTAACTGTAACAAGGATGGTCAGCTTGGTTGCACAGCGCACACTGCATTTTATTTTGACAGGGGGTTTCCAACTTGTTCGAATGTCCTGTCTGCGCACAGCGTGAACAGCGAGTGAGAGCTTTATAGTGCTGGGGAATATGTCCGTAAGCTTGGCAGTTGTAGCAGCAAGGAGGGAGAGGGAGAAACTTATCAATGCGGATTCGCTCATACTCAATTATCAATGACGAGGAAATGGCTGTTAATAAGTCTTCTTGACGAGAAAAACCGAAGCTTGTAGGACCTAGTTTTGCCAATACGGGAGACTTCGGTCCAGTTAGTTATCAAGTTCTGCAACTGACCTTCAGTAACACTGTTGGGAACGAAACGGGCAATTCCATAATGCACTGGAACTTTTAGCTGTAGGCTAAGCGATTGGTCCTTTGATTTAATAGCATCAGCTACAGCAGTAGCTTCATTTTTTATCACTTACGACGAGGCGCCAAGTATCTTTTCCCGGTCTAAGCTCAGTTATCGCCGAATTCGAGTTACCACACAAGTTATCAATAAAAGTTTTGCGGTCCTTGGGGTCATTCAGCTCTTTAGGTGGATTCTTTCATATAACGGCAAAAGAGGGTTTGGATGATCATGTGGGGGCTTGAGACGAAGAAGGCAGCAGGCTGCGCTTTGACAGGACGTAATTATCGAATTTGACACATAGTTCGTTAACTTTACGAGTAAGTGTAGCACTTGATTCCCCTAAGATAACTGGTACTTCGTCAGGCTCATACAGCACGAAGCAGGGTAGTGGTATTTGCTTTTCATCACACTTTTCAAAAATTTTAAGCATATCCAGACAGTCATCTGCAGCTTTCTGTTGGTCACTTGGGCGATTCGCGCAGTTTGCAAAATTCCACAATATTTTCTTTGCTTCGATTAACGAATCAGTGCTAAAAAAAAGCCTTCATCAGTTTTCGCAATATCGGCGTGAACATTCCAGCCCGGGCATGGTATAAAAAGTTCAAGACTGGAGACCATACAAGCTGCTGGCTCCGCATTGTACGTAGCAAACAAACATACAACAGGTATCTCACTTAGTCAGAAAGAAGGCTGAATAGCCGTACAGAGATCACCGGGAGCAAGGGAAGCGTCGAGACCTGCTCACCTGTCCCCTGCAATTTAAGGCTAATTAAAACCGGCAGGTACCTATACGGCGCTTCCGGCAGGTTCTCTCTCCTCTTCTGCTTGGTCCCAAGCGATCCACGTGGTACTGTTGACGCACCTTTAGAAAAGGTTGAAATTTGCTCCAAATTGACTGAATTCTAGTAATTTGGCTAATTTTTACAAGATTCGGCGGAAAAAGATATTCTATTGGAAACCTCCAATCGGCAAAAATGGGCTAAAATAATTGTTCCCAGGTTAAATCACAGCAGTCAAAATAACCAAACAAAAGATAAGCGGATTATAAATAAAAATCTTCAAATAAGTGTTCCCTGGGAAATCACTCAAAATGTAAAAAAGAGTTCTTTTTACCACATGCTATACTAAACTAAATTAAAGGTTTCCGATATATCTCTTGGGGTCTTTTTGAGATTTAATCTCAAATTTGGCACATTATCTAACCATTGACCATGGCACATTCTTTGACAATTTATCTTGATTACTGACTTCTGGGTTAATAGTTCATTTTTATTTATCAGAGTAGGTTAGTTATAAAAAAGAAGATACATAAATGAATTGTACATGCGAGTCTGAACTTCAGCCACAATGGAAATGCTGCTTTTGCTTATTGCATCATCAGGAGCAGCCAGTGGCGTCAATTCTCCGAAATCACGGGGGGGGGGTAAACTTTGTTTTTATTCAAATTTCCAATAAAAAATACCAAAAGAGGTCATTTTCCAATAAAATTAAAAAAAGATTATTTTTCAAAATATAGGGGCGAAAATCTTTGCAGAGGGTTGCCCCCCCCCCCCAATTCTTAGAAAGTCATTTTTCCCCTATGTTTGTTTAATACATGCCAAACACTTCTCTAAGTTTCTATTTCTTGTCGAGGGACCTAATAATAATTTATGGTTAAGCAATATTTAAAACTAATTTCAGAAAAATTGTTCTTCAATTATGGTCTTTTGCTCAAGGCACTGACACTTGTGTACATTGTCAGGTAAGCCTTTCTCATGTACATATAAATTGCTTTTTTAGGCACCTAGTAAGCACTGTTTAGAAGAGATCAACAAATGGCTTTGAATTCAGTACAACCCTCCCACCCATTCACGGTTTTTGAATGGTTTTTTGCCAGAGCTGTTCCAGGGGGGAGGAGGAAAACTGGGCCAGCTCCCATAGACGTCACAGCTAGGGGGGCAGCGGCTGGAGGAATATGCCGCTTTGATAAAATTTTTCACTTTGGTTAAGCTTTTTTGCTTATATTTGAGTCAGGAAGAGGTGCTGTAATTAATTTTCCCCCAGCACTACCAACCCTAGGAACAGCCCTGTGTGCAGCAACAAACAAAGCAGGTATTCAAGCACACTTGCAAATGCATTTTATCTTTCTCTTAGTGACAATTATCAACCGTGGCGCCAATTGGGGTGGGGGGGGGGGGTTCTTTGCCTCTACAGGTTAAAAAATACCCTTTTTCGTATTCTTCATTGGAAAATACCTTTTTTGGTAATTTCATTTTTTAAAATCGTAAAAACGAAATTACCAACCAAGATCTTGAAAAATAAATTTTGCCCCCCTCCCCCAAGATTTTTGTAGATTGGCACCACTCGTGATCAGTTGGCCTAAGTGTTTTCTGTGTCACCCTAACAATTGGTGGCACAAAGAGAAAAAGTTTCTTAGAAGGATATGAGCAGATACCCTTGTAGGAGACAGTAATTGATGCAATACCAATTTTTGGTTTAGAAGGTAGTGATGGGAACAATTAATCAGAATCGGAAAATTGACTATTCTCCCAAAATTGGAACTGAAAAAATAATCCTGATTCGAAAGACGATTTTTCCATTGCTATTATTTTTTTTAAATAAAGAAAAATTTTGATTGAAGTTTCTGTTTAGTATATAGATATTCCCAATACTTAGACTTTGATTGAAAGACAATCTCGTTTTCTTAAAATAGTAGTAGATAAGTGTTTCTTCTTTATGAAATAAGGCTGTTTAAGATATTATAACCCTATCTATTTACAGACTTTCTTGTTGAAAGCCCAAACAACAGATATGCTATAATACAATTATATTGCAAAACATGGAACACTTTTTAATATTTTCTTAATGCATCAAGGTATTAATCATGAGTTCTTGCCTAAATCTTTGTTTTGTATTGTAACCTGGTTTCAGTTACTTAGTTAGTTTAAACTTACTCCTCTATCTAAAGCTCCTTTCCTTTTCTGAAATGTACTTTCAGCCTGTCTAATATTCGTTAAATTTCGTATTGCAACACTGTTATAGAATTATTAAACCTAACAGGCTAATAAGGCGCAAAATCCTGACATCAATTCAAGAAAATGATGAAAGAGGGGAATCTATTTCTCAGAATCTAGGGGAAGGACGATTTTGCTGTTTCTTTTTTTAGATGAAAGTACTGAAAAAGACCATTTTTCAATGAGAATGCAAAAGTGTCAAAACTAAGGGATCATGGAGGGGGGCTAATGCCCCCTTCCCAATTACCACCCCTGGGGCAGAGACAGAACTAGAGATGTGGAACAGATAGAGACAGATAGTGGGAGAGATAGAGCAAGAGAGAAGAAGATAGAGATAGCTAGGGAGATAGAATAAGAATATTTTTTTCACATATTTGATGGCTATTATATTTGTCTCTAATGCATATGCTCATTTTATAGGTTTAGAAGTATGACCTGATATTTTCTTTTAATGTTTGTTCTATACATACTTCAGAATGGTACCACAATGTTATTGTGTAGAATAATGGATCAGAAGCCTTTGAGGCTGGTCTACAGGAGAATTAATATTATGGCTTCAACTAGATTGTTTGATCACTATAGGCTGGTTGTAATGCATAAGTGTTTAAATAGATGACTTCCAGATTGTTTTACAGCAGTCTTTTGCGAAAGGATTAGCATCCATCATTACCATTATTGGACAAGAGGCAGTGATGACGTTCCTCATGATTCCA
This sequence comes from Artemia sinica, assembly GCA_027921565.1. Classification (NCBI taxonomy): domain Eukaryota; kingdom Metazoa; phylum Arthropoda; class Branchiopoda; order Anostraca; family Artemiidae; genus Artemia; species Artemia sinica. Next base: position 49,689,959 of record CM051264.1, read on the forward strand.
AATGTGACTGCTTTTCTGTGTATTTATTGGGGATATAAGCTTTAATATATAAGACCGGCAAAGGTATAAAGGAACTAGGTAATCCTAATTAACTTATATCTGAACTATTTATGAAGCTGCTGGATATGCATAACTTTTGAAACACTGAATAGCATTACTGCACAATAACTTGCTCTTTCCTTTTTGAATTTGTTCAATGAAGTGTAATTAATTTTTTAAATTAGTGGTTTAAAATGAAAAATGTATTAATTTGTCATGTTGCTTCAGGACCATGTTACAAAAGGATATGCAAGCATCATAATTATGTTACAGACGTTTTTGTCTCATTGAACTGTTTCACATACCAATTTATCCAGTTTTTATGTAATTTCAACCATTTTATGGGGGTGCCATGTACTCCCCCCTCCAGAAAATTCGCACCATGGAAAATACTTCTAGAAAATCCTTCCCACATGTAAAATTGAGCAGCCAAAGGGAAATTTACACAAATAAAAAGAATGAAGAAAATAAGGGATTCTGGAATATTTTATCAATATTCCAAAAATATGTAGGATATATGGTGTAGGATCAAACAGATTGTGGTAAAGAACTGCAAGTAAGGAGCAACTTGGGCCAATAATAACCAAAACTCTAAAATGGGGTATTTTGATAACAATTAATACTTCAAAGACTTTGGTTTATATGCTGATATGAAATTACAAAGTTCACTAAGTTTAATGTTACAAATCAAATGCTACAAGTCTGAGATATTTGCCTGATTTTCCAAAAAAAAAAATGGATAAAACACCACCAAAAATGCAGGTAATCTTAATGAAAGCCACACCCTTAGATTCACCATATTAGAGAACCCTACTGTGGAAATTTCAAGCTCCTATCTATAAAATGTGGAATTTTGCCTTTTTCCTAGAAGAATCATCAGGGATGCATTTTTATTTGTTGTCTTTTTTCTCATGAGTGTATCAAACCATGGGTGTATCAAACAAATGGTTTTAGAAAATTGAAAGAGGTTTCATTCAAACCAAGATTAAGAGTTCTAGAGTCCTATTAAAGTGATCAAAAAGACAGTGCCATGAAAAAGTGATGTTTTTTGTCTTTTGTGGCACAAAAACTACAATTTTCCCGATGGAGGATCAAGTTACTATCAATTAAAATTCTGAGAGAGTTGATAAAAATGACCAGCCAGTTGGTAAAATACCCCCCCCCCCCCCAAAAAAAGCTTTAGCTACTGGTGCCTCTGGTCAGTACCAGATCAAGTCCACAGGAAGTAATTACTTATACTTCTTAGTCCCTGCCTATTTTGACAGTACACTTCATATAGAGCACCTCTTCATAAGCTGCCACTAATTTTAAATTATTTTCTTTGACCTTGATCTTACCCTGCAATGAAAATTCAACCCAAAGAAACATTAAAAAAGAATTAAAATAAACAAAATGTAAAGATAAATACAGAGGATATTCTACACCATACAAACTGACTATATTTTAGAATATAGATTAAATATTCCAAAAACTCTTTCTTTTCTTTATTAATTTAATTTGTCATACTTTCTCTTTTGCTGCTCAATTTTTGTGTGGGAGGGTAATCTTCCAGGGGAGGGGGGGGGGAGAATTTTTCAAGGGGGAATTACCTCTTTATTAATTGTGCTCAAAACCCATCCTTGCAACCACTGCTTTTGGTGTGCTGTGGCATATTTTCTGGTTACTTTACTACTGCTATTTAGTAAGTAAATCTAGAAACTAACCTCCAAACTATGACCAAAACTCAATTCAAAAATATACTTCAAATACCTGTTACAGCACAAGGAAGTGCAGAAGTCTGGAAGAGCAGAAAGACATCTTCTAAAATATTTTGCTGACTTTTCAAAATCAACCATGTTTACCATTTCCTATCAACAGAACATTGTTGATCTGAAAACAGAAAACAACATTTCTTGAAATTTATGCTAAGAACATGATTTGTTATATATTGATGGTACTGAACAGCAGGGGCAAAGCTAGGGTTTTGAGTTTTGGGCGAATATAAACAATGTGCCAACAGAAATTGTCCAGTGTGCTGACAAATGCAGACACAAGAGCTAACTTAAGACACCAAAATTCCACTCAGCACTGCATACTAAAGCCCTGGAACCTTTTTGGGGGGAGGGAGGAGTCCCCCTTCTCTCCCCCTTAGCTGCTCCCCTGCTGACCAGGCTGTTTAATTCCAAACAAATTCCTAAATATTCAATTTTCTTACCTCTGTTGCTGCATAACAAATGTATTCCTGAGCACTTTAAAAAAAAATTGCTGTTTACATGAACATCTATAAAGCAATTCCAGAATTTTTGTTCTTCTTTGTTTAGTGAGGTCACTATGTTTTATAAAATTTTTAGAGAGATGACTTAATCCACCCCCCTTCAATGAAGAAGGAGCAAAATACCACAAATCTTATAAGCCTGAGTGCTACAATAGGAGCTTCATTATATGAGAAGCTTCCTGGGATGGGGTTCTTAACTACTATTTAGCATAAGTAAAAACATCAATAGTTAAGTGGAGGTCTATGTTGTCATCAGTGGATGTTGACCTTTCTATTGCAAGATCTGCAAGGCTATGAATATATTCCCCCTTAAATTCATGGGGAAAATGTAACAAATTGAAAGTATGACTCTTCTAAAGAAAGTATATAAAAGTAGTACCATTAGATTCCTTACTCCATGTTCATATTAGACATAGTAGTTGCTACCCTGATGGTCACATATATAGCCTAAGGAATATATGAAAAACTAAAAGAAAATACTTAAATAATGAAATTTTTACTTTATAGCATGTAGAATGTTTCTTTTAATCAGATCATCTAGTTTCCTTCTATTGTCATCTTCTTTTTAAAATCATTTCAAATAATAGTTTAGTAAATATTGGGATCAATGACAGACAAAGGTAGAGTCAAGACTGCAGAAAAATCCTTTTGCTAAAGGCTAGGAATAGCAGATCTCTAGAAGAAGATATGCTAGAACAAAAAGAGAGACATTTTTATTGTTAATTTTGTGGTTTTGTTTCTGTTTTTGACAATTTTCCCCCAGCCTCTCCCCCCCCCCTCCACAATGGTCTCATATAGCTGTAGGCTATATGAAAAACTAATATAAAACAATGAAATTTTTAATTCATAATATGCAGATTTTTTACATTAATCAGATTATCATGTTTTTTTCTATTAATATTCACATTTCCAACTCATGTATCATAATTGTTTTGCCCAATATTCAGCAATCTCACTTAGGCTAAAATAAATCTATCTGACTCTATGCAAATTAACCAGTCTTACATTAGATCAACCAATAGAAAGAACACCAAATAAATATCTTATTGGGACTATATATGTGTCCATGAGGAGGGGGAGTGCATTGTCTTGGTAATGACTAGGCCTATTATGTTGAAAAGGAGCACAAATAAGGAATCTAATTGTACAACTTTTGTTTTATGTTCTAAATACCCTAGGGCTATATAGGGAGAGGGGTTGGGGATGAATTATCAAAAACACAAACAAAGCCATGAAAATTAGCAGTCTAAACATGTCTCTTTTTTTCTAGCATAACTCCTTATAGAGAGCTGGTATTCTTAACCTTTACCACCCATTTTAGTAAAGAACCTATAACATACAACTATATTCAATTAATGGAGAAACATATTATTAATGCTATATATGACCATCAGGGCAGAGGGAATGCATTTTCAGGGTAGTGTGATTATTGTCATAACTCTGCATTGTTACCAAGATTTTAATACACCTGTTTGATGACAACGTTATTTGGAATGATTTCAAAAAGTGGGTAACAATGGAAGGAGACATAGGCCTAACAATCTCATTAATAAAAACATTCTGCACATTATAAAGTAAGAACTTAATTGTTTTAGGCTAGTACTTTCTTACAGTTTTATACAGAATATATGCTGTGGCTATACCTGCAGGCCAGGATTTACCAATAGACCTGGGCCTAGGGGTGCAATAAATTATCACTGAGTGATTTTTTTTTACACAAAAACTGGCGGATGTGATTTATTGTCAATGTGCCAGGTGAAATCTGCTGCTGTGGTGCCTATTCACAGAAAAGTGATTTTAAAACTATACAGGAATTCCTTGGCCACTTATAAACTGTCAGATGTCTCCCCAAAACAACAGCAGAGTTGCCTACCACAAACTGTACAGGAGATGGACCTTTCTCTATCCTTTGTTGCAAGAAGAACTATTTAAGATCATCAATCAGCCCCAACAGATTAACATCATTATCCCTACTCACTTTTGAGAGAAAGCTGACTCAAAAGATGCTGTAAGATGAAATCATAGAAACCTTCACACAAAAATTGATGTTCTTATTTGATCTTATTGGTTTTGTTAATATTTATCTTGTACTATTTTTTTCTTTTCTTTTTTTTCTTATATTTTGCTCTGTCCTTTTCATGTTTTTGTAGATGGGTTTTCAAATAATAAATAAATAAAATAGCAAGGAGGAAGGCTTTATCAGTTGGCTTTATAACATAAACATGTATTAATGTGGTGAAGAAGAAGAAGTAGTGAGAAGAAGAATGAGTTGAAGACCAAGGAACTAGTGTTGGCACCAAATCTAAACAGCTTCAAAAACCTTCTTGACAAGCATCTACAGAAAGAAGTGTTTATTCATAATATATAACATACAAAAGTGATATGACTTTGTGAACTAGGCACACTATGTTGAGCCAAAATTAGAGAGTGCCATAACAGGATATGATATCCTAGCAAGAGGCACTGCTCCTGTAAGTTGTTTGTTTATTTAATTTACTTAATATCCCCATTTTACAAATATTTGATTCTCAAATTATTGTCACACGGGATGTTTTTTCTGCAACAAAGTAAAATTGTCATCATAAAGATTATCAAGGAGGGACACTTGTGCCTCTTTAAAGAGGCGACCCACCACAATGTTAAGCAATTTCCGGTACTAGAGGTTGCACAGAGACAGCAGTGATCGCATTTTGTAGCCCAAGCTCAAACTAAGAAACATGCAAAATTTCATCCTCCTCTGACTTTATCTTCATGGGGTAAACTGGGCTGGAAGTTTTGACCCTCCCACCATAGCCCCCCTTTAACGTTGTCTGATTGGGCTGAAATTTAGAGGATAAGCTTTCCTGGGGCCTGGGAGCTTATCCTTGAAATTTCAGCTCAATCCAATCACTCCTTCCCTGTTTTCCAAAAACCAGATATAGCCACTTAATGTTCATTTCTCTTTTTTTTTATTAGCCATGCCTACAGGCCACAGTTGGCAACAGATCTGGCTGAATGAGGACTCATTCAAAGCGGAATTTGACCTGTTAGGGCCTTTTGATATTTTCAGACCAAAAAAATTATCCCCCAAATTTACATTTACACAAAACCTCATTTTCCTATAAGAGCCCATGTTAAATTTTCCCACCACAGCCCCCCTTTAACGTTGTCTGATTGGGCTGAAATTTAGAGGATAAGCTTTCCTGGGGCCTGGGAGCTTATCCTTGAAATTTCAGCTCAATCCGATCACTCCTTCCCTGTTTTCCAAATACCAAATATCAAGTTTTGTGGGGATTTGCTTGCATCAAAAATACATTGCAGGGACTAAAAATAAAATAACAAATGTCTCTGTGGTACAGTGGTCGCTACTCCTGACTGTCAGGCAGAAGACCCAGGTTTGATTCCCTGTCAGAGGAAATTTTTTATACATTGAATTTAAAGTTTAAAAAAGAAACTCAGTTTCTTTTTTAAATCCAATCTATTAAATCCTTTGGCTCAACAGGCATCTCCAGAAGAATATCACAGTCGGCCTTCAGGTTACAGGTAAGTCTCCACTGCTTTGACAACATGCCGTATACCTGCATACTTAAAGACAAGTTGAAAAAAGAAAATCTTACTGTGCATTTGATTTGAGTATTCAGGAATTAAAAGCCTTAACACAAGAATCTTCAAGAGGGGGGTTTGGGGGGCAGCAGCCCCCCAACTTTAACTCCTGACATGATCAGCTAACAGTTAGTCAAGCAATAATAAGTAATAAACTGTACAAAAATGTGCAGAAATTATTTGAAAAAAACTATGTTTTCTAAAGAGTTAAAGAGGCTGAGTCACAAGTTTGAACCTTAAAATGTACAGGGATTAGGAGGTACAGTTGGGGGGCTGCCGCCCCCCAAACCCCCCCCCCCCTTTCACAGCCTTTAAATAAAAAAAAAGTTTTTTAAACTGAAAGTAAGGAGCAACATTAAAACTTAAAATGAACAGAAACTATTCTGTATATGAAAGGGGCTGTGCCCTCCTCAATGCCTAGCTCTTTACACTAAAGTTTTTATTGTTTAAAAAAAAGCATTGTGAGAAAGTCAAACTTTAGCGTAAAGAGCAAGGCGTTGAGGAGGGCACAGCCCCTTTCATATACAGAATAATTTCTGTTTGTTTTAAGTTTTAATGTTGCTCCTTACTTTCAGTTTAAAAAACTTTTTTTTTTATTTAAAGGCTGCAAAAGCAGGGGTTTGGGGGGCGGCAGCCCCCCAACTGTACCTCCTAATCACTGTACATTTTGAGGTTCAAACTTGTGACTCAGCCTCTTTAACTCTTTAGAAAATGTAGTTTTTTTCAAATAATTTTCTTAAGGAAAACTAATCCTCACTCTTATGGTAAGAATATGGAGCAGCAAAAAAAAAATTGAGTCAAGAAGCATTAAATCCAGCCCTGTACACCTGGGAACATAAGGGAGAGGGTCTGCATAGCCAGAGATGCAGACATTACATTTAGAAACATTATAAATGAAGGAATTTAATGCTAGCCTAGCCTACTATTTCTATTGGTATAAGTTTAGAACTAGGGTGGTTCAGAAAAATTTTAAGAAAAAAATCCTTAGGCTACTTTATAATATACAGAATAGCCTAACTAAAGTTAACACATTTTGATTGTATGTCAACTACAATCTACCCCCAACCCCCTCTAATGTGCAAATATGCAGCCCAAGTTATATATTTTCCATGTGTTTTTCTTATTCTTGATTTTCTCATAGGCCTAGCCTAGTCAAATCAAGTTCTGGGTACATGGGCTGAAACAAGAGTGGCATATGGCAAAATACATGGAAATATATAATTAGGGCTATATATTTGGACATTAAGAGGGGATGGGGTGTGGGGTATAGTGGAACTACAGTCATAATGCATTAATTACAATAATTCTGCATAGGCAAGGCTATTAGGCTATGAAGTAAGAATTATTTTTTTTCAAATTTTTCCTTCTCAACGGCCCCAATTCAAGACTTAAACCCTGTTATTTAATTAGCATGCACGAACACGTGTACCAAACTCTGAAAACCCAGTAAACAGGAAAATTTTGGTAGGCTATGTTAAGATTCTTGATGAGCATCTTGTGTGATTTGAGTCACTCAGTAAGCCTAAGTAGACTTATTTTAGGCTACTCTAATATAAGCTTTGAATCCATTCATTCTAGAACCTTTCTTACACGTTTTGTATCTAGCCTACTCTCAATGAATGTACCAAAGTCTACAATTTTATTTTAAAATGCCATTTGCTGCATTCAACTCATTTGAATTTTTGACCATTGTCACACCCGTGATAGCAGTTTTAGAAGAAATGCCGAAAACCATGTAACAAGTGTTATTTTGGCCAAGAAGAATATCTTTGGTGCTACTGGTTCCAGTTCAACTTCCCAGACTAAACTTTACCTTTTAGGAAGCCTTATTTATGTACAAGACTTCCCAAACATATTTTAGAAGCTTGGCAATATTTTATACGGTCTAGACCTTTTCCATTTGAGCTTATTGGCTTTTTGGTCAAGATAACTTAACCCTCTTCCTGTTTCCTCGTGTGTGTGTACTGGTTTGTTACAAGTTACTGTGACTTCTATATGTTGAAGTATCCCCTTTCATTAAAGGTACAAAACTGTTTTGGTTTATATTTCGAGTTCAATACTCTTTGTGAGGGTATGGTCAGATAACCTTCTAGCTGAGGGTAGTAGTTTGTGGTTTTTCAGGCATTTTAACAAACCATTCTGAAGAGCACATCATACGGATGTTAGTAGATTATATTCAAATATACAAGAATCCATGGTTTCGTCTTTGTATGGTAGGATCCACGATAGATAGATGAAGGGGTGAAGCAAGTTAAATCCTACTCGGTTGCAGACGTCATTTTAAAAAGTGTGTCCATATATGCTATGGGCTTCTGCGCTTGTGTCAAAGTTTATACGTAATGTAAGCGATTAGATATCGAATTATATTTCTTTTCAGATACTTCTGGAAGGTTTGCTTTAGTACATCCTGGAGGAAAAGCTTAGCTTTCGGAAGTTCAGTTGACTATAAGAGATAATTTGAGCATTTTTTTTTTTTATAGAGAGCCAATACTGCTCTTAAAGAGGAAATAGTGGGCGGTTTAATGGCCATTACTTGTTATTTTATAAATTAAATCCATAAGGGCCTAAAGGAAAAAACAAGCTTTTGCTAGAGGTTAATCTTGTGACATTGATTTAAGATATTATTCTCCTCCTCAGTGGCAAATAAAGTTATGAACAATGGTAATTTTAGGGAGGACAGAAGGGGCACTTGCCATAGGAGCAGACATTTTAGGTGTGCGAAATTTCAAATAAATATTGTAACAGCTATAAGGATTTTGTAGTTTTTGACATTTTATTTTTATTAAAATAAAGTAGAGAGAACAGTTGGTAGTAAGTATCCGCGAATTAAATTCAAAATTTTAATTTTTCCTATATCTTCGTCCCCATTCCTTGAAAATAAAAGTAAGTAGCAATAAAAGTAAAATACTGTGATGATATAGATCCGTTTTAGTTGCTCCACGAACTCCAAGACATAAAGAAGATAATTCAACACCGACATATTTCCTTAAAGAAACGTTTAGATGTCTTAGAATTAGTTACGCAATGCAGAGATGAAGGGATATTCTCAAACATAAGAGTAGCCTATCGAATACTATTCATAAGCCTACTATCATAAGTTCATAAGCCGTATACAAAACCTTGCCAGACATCACAAAGTCAAGCTGTAACCCTGACGCCCTCCCATTGTGGCTGAAGAGACATTTACTGTTTTTACAGGGGGGGGGGTAATTGAATAAGACTGGGCCACCTTTTACGGAGGGGGGTTAGTTTAATATATTGTGGTGGAATATTGGGAACTTTTTCTTGGGTACCGTCCGGACTTCTTTGTTAGACAAGGCCGCGCCACTGTTACGGAGGGGGTTCTACAAATATAAATAGGTTAACTTAGGGATTTTTCATAATACTTTGTTGAGGGTTTAATAGGACAAGATTTGCCTTATCTCCTTGGTGTCCATGCACGTCTGCTCTGATAAAAAAAAACACGTTTAATATGTCGTAGCCGCCCAAGTTAGCGCGGGCAATGTAAGGCCGTTGGAACGTCCTTTTGCCTATACGGGCTTTTTACCAAATACATTGAAACCCTTGGGATCGGATCTGTGGTCAAGAGGGATAGTTAAGAGATCTAGTAACGCAAACAAAGGCAAGTAAAAGCATATGCCAGGAGCATGCCGACCAGGAGCCGAGTGAGTGTAGGATTTTCATTCTTTCTTCATTTTTCTTTCTTTCTTCTTTTCTCTTTTTTCTCTTCTTTCTCTTTATTATGTTATTATAACTGTTATGCGCTAATTAGTCTATAAACACGATGTGTTCACAAATATACTCTAGTGGGTCCAACAAGGAGGATTATAGCGCTCACATAGTAATAAGCGCCCGAGTTTTGCATGAGTTCATAAGATTCTAGCTTTGTTCAAACGACTAACTGAACAGAGACCAGTTAAGGACTCCACAAAATAATAGTGTTTCTAAACTCGATCGGGGCTGGTACAAGATTGACTCGAAAACTAATAGTTTCTTTCGATATATTGTTAGGAATGGCGCTTGTTTCAATCGTATTGAAACAAGCGCCAACAAAATTTGACGAATTTGTTTCAATCGTAAATAGGTACTAAATACATAGCTTCTATCTTCTTAAGAGAAACAAATGCCTTTTTCATACTTTCCATTTTCCCATATGCCTGGAAAGAATTTTTAGTTTATACAAAAAATTCTTATTTTAATGGCGAAATAAATATACTATAATGCTGTTACTTGCTATTTTACTGTCATCACTCAATAACCCATACTAATGCAACTCCACACCTGTTACCAACTGTCTAAACGGGGCAACATATAAGCGGGCTACAAAAGTAAAATTAGGGTTAATCTTGGTAAAGCCTCAATTAGGGTTGACTTCGATGAAAGCGAAATTAATGTTTTTCTCGTTTTTTTCATTGAAATGGAAGTGATTTTTCTTAATTACAAGCAATTCCTCTCATTATGCTAAATATCCCACTTCCCGCCGTTCAATGATGTACTCGTCATTTAGAGTCTTCTAATTAACATTAATCCCCTTAAACATTAACTTTTACTAATCACACACAATTCACTATGATACTGGCTATATGTTGTGTATAGAAATACTTATATACATATGACTATTCAGTAGTACCCCTGTCTACAATATTCTGTAAAATGTTCCCTCACCAAACAAGAAATTTATCCACTAGTATATATGTTTAACTTATGTATGCATATATATATATATATATATATATATATATATATAATATATATATATATATATATATATATATATATATATATTATATATATATATATATATATATATATATATATATATATATATATATATATATATATATATATATATATATATATATATATATATATATATATATATATTTTCTTTTGACTTATACTCCTACACCCAACACTAAGTTTATATAGTTATAACATCATTCAATGTTTTATCATTTTCAATTCCTAAACCTAAAATGGTTCCTACACTTAACCCATTAAGGCCCAAGAAGAAAATGTCGGAGATTCTAGTTGTCCTTTTCACCAGTTTCTTTTTATCACATAAGTAAGCCAAAAAGGCATTTATAGATTTTTCCTGTTTCCGGTTTCTGAGATACAAGCTGTCCTATTTATAGGACAGTGGGTTCTAGTGGTATCAAAGTATTCACGATTTCATCAAGTATATTTTTAATGCCAAAGATTGAGTTAAATGCAACACAAAACCAAAACAAATCAAAACTTAGTGTGGTAAGACGCAAAACAGCCAGTGCATAGTGTGACATCACATTTCTCACAGTAGCTCAGTGTTTTTTCTTGCCGCTTTTGCCTTGGTATTATTGCTGCTTTTTGCGCTTCACTAGGAAGTGTCCTATTCTATCATATTGGCTGCTGACTGGTGGCACAGAAATTGGTCTTCTTTTTGACATTGAAGGCCTTCGTTCCCCTCTTCTGTAATTTGTTTTCAAAAGGGCTTGTGTGACCTCCCATCTAAAATCTACAAGAGTCATTTCCTTTTCTTTGTCAACCATCATATTGAATAGTGTGCAAGCATTGGCAACAGCCATGTCTAACAGGCGCACGAATAGAGCCCAATACCATTTCTTTCCTCTAATAGACACAGCATACTTGCTGACAAGCTAGTCATGTAAATCAACTCCACCCATGTACCGGTTGTATTGCCTGAGTGGATGCGGCTGCTACACTGCCGTCTTTCCCATCTGTCCCTTAACTCTTTGTTCAACTGGTCTTAGTGGATCTAGGCTGAGATGGTTGGATGCAACAGAGACAACATTATTGTCCTGCCATTTTACAACCAATATATTGTTGGCTGCATCAAACTCATAATCATATGCTCCACGTTGCTCCTTCTTAAAATCCTTGTTGGAAGGGAGAGGCCACCTTGGCAATTGGTCTTCTCTAACCGTTCCAGTTGCTCAAAATCCAGCTCCTTTCAGATCACACAAAAGCTTATGACTTGTAAAGAAATTGGCAAGATATACCTTGTGGCTGTTGCCATCTTCAACTATTTCCAGAAGTCTTTTCACAAATCAAGACCCTAGGTCTACTTTAGCAGTCTGAGATGGGGCACTAGGCTCCTTCCCCGAGTACAGATAAAACTGAAGGCAATAGCCATCCAAAGTGCATATAGCCCATAGTTTATATCCAAATCAAATGGGCTTGCCTTGGATGAACTGCTTCAGGCTATGTTTCCTGTAATACTTCAAAATCATTTTCTCAATGGATAGATGCTGAGAAAAAATTCCAAACTGCTTGAAGTTTGCATTGATTATGTCAAAGAGGGGCTTCACCTTAAAATCCCGCTGATCTTTGAAGCTTTGAACTGTATTGTTGTCCACGAAGTAGATGTTCTCTCTTATCTTCATGAATCGATTTCTGGACATTGCTTGCTTGACCAGGTCACTTCCAAGATCTTCATCAACTGACCAGTAAGCTCTTTGGGAGTACAGTCTATTATAGCCCGAAAAAATCAGTATTCCCACAAACACACGGATTTTGTTAGCTGATGTTGTGAAGTCAAAGTTTCCCTTAGACGTCGCATGTCTAACCGTCTCACGAGAAATGAGGTCAAAGAATCTATTGTCTAGAAACAAAGCCAATACCTCTACTGGTGTTTTTCCTTCTATTACTTCTTGGGCTTTCTCAAGCACCTGAGCCGCTCCCTAGCCCAAGTTCCGCCAAGGAAAGGTTCGTTTTTGCTTCCTCCATTTCCGGTTTGCAGCTTTGAACTGCATCTTCTGTGGCCCACCTTTCGAAGTTGATGCACCCTCTTCTTCTGTGAGGATGATGTTGTCGATGTCTTCAAATTGTTCTTCTTCTAAAGGACCTGGTCTGAAATCTACTTTAACAGTTCCTAGGACATCATTTACAATTGAAGCCGCCATGTTGTCGTCATTTCCTTCATCTTCATCAGATGCTTGATTGGGATCAGGAGGCAGGACAACAACCTGAATATCTTCACTTGCAAATTATTCGTCTTCTATGAGGTCTAGAGCTTTGCTAAGTGAAATGCAGGGGTTTCTTGTCTTCATTTTCAGAAATCTGGAAGACAAAGAAAAATGTATAGAAAAATTTAAAGATATTTTTTCCATGGTGACTGATAGGCTAAGGCTGAAGGATGATCAAGAACCCAGATTATTATTGTTATTTTACTTATACCCTAACAAAAAGAGGAAAAAAAACGGATTAAAAATAAGAGAAAACCAGAAAAACACAAACAGATATCACAAGTAAACTAAATGAATAGGTGAACACTTGGAAGAAAATTGCAGAGAGAATTATGACTGAAACCAGAAAAAGCATAGACAAAATTTTTCCCAATTTGTCACAACAAGAATCATCCAAAGAATTTCATTAAAAAAAAAAAGAAAAAGTCTGAAGTGAAATTAGCAATAAAAACGTAATCCTTGAAATTTCACATACAAAAAGCAACCCTTACAGCCCACTGTCCTATAAATATGGCATCAACATAAAAAGCCGTAAAACTTTGAACTTACTTGTCAGGTCTGTTGTTATTCAGGAATACGGTTAAATATACAGTTGTCTAACTGCTTTTGAAGCCACTACTATCTAGGGGAACCCTCACTATTTTTACTGAATTTTGAAAACTACCATTGTGCAACTATGCTAATTGTGACCTAAATAACGTCGCTGATCTGATAATGAATGATCAATTGACCTGGAAAAATTAACATAGATAGCTTGGTCATAAATATAAGAGTAAATTATTACACCAATAATTTATAAGTTTTTATGTTATGAGTATCAAAGTTATTTAATCACTTTGGCATACTTTTTATCATCGTCCTTCACTAATATTATTCTATCGGTAGTTGATTTATTTTCACCTCTATACGACAATTTTTATGTCTCTATAGTACTCATTTATTTATTAATTTCGTTAGGTAGTTGTTTTTCAGTATAAAGTATGATTAATGGCAATCTCATTATCATATTACTTTGGTTTTGAAGTTGAACTCTTCACGATGATCCGTCAAAGTTTATACTCTAAACAGTAGAATGATCGTACGTTTTTTTTTGTTCATTTTGGATCTTAAACAACTATTAAGACACTTCATCGCATTCAAGTATTTCTTTTAAAGTTTGTGATAATACCTTTATTTTTCTCTTTCGTAGATGGTGTTGATGCTTGATAGGTTCAAATCTGGACGTTTTCACTGTTCATGGTTCCGGTGTCTTCTAGGGTTTATTTTTGGAAACGTTGTTTCTAGGAAATTGTTTACCTCCTCATAGTTCATTTTTCCCGATCCTGACTGATGGTTTATTTTACAAATTTTTCGCATTGAAATTTTCTCAGGATATGTAATGAATAGGTTTCTATTTTCATTTAGGATAAATTGATGTCTCATGGGTTGGATTAAAATTTCAGTTTTTCTATGTCTGCTTCGGTGTATTATCTTTGATTTAAGATTGGGGTAATGATAGTCATTAAGGAGATTATTAACTGAGGTCACTTTATCAATGGGGGGGGGGGGTGTACTTAGGATGGTTATTTTGATAGTTATTAAAGTGTGAGAAATGCCAGTCTCTGATGGGATCATTGCCGGCGTTAAATTTCCACTGATTAGGGTAACTCTGACCATCATCTTGACATTCGTCATCTAGGGCTTCATTGGTGTGTTCAGTACTCTTCGTTGGTTGATAATTTGGGATGATAGATGTTACTTGTTCTTCCATTCGGGCTTTGTTGCTTGGTTGTGATCCATATTCAATTGCTATCATAGTAAGCCATTTCCTAAAACAGATATTTCCAGGCAGAATCACATGTTCTAAATGACGGATAAGCGACAATATATAATAAATGGAATCACTCGTCATACCTGGCGGTATGCCATAACTTGTGGTAAGTTGTGACGACAGATGTTACTTGTTTTTATATTCGGGCTTTATTGCTTTGTTGTGATCCATAGTCAATTGCTATCATAGTATGACAGTTCCTAAAACATAAATTTCTAGGCAAAATCATATGTTCTACATGTCGGGTAAGCAATAATACATAATAAATGGAATCACTCAATTTACTGAGTGGTAATCATTAACAGGTAAATTATGTAGTAGTTTACAAAGTAATAACATAACATAAACTAAGCAAAAGCATTGGTACACAATGCTTTTGCTGTGCATTTTTTGCTGCACAAAAATAAGAAGCACAATCTAATGCAACATAGTCATTAAGTCTTACATGAGCAATATTTAGTTACGATATGGACCGGACAAAGGCATGTACGAGTGAGAACCTCTGAGCTCCCTCGTAGGATGATGTCCTCCCTCTTGCTTTGGCTTAGATATCTTCTGCTGGCGTGTGGCTTAACTGGTGCATTTCTTGTGCATCAGCATAATCATTTTTTGGGTTTTTTCTTCGTAGTATTATGAGCTTTCCGTAGTTACGGGTTAATATGAGAATTTTCAACGTCATCTATTGATCTTTTTCTTCGAATGTATCTCCTATTGGTTCTTATAGCAATGTCTATTTCGGCCATTTTCTTATCGAAATCGTCTACTAGAAATTTTGGTTTAAGTTTAGGGATGGTAGGGGACAAAATGTCCTTTATCTTTTTATCTTGTAAGTTTTTACTTGATTGTGGACCCTTTTCTAATCTTAGGAATTGAAATATGGATTCCTTTAGTTCATGTCAATTTCTCTAATCTCATGATTTGTTGAAATAATGTTCAAATGGTTTAGGATCTAATTTCATGAATATCTTCCATTCATTATGGCTGGCTAATAGCGATTTTCATGCTTAAATATGATTCCGAGCTTTACAATATCTTGTGCTGTTGCGTAAACAGAGAAAGTTACCATCAGTGTTATTATGTGCACCCTTTCGATTTCTAAAGTTAATATTTTATTAGTGGTTATATTATATAGAAAATATTCGCAGGTATTTAATAAGTTTTGTTATGAATGATTTTCAGGTAATTTAATATTGATAATTGGTCCTCAAAATCGTCATTATGAAATATCTAGAAGTAGAATTGGCAATTGGATAATTGCTTTCCAAGCCATGGCTGATTGAAAAAAAAAACAGATAGTCCGATATCCACTGCTGCAGCAATGAAATTAAGTTTTCAAATTTTATTCTATTTTGTCACTAGCTTATGAAAGCAGAAATTCTTTAAGGGTTGCACCTTTTCGAAGCTTAAAGGTTCATTGTTATACGTTGAGTTTAAACTGCTTGTCAAAGAATTGTTTTGTCAAAGGGCACTTTATATACTTTGATATATAAGGTTAGAACAATCAAACTAGCGACATAGGGTCAACTCTGACAATTGTCGTGGCAGTACTTCTGCAATATCAAGTCGCTTTACCACTTGCTTTATGACCAAAGCATTGATGACCAGTAGTTTCTAGCGCTAAATTCTCTATGTCAATTCTTAGTCTATCCATGGTAACTCTCTGTTCCTCTATATTAACTTTATTTCTCTATGTTAGCTCTCTGTTTCACTATTTCACTCTCTTTTCCTTTGTGTTAAGTCTTTGTTTCTATAGGTCTACTCTCCCTTTCTCTATGTTGATTCCCTTGTTTTATTTTTACAATTCATGTTAACTCCCTTTTCCTTTGTCCTTTCTCTATTTCTCTATATTGACTCATCTTATTCTATGTTAGTTCTCTGTTTCTCTTTTGTTAATTCTATTTTAATCTACGTTTGCCCTCTTTTTTCTATTATAGTGGTTCCCATTACTGGCTAAGCAATAGCAATTAACAATGAAAAAGGTCTCTGAATTCTTTTGATTACCTGGATTCATTCTTTTTGAATACTGAAACTGATTAAAGAAACAAGTTGTTTCTTCTGCACTGATGGGCAGGGGCGTCGTTTAGGGGTGGCAAGGGGATGAGTTGCCCCCCCCCCAATAATGCTAAGAAAAAAATTATTATACATCCCATGCCCTTTGACTATTTGGATATGGACCCCTTCTTGCCCCCCCCCCTCCCCCAGTAAAAATGCTGGAGATTCGCCCCTGATGATGGGTAATTTAGAACAGATAAGTAAACACTTTTTCTCAATCTATATTCATAGTAAAGTTAGAACAGAAGCTAGTCTTGAAGTATCGATCAATAACTCGTTAAAATTTCAAGCAACACTTAATATTAAAAAAAAGTCAATATTTCCTACACATTGTTTCCCCTTTCTTCCTTTGTATTTTTTTTCAATTTTCAGAGCTATACTTGGATCCTGTCATGATCTTGAATTCGAATACTCTGATCTTAGTTCACAGGCTTATCTTCCTATTATCCAAGACATTTTCAACTGTAAAAAAAACACCGTCTGCCTTGGCTATTCTTTTTTATTTGTATATCTTAACTGAATCCAACCTCAGAAGAGATTATATTACCGAGGTTTTAGAAAGAACGTGCATAGTTTTGTTGGCCTCAGGCAGCTTGGTGCGACAACAATTTTTTAGCAGTAGTAGTAAGTACTGGAAGCCGATCCTTGTAAACTGCACCTTTATTATAACAAGTACTGCAACTACTACTAACCACAACAAGTACTGCAACACACACCAAGCCGCCTGAGGCCAACACAGCTACGAACGCTCCTCCTCCATCCCAACCTTTTTAATGCCTCCCTCTTTAAACCCTCCCAAGAAGTTCCAATTTCCCTTGAATCCTTCCTTACAACCTCCTTCCATGCCAGGGATGGCCTCCTTTTCACTTGGCTATTGATGATCGGGACGATCTTTTGGTAATCTGCCATGCTTCATCTGCAGAACGTGTTCCGGCCATCTTAACCATTCTCTTATTACAGCCCTAGAAAGTAGGAAAGGACCGCATTTTTGTGCAGCACACTGTTTGAAATACGGTTACTAGTACGGGTACCGAAAATAATCTGTAGACAATTCTTCTGGAAAACCTCTAATAAATCTTCTCTCTTTCAAAGCTAACACGTTTTAGACCCATACTTGGCCAGTATCATCAGTGGAGCTTAAGATATTCTAATCTTAGTTTGCAGACTTGTCTTCTGATTCTTCCAGAGATATTTCAACTGTAAAACAACCAGGGGGCTCGGCTATTCCACTTTATTCATTTTCACCGCATCCACTATTTTTATTAATAATATTACCTAGGGATGTGAAGCTCTCCACGTGAACAATCTTTTATGCTACGCAGCATTACCTCTTCGCCTTCACGTATTCCCAGTCTAAGCGATTCAGTCTTCTTAACATCAATTTTCAAGCCTATTCTTGCTCCTTGAGCTCTCAAAACTTCATTCATTCATCATACCTAAATATCATCGATATCACCAGCACGGAATAAATCATCAACACAGTCTAATTTGGAAGAGCTTTATCCTCCAATCTGATTTCTATGCTCTCCCATAGCCTTTGACGTGTTGTATAGGACAAAGTCCATCAAAATGATCGATATAAGTGGGGATAACCAACCTGCTTAACTCCTGATTTCATAAGAAACCAGGTTCTAACTTCATTTTCTACCTTAAACAAAGCAACGTTATTCTCGTAAATAGCTCTAATTACTTGAATGTATTTATCTGGTATGACATACAAGGACTGGAACTTTGCTAAGGCTCTTCTATCGGCTGAATCAGATGCTTGCATTTAAAGCTAAGGACTCCGGCACTTCAGTTCACTTCAAGCCCTTCACTCAGGACTCAGTCTAATGACTCAGGCACTTCTCAATGATCTATCTAAGAGCGAAAATTTGGTCGAAGCATTCACACCCTTTCTAAAACCACACTGTTCTGCTCTTAAAACTTTATCTACAGCATTTCTAAGTCGAAAAGGACCTTCATGGTAATTTGGTTCCTACAGAAACCAAGCTGATACATCTATAATTGTCACACTAACTCTGATCACCTTTCTTATAGAGGGGTCTAATTAAAGTTTTCCCAAAATTGCTAGGTAGTTTCCCCTTTTTTAAATCATACTTCAATAATCTATATCTAACTTCACAACCACCATATTTAAAAAACTCATTTATGATACTACCAGTACCTAGAGCCTTATTTTTTTTGTCCTTTAGTGTTGTCTCGGTTTCTCCCTCACAAAATAAAACTTTTTCATTCTTTTCTATATCTTTTCCTGCGACTCTATCGTGGTTTAGCGCATTATCAAAATGATCTGCCTATCTCTTTTTAATTCTTTATTTATCACCAGTTCCAGCCCCAATCTTACCTTTAAATGGGACAAGTCCAGATTGACTATTCCCTCTTGGTTTTTTAAGATCAGATGCAATATTTGACTGTTATGCAGTCTTGCTGCATCTTATAGTTTTTCATAAACTTTATCCATAGCCTCCTTAGTTCATTACACGTCCACTCCTTATCACCTAAGAAGGTGTTCTTGACACCCCCTTAGTTCATATTTGATTGTTTCTCAACTTTTCTTAAATTCTTCTTATTTTCGTGCTATCTGTCACTCAAATACCTCTAGCACAAGCCCCTTTCTTCTCAACTCAACTTAAAGCTTTTCCACTTATATTCTTTGCTGCATTTCTAACTTTCCTCCTAAGTTTATTTCATCCACCTTCTACATTGTCCAATTTTAGACTCTTTCGTTTAATATTCAAGTTTAATATCAACGTCACAACTTTCCGGAAGGTGGTTACCTTATCTAATGTCCAGCTTTTTTTTAACCCTGCATATTAGCAGATTGTGATCTTTACTTTTAACATCAATAACAGTACTCCTATATATCCTAGTATCTTGTGTCGATTCTGCCAGTCTTCTATTTGCGATAAGATAATCAGTACGGTTGGCCGTCTTACCGTCAGGTGAGTGCCATGTTAACTTATGGTCCATTTAATCAGATAAATCATTGCATGTCTTCCTGTAGCTGTCAGTAAGATTCATCTGAGTGACTTACCAGCTTCCTTATTCGTAATGAGGCCTACTCCCTCTCTCTGCACCCCATCCTTCCTGCCTGAATAAATTAATTCTGTATCACCCAATTTCATGCTTCCTACCCCATGGACATGAGTTTCTGAAACTTCTAACAAGTCCACTTCAAATCGTTTAAATTCGTCAGTCAAAATGTCAATACAATATTTGTTGTTTAACGTTGTAACATTCCAAGTTGCAAATTTCCTATTGTTTATATTCAATTTATTACCGGTACCGGTACAGATCCCAAACCGGTACAAGATAGGGAATAATACATCTTCTTAAACGAAGCGCTTAAGCCGACTTTAAACCGGACAGCAAGAAGTCCCCGGAAACTCCAGTATGAATGGAGGCTTTGTGCTATCCGGGGTCCATTTAGGTCATGACGAGATTTTCCACAATTGGGGATGCTTTTAAATCAACAAGAATCGAAATCATGCACAAGCAGTCTCAAGTCTACTACCTCTGACTCGCTATATATTCATGTGTACAAACACTATAATGCTATAGGTAGGCAGCCCATAATAGATACCTTAGCTAGGAAGAGGTTTTTCATCCCGGCAAAACAGACGAAACACAGCAGAATTTTCTCTCAATCCATTGCATAGAATACATTGCAAACGCTATGTCATTTTCAGGCTATAATTTTCTTGAGGGGTGCCACTCCTCAAGGTCATCCTGCAGCACTTTCTTCGATCACGGTTCTTATTGGGGAAACTCATGAAAGGCGGACCCTGACTCCAATATGAAGTCACGCGAGCATGATTTCCCTTTCGTGGATAGGAACAGACTATGGAGCTTATGACGGAGCGGAGACCCCAAACCATCTCACAACGGGATTTCAGGTTTTTTCGAAACTTGTCTTTCAAAGATTTTTCCAGCATTAGATAATAGGCTAATACATCTACAGGAAGAAGAGATCTATCTTTATTTTATTCTTTTTACTAGTGACAACATTTTTTTCTTCTTTTCATTCCTTGGGGAAATATGATAACTGTAATCCAGAACTTGTAATTTTCAACATAACAGGCTGTGTCACATTAATATTTTTTCAACTAAATTCAAGATCCCGTCAGGACCCAATGCCTACATTGAAATTGTTTTCATTGCTTTCTCCTCTAATTTTTCAAGACTAACATCGATCCCGCCATTTATAATAAAGACTTCTTGTCTAAGATTATGATAGAATTCACCGTCACATTTTTTATTTTCACAAGAAAACCATTTCAGTGAGCTCTTATATGAGCTGTCATCTATCTCTACATAGTTTGGTCATGTGCCTTCTTCCTAACCGTTTCAGGTGGCGTTATTCACTTCTCAAAAGACTCAGCTCTTAAGTCCACCACCTAGTATGGCTCTCGCCATTGACAGTGTATACAGGGGAGATTCTGGACATAGCTTTGTGAATTGAAGATTTTATGTACTTAATTTGCACTAATTTTGAGAAGCACAATAAAGGTCGTTGACATTTAATTAGCCCTACTTAAGAGAGAAGTATATTTTTAGACGGTTCTTATTTAATTTGACGACCAACAGGGCCTTTCAGCAGTTCAAAGGATGCATGAGACTTATGCTTAATTTTTTTTTATGGTGAGGTACACACAATGAGCTGCTAAAGGTAGTTTAGGCTAATTCTCGTAAAAGTGGTTTCCATTACAACAGGAACAAATTTGGGGTCCTATAGATTTTGATTCTGGCCCTTTATACGGCAAATAATATTAACTTAGTCCTCACAGCGGGTCATCAAAAACCTTATTCTGAAAACATGTTGAATCAAAATTAGAAACTGGACCACTCAACTCAGTTTCTAATGTTACATTGAGACGTTACCTTTTTTTGAAGTATGGTTAAAATTTTGAAAGTATTACCATTTTAAGTAGTTCTGCTATATCTGGATTCGAGTTTGTAATGTACACATGGTTTTCTTTAAGTTTATCCAAATCAGGACCATTATTAAAGATCATTCGGGGTAATTTTTTGTTGTTTTTTCACGTGTATATTTTGTAAATTCAGACTTACCAGGAAGAAAAAGACACAGTTGAATGCAAAACTTGTTGAGATTCCGTTTCCAGTATTATTCTAGCGTTCCGAATATCTGAGGCGTTATTTTTGCACAGATTTTTTTAGGTATCCTCGCTAATGACTTAGGCCACTGCTTGTCGTAATTCGGAGAAAACCGTGGTTCCAGCTTCCAGCACTATTATTTTTTTTTAGTGGGCCCTAAAATAAGGTAAAGGAATCCAGTCTTTGACAACATCTGCATAAGATTTAGCAGGTTCCTTAAAGAGGCAATCCTAGGAACCGTTAGTCCCAGCCACTTCATAGTCACATCTGCTGATAAAAAAAAAGCCGGATTGGGTTAATGACATGAGATTTTTCATGATTTTAACATCACACGTGTATTTCAGAAAAGGAAAATGAAAATTGAAAGAACATGGCTTAAGAAGTTTGCACCAACACTGATTTGGTTGCTACTGTTATCTATTAATACAACGTCCTCCTACCTTTAGTCAGATTTATGTTCCAGATAGAAAATTGCTTTCCCAAGCTTCGATTTTTTCAAGTTTCAAAAACTTATGCCTTAAATATCGACTTTAATTGGTCAGTCAGAAATTTTATGCTTAAAAGTTGAACAATGTTCAACTCGGGAAATTACGAACGGTAAACATAATTGGCATAGTAGTCGGGCTTAATTTTGATTTTATCGACAATTGTGACTATATAGTGTGGCCTGGGTATTTCCGTATGTAGGTAACCAATTTGTTTCAGATGCTGATGTTCTTCGTTCAACAAGGTAGTATTTTCTTCCCAAAATGGATGATAAAAGAATTGTAACTGGTCAAAAGTTTCAAAATGAAAAAAATCATTAAAGTTAAAAATCTTACAGCTCCATAAAATATTTTAAGAAAGGTTCTAACAGGATGTATTTTTAATTTATCCTGATACTTCTTATTCTTATTCTTTGGATTGGAGGCACTTCTGAATAGCTTCACCATTACAATTCAATTCCGAACCCTTCAGTGTGTAGCTATAACTGAGTTCAAACTCTGAGCCCAGTATTACCAAGATGAGACCGAAACCGCTTAACCACTACAGGACATTTTTCCAGATAGATAAATACGCTAACATTTTTTATCTAGCAAAGAATAAGCTGCAGCTTATTGAGCTTAGAAGTCCAAAAAGCATTCAATAAGCGCTTTTGAATGCAATTTAATAATTGAAATTGCCTATTGAACGCCAAAAAATACAAAAATGAATTGCAATAGGCTCATGTACACGGGTTTCATCTAAAGTAACTTCTGTCTCATGGCAGCGTATGAAGTCAAAATGTTTTCACGGAGTTCAGAGCTCAGTCCCGTCTTCAGCAGAGTTAATTGCAACTGATTGCAATTAACTGCCATAACTTATTGGATAAGCGTATTTGTCGGATCTGCTGAACGCGAATTGAACATCAAAATGAATTTCATAGAAAAAAAATCTTGCAAGGCCATAGAACCTTTTAAACTAACCAAAAGACTATTAGTTTATACTGTTAGATGAATATTCCAAGAGTCTTTTATTTGTAAAAGGAAGAATTTCGGGTTTTTAAGTTCTGAAGAAAAATAGCCAAATAATTGCTTGCACACAATTCAGTATTTACTACTGTCTATTGAACGCCAAAAATTGAAAAAAATCAATAGCAATAAGCTTATTGAACGTGGGACTCGAACCGGTCTGACCATCCAGGTTTATAGTTTTAGACCAGGATAACATTTAATTTATTTGAGAAAAAATTTAATGTTAAGCACAATCAATGTCTAATGTCAATATTCGAAAAAAAACAAGGTTTCGGCAAAAAAAAATATTTACCAAGTAGTTCATTTATACATATTAATTTAGAAAGATGTTAGTTGTTCGGAGACAATAAAGTTCCATAATTTTTCACAATTGGCGCAAACGATGTTTCCACTTTAAAGTCTGAACAAAAAAGAATCGGAGACTTGTTAGAGCGGAGCTGTATTTTCGAAAGTGTAATGTGAGAAAATGTAAATTAAAACTTGATAGTACGAATAACAGCTTAGCGTCTTCTTCTTCTTCTTCTATTTAACAGCAGGCGGGCTTTTCAGTAAAACTATTTAGCCCTTTTCCTTTTGCTTCACTCTGTGGGCTACAGAGCTACTGGCTTGATTGCCTCATATTTATTAGATATATTCAGATATCTTTCAGCAGATCTTTTGACTCAAGGAGTTCAAATATAAGATGATAGATATCCATTTCTGTGCCCTGTGTGCAGGTATAGTCGGCTAGGCTCTTGGCTGATAGTGGGATTTTGTGGTGTTTGAAGTATTTTAACAGTTTACAAAGCAAGGTATGTTGTGCAGACGTCAGCATATTACATTCAAATAGGCAATGGTCAATTGTTTCATTATTCATATTACAATGCCTGCAAAGAGGGGACAGGGGAATTGAGCCACTTGAATTAGAAAGCTTATATGAGAATGCAAGGAAATTTAGTCCATTTGTTCCAGAACGAATTCTATGATAAATTTTAGAAAGATACTTATTGGGAAAGGGGGAAAGGATAGGATTAATCTTATTACAATTAATATCTGATAACCTCCATCGGTAAATATCTCTAATTGGGATTGGTCTCCCACTTGGCTGGTCAATATTTATAGCATTTTTTGCTATTTCATCAACCTGATGATTACCACTTATGCCAGAGTGGCTAGGAATGTATTGAAAGTAAGTTTTTATGCCACTTGAAGCAAGATTATCAATAATACTGAGACAATGATAAGTGTCAATGTCCAACTTATATTGAGGAGCTGAGGCCAGCAACTCAAGGCTTGATAAAGAGTCGGAATAGATGATAATATTATTCGAATTTTCAATCAAAGGTTGGTTTTGCTTAAGGTGTTCTAATGCCATGATTATGGCATTTAACTCAGCAGACATTATAGATAAATTATTAAATAATCTCTCGCCCATTGCAATTTTCAGGTGAGGAAGGAAAACACCACTTGCAACCTTCTCATCCATTTTTGACCCATCAACAAATATTTGGAAGTGATTTTTATAGGTAATTGTATTAAGTTCTGCAAATTTTTTCTCGACAAAAGCAATGGGGGTTAAATCTTTATTCCATTTTGAAAATTCAGTATTTATTATGGGAAATGACCAATTCCATGGAGGGGATTGGGGGAAAGTAGGTGCAATAGACTTTGCTGGTACAGGGAACTTCTTTGAATATTGGCATACTCATCTGCAATACCTCTATACATGGCTGGATTTCTTAACCTAATGGCGTCTCGCAACTTAATCTGAAAATTCTTCTTCTTCTTCTTCTAATTCACAGCAGGCGGGCTATTCAGTTAGTACTATTTAGCCCTTTTCTTTTTGCTTCACTCTGTGGGCTACAGAGCTACTGGCTTGGTCGTCTCTTATTTATTAGATATTCTCAGATATCTTTCAGTAGAACTTTTGACTCAAGGAGTTCAAATATAAGATGATAGATATCGATTTCTGTGCCCTGTGTGCAGGTATAGTCGGCTAGGCTCTTGGCTGATAGTGAGATTTTGTGTTGTTTGAAGCATTTTAACAGTTTAGAAAGCAAGGTATGTTGTGCAGACGTCAGCATATTACATTCAAATAGGCAATGGTCAATTGTTTCATTATTCATATTACAATGCCTGCAAAGAGGGGACAGGGGAATTGAACCACTTGAATTAGAAAACTTATATGAGAATGCAAGGAAATTTAGTCCATTTGTTCCAGAACGAATTCTATGATAAATTTTAGAAAGATACTTATTGGGAAAGGGGGAAAGGATAGGATTAATCTTATTAAAATTAATATCTGATAGCCTCCATCGGTAAATATCTCTAATTGGGATTGGTCTCCCACTTGGCTGGTCAATATTTATAGCATTTTTTGCTATTTCATCAACCTGATGATTACCACTTATGCCAGAGTGGCTAGGAATGTACTGAAAATAAGTTTTTATGCCACTTGAAGCAAGATTATCTATAATACTGAGACAATGATAAGTGTCAATGTCCAACTTATATTGAGGAGCTGAGGCCAGCAACTCAAGGCTTGATAGAGAGTCGGAATATATGATAATATTATTTGAATTTGCAATCAAAGGTTGGTTTTCCTTAAGGTATTCTAATGACATGATTATGGCATTTAACTCAGCAGACATTATAGATAAATTATTATATAATCTCTCGCCCATTGCAATTTTCAGGTGAGGAAGGAAAACACCACTTGCAACCTTCTCATTCATTTTTGACCCATCAACAAATATTTGGAAGTGATTTTTATAGGTAATTGTATTAAGTTCTGCAATTTTTTCTGGACAAAAGCAATGGGGGTTAAATCTTTATTCCACTTTGAGAATTCATTATTTATTATGGGACTTGACCAATTCCATGGGGGGGATCGGGGGAAAGTGGGTGCAATAGACTTTGCTGGTATGGGGAACTTCTTCTGAATATTGGCATACTCATCTGCAATGCCTCTATACATGGCTGGATTTCTTAACCAATTATGTAGTGTGTGTGAGCTATTTGATTCAATTTTTGTAAGATGTTTTGTCAAGAGAAAGCTACGTCTCTCCCTTATTGTTGTTAATCCACTCTCCATAAGCAGAAACTTGGTGCTTGTGGGTTTCCTAAGACCAAATATGAGACGTATTATATCATTTTGTGCTGTTTCAATTTTTTGCATCTGGGTCTTTGCACATGCACCATAGACGATGAGCCCATAGTCAATATGGGGTCTTATATGTGATTTATAAAACTGGAGTAAGGTTTTCTCCTTACAGCCCCAGGGTGTGGAAAGAAGTCTTTTTAGTATATTTGTTTTTCTATAGCATTTTTTATTGTGTTTGAAATGTGGAGGTGGACATTAAGTTTTTGGTCAAGCATGAGACCTAGGTAATTGATATGATTATCTTCTGGAATAGTTGTTTTATTTAGAGTTAGTTTTGCATTAACATGGTTTCGCTTCCGGTGAAATTGGATTATTTTTGACTTGGTGGGTCTAATGGGTAAATCTGAATGTTGAGAGAATTTTTCAAACTGGAAAAGTGACTTTTGCAGATTTGACTGTGCTATCTGAAAGGTGTTGCCAGATGACCATAGCACCAGATCATCAGCATATTATAGATTCGTGTGGGGTAGGTCATGTCCCAGGATATAGGGCAAATAGGAGGCAACTGAGGACTGCTCCCTCCAGGTAGGCCTTTGGTTATTGTCTTTTGGGGTGAAGAGGCTGAACCAACACAAACAATGAAACTTCGCACTTCTATGAAGGATTTAATAAGAGATACTAGCTTAGGGGGTACTCCAAGGTTTGCAAGTTTGTTTAAAAGGATTTGGTGGTTCACATTGTCATATGCCCCTTCAAAATCTAGGAAAGCTGCAACTAGGACATGTGAAAAGTAGTAAATTAAAAAAAAATTCTTCTTCTTCTTCTTCACGTTTGAATGCAGGCCCACCAGTTCCTGTAGCAGCTAAGATTGAACCACAATTTCTTCTATTACCAAGCAGGGATAAATATTTTTTACCAGCATTATTTCAAAGATTATTTAAATAAAAATCTAGTCTGCACAAATTAGGACTAGGTAGCTTGAAATAGACCCCGAAGCCGCGCCGAAAAGTCGGCGGTGCGCCGCCGAAAAAAAATGGTGGCGCGCCACCGAGCTTGCATCTGCTTGCTGACGCCGCCGCTGATTCTATCGGCTGCGCCGTAACTAATACGCCGCCGGTTTTTTGTTTTTTTTTCTCTCTTTTTTGCTTATCGATATCGACCTCCGGGTTTTCAACCGTCATCCCGGCTAATCTGTTTCTTAAAAATAAATACTGTCATCTTGGGCTCGCCATGTATATCGGTTCGTAGGAAGAAGAAGAAGAAATTTTTTTTGAAACAAAAATTCTACTGGATATTGACACTTATCATTGTCTTAGTATTATAGATAATCTTGCTTCAAGTGGCATAAGAACTTATCTTCAGTATATTCCTAGCCACTCTGGTATAAGTGGTAATCATCAGGTTGATGAAATAGCAAAAAATGCTATAAATATTGACCAGCCAAGTGGGAGACCAATCCCCATTAGAGATATTAACCGATGGAGACTATCAGATATTATGTTTAATAAGAAAAATCCTACTCTTTCCCCCTTTCCCAATAAGTATTTTTCTAAAATTTATCATAGAATTCGTTCTGGAACAAATGGACTAAACTTTCTTGCATTCTCGTATCAGTTTCCTAATTCAAGTGGTTCAGTTCCCCTATCCCCTCTTTGCAGGTATTGTATTATGAATAATGAAACAACTGACCACTGCCTATTTGAATGTAATATGCTGACGTCTGCACAGCATACCTTGCATTGTAAACTGTTAAAGTGCTTCAAACACCACAAAATCTCACTATTAGCCAAGAGCCTAGCCGACTATACCTGCACACAGAGCACAGAAATCGATATCTATCATCTTATATTTGAACTCCTTGAGTCGAAAGATCTACTGAAAGATATCTGAGAATATCTAATAAATAAGATACAACCAAGCCAGCAGCTCTGTAGCCCACAGAGTGAAGCAAAAGGAAAAGGGCTAAATAGTATCAACTGAAAAGCCCGCCTGCTGTGAAATAGAAGAAGAATTCTACCTTCCACTTTAAAATTCTGTTCATTTTCTTTCTGATTTTTCGGATGAAAAGAGGTAGGTAAAAGAGCACTAGGCAATTCAGGATGTTATTATAGGCAGCGCAATCGTGCTGCCTAAGATAAGAATTATATTGGCACAATGTATTATTTTTTTTCAATACCAGGGCAATTCGTATCGAAGGAGTTGTCGTAGAAACTTCGAAAAGGGCTCATTCGATTGGAAGTTGGAATAGCTAGTGCCCTTTTTAATAGTCGAAAGTGATCGGAAGGCAGATAATACCCCTTCCACGCCCACCATTCCCCCAAACACATCCAATCAAAATTTTAAGATAGCCATTTTGTTCAGAGCAACTGATTTCCAGAGAGAAAATATGTTTTTGAGGAGGCTACTCCCCCACAACCTTTAGGGCAGGGGTTTTAAGTTATGACCTGGGGATATATAACAACGATGTTGACACAATGTATTATTTCTTATTTTTTTTCTTTAGATCAGGGCACTTCGTATCGGAGAAGTTGTCGTTGAAACTCGAAAAGGGCTCATTCATTTGGAAATTGGAGTGGCTTGTTACCTTTTTAATTGTCGAAAGTGATTGGAAGGCAACTAACACCCCTTCCACGCCCACCACTTCCCTAAACACATCCAATCAAAATTTTGAGATCGCCATTTTGTTTAACGTAGTTGAAAGTTCTGGAAATTAGGTCTTAGAGGATGACAACCACCCTCACAACTCTTAGGGTAAGGGTTGTAATTTATGCCCTGGGGGTATATAAGGTGTTTATAGAAAGCGTTGTCGTAGAAACTCAAAAAGGGATCATTCGATTGGAACTCGAAAGGCCTAGTGCCCTTTTTAATAATCGAAAGTGATTGGAAGGCTTGACATTTTTATAGTAAAGATCGGTGTGGATATAATGTATCATTTTTTTGTTGTTGTTGTTGTTTAGACCAGGGCACTTCGTATCGAAGGAGTTGTCGTAGGAATTTCGAAAAGCGCCCGTTCGATTGAAAATAGAAAGGGCTGATATCCTTTTTAATAGTCGAAAGTGATTGGAGGTAAACTAATCCCCCTCCCACGCCCACCCTCCCATTTGCCTTTATGTTTAAAAAGTAAATGCTGCCTTAAGATTAAATCAAAATGCTTTGTGTTAATGCTAATTCCCCATAAAGCATCTCAGCAGTATCCCAAGAACGACTGAGGGTATTATGTTCAAACTTTCGGGGCTACTTCTGCTCTTAAAATTTAACCAAATCATAATAGCGTAAGTGTATTCAAGCTATCAAAGAAAGTAAACAGATTTTTTTGCAAATGGTATCAAGTTTTCTTTTTCAGGTCAACTAGAGGAGGTATGAAACTAAATTAAACACTACTATTTGTGTCCAGATTTTGAAAAGGGTCTATGTAGTTAAAAATTGCTGAAATTTTTTTCCCGCATACAAATAGCAGGCCAAACTATAAATTCTTTAAAAAACGAAAAGATTTAAAGTATTATTTTCTTTTTCCCTGAAAAGATTATGTCAATATAAAACCAAGCTTGAAACTACCACAAATCAGCATCGATAAATAAATGAAACCCAAAACGAACAGAAATTACAATAAATAACCGAGTCAAACTCAAAACGAGCAGAAATTAACATAAGTTCGGCTCAAAACCCCTGTGCCTTCCCAAGGCCAGAACATAATTTGCACTTTACTGAAAAAAATACAAATGAATGTGCATTGTCAGTTTAATATACATATACTGATATTTAGTGATCAAAATCTTAATATTATTTGATTTATTAAAGTTATAAAAGTAAAAACATTTATATTCTTTCATTAAAATGCAAATTCTGTCCTGGGAAAGCATAGGGGTTTTGAGCCCAACTTATGTTAATTTCGGCTCGTTTTGAGTTTGACTCGGTTATTTATTGTAATTTCTGTTCGTTTTGGGTTTCATTTATTTATCGATTCTGATTTGTGGTAGTTTCCCGCTTGGTAGATTATTTGATTTTATTTTTGCTCATTTTTTGTTGAATGGGGTTCTTTACTTTTCTTTGAAAAACTTATTTTGTGGAATTTTTTTTTTTAATTAATCTGGAAAAGAGCTAGAGCTAGTATAGAAATATATCTATAGAAATGAATTACATTTTTTTGCACAGTGAGCAGAACACATTGAAGTTGAAGTAGCCTTAAACTTTGACTTGAAACTTCATAACTGGACCACTCCTTTCAGAAAAGAACTTTGGAGGGTTATTCCGTTTTGATAAGAAAAGAGGGTAAAGGTGCAGTTTAGTTCCCCCTGTAGTGTAGGGCGCAGGAGCCCTATGGTAAAAGTGCAGGTTAGTTCTCCCTTATAAAAACAACCTATTTCAGCAGATACAAAGAATAATCCCATTTGCGGCATTCTGTGGGACCCCAAGGTCCAATGCTAGTATCAGATTCCGCGAGTGGCAGATTACGTTCGTCAAGTTCTGGCTGTACCGGCCACAAGTGCCCCAGCTAAACGGCTTTTTAGCACGACAGGACTGATAGTGACTGCAAAAAGATCAATGGCTCCAGGCAGAGTGAACTAACTCACTTTTGTTACATCAATTGTAACTGAAGTGATGTAACCGCTGATTTAAAATTATTGTTAAGCCATGGTATCTAACTTGTATACAGTGTTTTTTTTATGTTGTTATTTGTTTTTTCACTTCCTTTTCGTATGTATTTGATGAACAGGAGATGTTTGATTTTCAAACTTCGAAAGTTATACACACATTAGCCCAAATCATTAACAAGAAGAAAATGACTAAATACGGGATTTTATAGGAACAATGCGATGTTAAACATTAACACAGCATAGGTTTCCCTGAGTCTAGTGGCTAAAAATGAGAATTCTACTTGGTCTGATCGACGGTGAACATAAACACTTTCCGCATGGCCCAACAAATTCCTGTTTTGTCATATTGTTCTTGTATGTTTTTTTGCCAACCCCTTAAAAATCCTTACTAAAATCAAGTTGAGGCTGAACGTGCTTGGTGAAGTTGGATTTTATTATTATTTTTAATCAGAAAAATCGGCACGCCGTGGCGCGCCGCCGGTCAGAAATTGGCGGCGCGCCGCCAAAAAAAGTTCGGCGCACCTAGCGGCGCGCCACCGCCGATACTAAATCACACATTCGCCGCCGTCATGTTGGCGTGGCGCGGCTTCGGGGACTAGCTTGAAAAAACTAAAAAAAGCAAGTATGCAGATTTTTAGGGTCAAACAATGTCGCCAAATGCTATAAGACGTTGTGAATCCCCTTTTCAATAATAGTGTCATTTTCCACTTTTATAAGCCCCTAATACTTTTTGATTTAAGCTGATAAACAATGGTTACTAGTTAAAAATAATCTACCTAGCAGAGACAAGTTTCTAATGACCCAAAATTTCAAGCTGCTATTCTACGACAAACTTTACCTGAAAACTAAGAGGAAGAGCATAAAATGTTTCATTCTTAGCTCGTTGAATGGGAAAAATTTCCAAATGCTTTTTCTAAAAATGCACCCGTTGATCCTTGTAATGCGTACTTTGGCTTGTTCTTGCTGACCTTTTAATTTGATTGATCTACTTTTAACTTTGGATTGAGTGATAGATCAAGTGTGGAAGTTCAACAACTGCGGATTTTAGACCAGTCAGATCCAACAAAGAGTTTTGGACTTGGTCCAAGACTGAGTCGAGCTTTTTACTCTAAAAAAAAGTTTTGAACTGGGATTTTTTCAGGTTGAAAAGTTTAATCTATTAAATTTATTATAGTATTTACCATTGCAATTGGCAACTCTGCCTCCATAGGAATAAGAAAAAAAAAATCAAGGAAGGGATACTCAACCCTTTACATAAGAGAGAAAGAAAACGTGAAGACAAAAGGAGGGAAAAGTTAGTATTTAATCTATAAGTCCTTTGTTTAGCCTAGGATTAGGCCTATTTTCACATTCATCTCCTCAAAAAGAAAAAATAGGCTAAGTCACCTGGTTTAGGCTATTTTCAAATTTGTTAAATTTTGAACTCTTATAGGCCTACTGGTACTTGTCTATTATATAAAACACACGGTAAAATTCTATTTTAGCTACTTTTAGCTATCTTGGGTACCTACCTCCACTCCTTCTCCCTCTAGAGGGTCCTGACATTTGATGACCTTTAAAATTTGTGTGTTAAGCTATAGGCCTAAAAGTGAAACCTTGCAAAATAGATCTTTTGCTTAATTGAAGTACAATAATATTGTTTTCAGCTTCATAGCTTTGCTCAATCCCAATTAATAAGGTTTTAAAGATATGCAAATACATTTCCTAAATTTTGAAAAAAAAAATTGATATGGTTTAAAATTTTACTCAAACAACAGAAATTGTATTTTCAGAACTAAAGCCAGAGAAAAAGAAACTGATAACTGAAAATTAAGGTAGAATGTTCTTTTGTCAACATTTCAATAGGTATTTCAAAATTATTTATCCAACTATACAACATGGGCTATATTATATGTTTCCCATGCATTTATTGATTCTCAATTTTGTCACTGTCAATTCAATTTATAGGTAAACTGGTTTTAAACAAGGGTGTAAGCCATGGGCACCCATAAGGGGGGCAGATGGGGTGCCTGCCTCCCCCCTGTCCAAATGATGCTGCCTTAGTTTTATATTTTGTTCTGAGACTTCTATTATATAGCATTAAAAGTGTCAATTAGACTAGGTTTGCCCCTCCCCTGGAATTCAGCTTATGGGCACCTATGGTGTAAGCCTAGGATGCTAGCTGAATATAAGGAAACATGTTAACAAAACAGTTCTTACTTCATAATATGCAGAATAATCAGAGTTGATACATTTTGCATGGGGAGAACCTTTATCTTCACTTCTTTCCTTGTATTTCCAGTTTTTCTATAACATTCCTAAATATTTGTGTCTATTCTCTAAGACTTGACAAACATTTATAAACAAATACTGTATAACCTAACCTAGTTTATCACTATTTGCCTGTTGACATGTGATGTGAGAATATAGTTAGATGAAACTGATGGTGTTTAATTACATAGGGTAAGACACCCAGTAGTCGGCCACCTGCCTATTCTTGGACAGAATCTTTTATACTATTTTGATGACCAATTTACAATGACCCATTTGTATGTCTGAGTTTAGGCAGAATTGTCACTTGTTAGTAAATTCAAAAATAGGAGGCGCTGTACAAGTGAAACTATTTGAATTAGTAACCTACTTGTTCAGAAATTCTTCAGAAATTTTTTGATACAAAAATTAAGTTTCTAGGTGGTATAATACAGTAATTAGAGTAGTTTAAATGTCAAAAAGTTTTCAAAGTGATTAAAGTGTCCGACTACTGGGTGTCTTACCCTAGATGGTGTTTGAAAAAAAAATGCAGTTGAATCCATGTTTGTTTTTTAGAAATTTGTTGAAAAAAATTGTACAACAATGAAAGAAGTGAATATAAAAGTTCTCCCTATGCAAAATGTGTTAACTCTGATTATTCTTCATATTATGAAGAATAATATTAAGAAGTGATCCTGCAAAAGTCATATGAGAGAAAAGGAACAGGCCAAATTCAGTTTAGAAACGATGTTTCAAAAGCCGACCCTATAAAAAGGACAAAGCTGTATGAAGTACTTCATGCGCGACAAGCTAATGGTGAAGAAAACCTAGTCATTTGAGGCAACAGAATTGTTCCAAAAAACGTGCCCACCTCCGCAGCACCAGCTGCAATGGACACGATCTAGATAATTCTCAAAGAAATATAGATAGTAGTGTAAATAGCCCTGTGTCTTCTAATGTTGAAATAAGTACTATTGATGAATCAAGTGAATCTTTTTACAGTGCGAGATCAGTAAGCTGTATCCTTTCCGAGCAGACTGTTTTCATGAGTGACGTTTCAAACCACAGCAGCATAGAGTCTGGGGAATGTAATGATCTGGATAATAGCCCGAATAAAAGTTGCACGCATTGGATGAACAATGGTCTGAAAGTTGTCTTCAGTAACGTAGATTGTTTAATGTCAAAGCTCCATGAGATAAAATATGCCGTTTCGACGGAAAAAGCAGACGTTTACGCTTTCTGCGAGATTAAACCTAAATGGACTCAACACTCCTCTTGGAGATACCCAGATCCAGATACCCGACTATACCTTGGTCACCAACTTATCTAGAGAAGGAGGAAGAGGAATAGCCGTGTACATCCGAAGCTCTCTGAAGGTAGGAAGCATAGATATTAATTCAGATTATGAACCATATATTGAACAAGTGTGGATATCTGTCCTCCTGCCTTGTGGGCCATTTTACATTGGTTGCATGTATAGAAGCCCCAGTTCCCCTAGCCTTGAATCCTCTTTACTTGCTATGAGTACTTCAATTGATATTAAAATGAAGCTACGAGGAAACATAATTATTGTTGGTGATTTCAATCTCCCAAATATTCAATGGGTCAACGGATTTGGTTTTTCTGAAAATAGTTTAATAAGACCATTCCTGGAGTGCCTATTTAATCATTCTTTGTACCAGGCAGTTAACTTCCTGACAAGATATAGAAATAGCCAGAACCCTTTGCTACTTGATCTACTGCTAGCAAAAGACCAAGAGTCTATAATAAGCATCAAGCCCCTACCACCATTTGGAGCTAGTGACCACATTGTCATAAGTTGCAGTTTTAGACTGTATCCCCAAAGACTAAAATTTACAAAACACGTGTACACTGATTACAGTCTAATTCGTCAGGAACTGACTCAATGTGATTGGTCTTTCATTGAGAATACAGATGTGGAAGAGTCATGGACAACTATGAAAAGAATATTACTGAAGGCTATTGAAAATCACTCTTCTACAAAATGGAAAAGGAAACCAATAACCCTCCCGTATATTACAAAAGAAATAAAAATGGCTAGGAACAGAAAAAAGAAATACTGGAAGCTGTACACAAAGAATCAAAACCAGGCTGACTATTACACAAAATATAAGCAGGCGCGTAACAAGCTTAGAAGTCTCTCCAGAAATATCACCGAGAAGTATGAGGAATCAGTGGCAGCTGCAACAAAAACTAACCCTAAGAAATTTTGGAGGTATGTGTCATCGGGTAAGCCAGGAAGGCATTCTGTCACTCAACTTGTACAAGATGGATCTAAAATCTGCGACCCAAGGAAGATAGCTAATGCATTAAATAAGCAGTTTATTCAGTATTCACAGTTGCAGATAATGCCCCACTTCCAGACCCCCCGCAGTACGAAATTCAAAAAAGTATGCCGCCCATTAATATTACTAAAGTAGATGTAGAGACTCGACTAAAGAAGATTAACCCAAATAAATCAACAGGACCTGACGGAGTGCCCCCTCGGCTCTTAAAGGAGACGTATGCAGTACTATCACATCCTCTCACCCTACTATTCCAAAAGTCCCTAAATACTAAATCTATTCCACAAGACTGGAAGGAAGCTTACATTACACCTGTTCATAAAGGAAGCAGCAGAGATGAAGCCAGCAACTATCGACCAATTAGTCTCACCTCGGGAGTGGGAAAACTTCTTGAAGGCATAGTTAATTCAGCCATTATTGAACACCTAAATGCGAACAAGCTACTATCTCCTAGCCAGCATGGCTTCCGCCCCAGTCGATCAGTTGATACTAACCTCATTGATGCTTACGAGCATGTCACAGAACTTATGGACACGGGATCCCAGTTGATATGATATTATTAGACTTAGCGAAAGCATTTGATAAAGTATGTCATAGGAGGCTAAATTCTAAACTTCACGCAATAGGCCTCCACAATGAAGTCATAAATTGGACGATGCAATTTCTTACCAACAGGAAGCAGGTGGTAAGAGTATTTGGGGATGGTGGATCAATTTTCTTCTCAGAATCAGCAGATGTAGAAAGCGGAGTACCCCAAGGCACGGTTTTGGGCCCAACTCTATTCAACATCTATATTAATGATGCATCTTCAATCATAAAGAATAAGATTTGCTTATATGCTGATGATTCCAAAATAATCGGTCCGATTTATGACCCCCAAAGTACCAAAGACATCCAAGCAGATCTCGACGCACTCTCAACGTGGGCAAAAACCTGGCGACTAGAATTTAATATCCAGAAATGCAAGGTAATACACTTTGGAGCAAACAACCCTCTCAGCCAGTATTTTATGGAATCCAATTGTGGTTTTAAACAGCCACTTACAACCAGTCACTGCGAAAAAGATCTGGGAGTCTTGGTTGATAACAAGCTCAAATTCAACTTACACACGCAGTCTGCAGTAGCCAAAGCCAACCAAACTCTCGGTATAATAAAGAGAACGTTCTGCAGTAGATCTCCAGCAGTGATTACTAAGCTCCTAAAGGGCCTGATCCGACCAAAATTAGAATTTGGGATGTCCATTGCCACGCCAGTTAACAAGCTTGACCAATCGATTCTGGAATCGGTGCAGCGGAGAGCAACGAAATGCATAAGGGGTTTTCAAATTTGCCATATTCTACCAGACTCCAGAGGCTCAAAATACCATCTCTCACATACCGACGTAAGCGAGGAGATGTATTGATGACATTCAAATTGATCTGCAACCACGATATCATCCCTGACTTATTCCAGTTAGATAGTTCGTCAAGAACAAGAGGGCACCCCCTAAAGCTCTACCGGAAACGCGCTAATACCAGGCTGCGAAACAAATTTTTCTCCAACCGTGTGGTTGGCTTATGGAATTCCCTTAGCCAGAATGCAGTCATGTCCCCTAATACTGAAGCCTTCAAGTCAGCTGTTGACAGAGATTGGTGCAGCAAGCCATGGCGCACAGTTTGGGATGCGCCCGATGAGCTGAGCCACCATCATCATTGACCGGCGTCTACAGGATTCGTCCTTATCGCTGGCTAGTGCGATTTAAGGTATTTAAGGTATGAAGCAAGAATTGTTTTATTAACATGTTTCCTTATGTTAAGCTAGGGTCCTAGGATTATACCTTAACAAGGTTGACACTAGCCTAACAAAGATATATTTGGCTAAAAAGGAGGCACATTACAGGGGAAAATCACAATTACCTATGTATTTGCACATTAAAGGGGGCATGGGGTGGTGAAAATGGTTTATACTCAGACAATCTATTGACTACAATTTTTAGGCATATTATAAAGTAACAGTTTTTTTTTGTGTCATTTTCATTTATGATGAATGGACCTGCTAAACTGATACAATATATCTGACATAGCCTATGATACTCCAAAAGACCATCTCAGGGTATAATTTTTGCTCTATATCATTTCTGGAAAGTTTCATTCAGTCAACTCAACTTCTTTCCTATATAGTATAGCTTACAACTTATATATAAAATCACTTTGGCTAGTTTAACCTATGCAAGTAATTAGGGAACTGATCCTTCCATCAGATAAAAATCACCCAATCAGAACAGGGCTAATATTCTCACTAAAGTCCTTATTATTTTTATCTGGGTAGAATAAGTTGTAGGATAAGCAAGATATATTTCAGATTTTAGTTCTCTGATGAGCTTAGTAATATTTTGAAGAGTGTTAACATACCAAAAATCCAGTTAATCCTAACTCGTTACCTTATATCTGTTAGCTTGCATAAGAATTTGTGCTTTCTGGAACTCAATTAAAATAAAGTGTATCTGAAAATTCCAAAAATTGAAGTTTTCTGAATGGAGTCATAACTAAGTGAGAATTTTGTTATAAAAGTATATAATCTTATGTTATTATAGTTTAAAGTGGAAAGTATGCCAGACTATACTCCTCATTTGTGCTGTAGATGTACTTATGAAAGTTTTATATTGTATTGACACAAAGTTTGCTTGAGGTCATTAAGGCCACATCCCTTTGGACATAAAAAGAGCTATGATAGATGCTTAAGAATAAATTGCAAGGCTTGATTTTTGCTATAGATCCATTCCTGAAAGTTTCAATCACCAAACTCAACTGCTTTCAGACACAGACAGCCAACCCATGTATACCATCCCTTAGGCTAGCCTACACAAGAAATAAAATATTCCTTCCAATAATAGAAGGGTACTTTCAGCAGAACAGTGCTAATATTCTCATTAAAGTCCATGCTTCTTTTATTAGGATACAATAAGGTTTCATAATAAGAAATATATATATATATATATATATATATATATATATATATATATATATATATATATATATATATATATATATATATATATATATATATATATACATATATATATATATATATATATATATATATATATATATATATATATATATATATATAAATATATATATATATATATATATATATATATATATATATATATATATATATATATATATATATATATATATATATATATATACATATATATATATATATATATATATATATATATATATATATATATATATATATAAATATATATATATATATATATATATATATATATATATATATATATATATATATATATATATATATAAATATATATATAAATATATATATATAAAAATATATATATAAAAATAAGCATTAAGTTCTGTCATGAGGAAAGGAAACAATCAAAAATGGGGTTTTTAAGGCCAAGCAAGAATACTGAATAAACAAACAAAGTAAATACTGGTATTTCAAGAGGACAACTGCCTCTCTTCTTCATCACAAAACAAAATAATGAATTCAAGAAACCAAAGAAAAAAAAACAACAAAACCAAACACAGAAAGTCAATATGAAAAGAAACCAAAAAACCAATGAAAAAAACAAAAAATTAAAAGATGTATTAAATTCAATAAAAGCCAAAAATTACAAGAATTAAAATCAAATACTTAACAACCATAAAAGTAATTCATTTGCCAATATCTGCTAGTATCTGTTGATGGCAGTTCATAATTCTTTGGATTTTGTGCAAATTGCAGATATTGGCAAATGACTTGCTTTTATGGTTGTTAGGTTGGTTTTAATTCTTGTAATTTTTGGCTTTTATTGAATTTCATTCATCATTTAATTTTTTGGTTTTTTCATTGGTTTTTTGGTTTCTTTTCACATTGACTTTCCACATTTGTTTTTGTTGTTTTTTTTTTTCTACTGCACTTTTCTTGAATACATTATTTTGTTTTGCCCTGGAGAAGAGAGGCAATTGTCCTCTCGAAATATTTGCTTTGTTTGTTTATTCAGTATTCTCGTTTGGCCTTAAAAACTCCATTTTTGATCATTTCCTTTTCTTATATTATGGCAAGAAATTATCTTACAAATTGACAATAAATAACAAAAAACAAAAGACAATAAGCAAGAACTGGACCCCTGGGTAACAACTGGTACTATAATAAAAAACAAATTCCTTACACTAAACACATTACAGAAGTAAACAAATGCATCAGAATGTACAACAAGACGAATTCATGACACTCTTCTTAGGGACAGTGAGTAAAACAGATCATACAAATGGCACTATCTTAGGAACAGCAAAGGTTATTCAGTTAAGACTGTCAGGACATGTTGAGTGGGAAATTGAAAAGTAAAGAGTTAAACCAAAGATGAGCACAAATAAAGTCAAATAACTTTTCAAGTTTAAACTGCAATAAATCTATAAATAAATGAAACCCAAAACAAGCATAAATTACAACAAATAACCAAGTCAAACTCAAAACAAGCAGAAGCTACCACAAAGTTGAGTAGAGCTAACACCTGCTGTGCCTTTCAAAGACCAGAACATAATTTGTACCATGTATTTTCTTAACAGAATTGCCCATAGATACAAAAATTATCATTAACTGAACTTGTATTTAAATCTGCTAAATCAAGAGTGATTGTGCCAAGATTGTCATATTTTAGATTTACAATGTACCAAACTGAACCCTGTCCTTTACTTCTATTCCTTGATATTTTCAATATACTGTACTCAATATTTTTTTGTTATTAACCTTAGATTCTTTTATATATTTCTTAGGTTTTATGCTAGAAGTATAAATTACAAGAATTCTACAAAAAAGCTTCTTTTTTGCTAATTAAACTACCAAGCTCTTACTTCTCTATTCCAAAAATCATGTTTTTAAGAACTTTGATGAGAATATCACCATAGTTGCCACTAAGATGTTTTCCTATTGATGGAAGGAGTAATTGCCTAAATTCTTATGTAGGCTAGGAGATATTACATATTTGTTAGATACAATAGTGGTATTAATAGTAGTAGTAGTAGTGATGGAATTCACATAGTGCCTTTTTGTTTGTTCAACATCCACATCAGCATGCCCTGAAAGTTTCAACTTAATACTCTTAGCCTTTCAGATAGTTTAACTTCCCCTTTAACATGGTCTGAAGGTGTCGACTTAATACACCATGCTTTTTGTAAGTTATTGCTGATACTTTCTTTTGACTACATGCATACACATAGTGTGTTTTGATTTAGTTCAAAATCCCACTCAAAATTTCCAAAAAATGTTACCTTAATTCCTTTACCCTTTGTACATAGCCTATGGTGGACTACCAGTACAAGTAGTAGGAGTGACATGCACACATTTCCTTTTGTTTAGTTTAACATATTGTATTGGAGTTAATCAAAATGTTGAAAAAAATGGCTTGTGTCATCATGTTTTTCTTATTTAGGGCTCTCGGATATCTAAGCTTCTATCAGTTCAATGTGGAGCTTGAAGAAATTGTAGTATAAATTGCCAGTAAAATAAAAAAGTATGATATAAAATAACTAAGCCTTTTCAAGTCGTTACTTCTGAATGAAATGTGTTTACCTGATTGTGTTTCAGTGAAGGCTAAATCATATCGTATATGCCTAGTATGGGGTCAAGGAGTTGCTTCCCTTTATTGCATAATAATTCTTGTTCGTTTTAGCTGTCTGTTGCTTTTCACATGCATTAAGACGAATAAGAACGTTGAACTTACAATGAACAGAGATTGCTACAAATTAAAAGTTGTTCATCATTTCAGACGTTATCAAAGGCCATTATCGTTAGCACATTACTGGACATGATAGATATTTTTTATCGTTGTTTTTTATCATATAATTTAAAAAAAATCTGTTTCTAATCAACTTTTCAGGAGAAAAAAAAACAAATTTCTTAGAATAAATACATTTGTTGTGACTAGTCAGTTTTCACTATTTTCAAAAATCCTTTTTTTTTTGTCGCTATTTTCCCCTACTAATTCCATTTACAATTGATTGATTTTTCCATAGTAGTAGGCCTATTGAAATTTATAGCTTTTGGCTTATTATATAGTATTCTGGGGGTCTGCCATTGAGCTTGTTTCCCATATACAAATTAAGTTTGTTTATCACTCTTCTGTAAGTTGTGTGAAGTATAAGGCAAGATCTGAAGTATAAGCATTAAGACAAGTATAAGCATTAAGTATAAGGTGTAAATTATTAGCATTAAGTAAAGATCTGAAAAGAAATCGACACTGGTAACCCTTCCGTTTTTTATGCAATTAATTAAAAAAACTTTGTCCACAAAATAAGTTTTTCAAAGAAAAGTAAAGAACTCCATTAAACAAAAAATGAGCAAAAATAAAATCAAATAATCTACCAAGCGTGAAACTACCACGAATCAGCATCGATAAATAAATGAAACCCAAAACGAACATAAATTACAATAAATAACCAAGTCAAACTCAAAACGAGAAGAAATTAACATAAGTTGGGTGCAAAACCCCTGTGCCTTCCCAAGGCCAGAACAAAATTTGCACTTTACTGAAAAAAATATAAATGTTTTTACTTTTATAACTTTAATAAATCAAGTAATTTTAAGATTTTGATTGCTAAATATCAGTATATGAATATTAAACTGACAATGCCCATTCATTTGTATTTTTTCAGTAAAGTGCAAATTATGTTCTGGCCTTGGGAAGGCATAGGGGTTTTGCGCCCAACTTATGTTAATTTCTGCTCGTTTGATTTGACTCGGTTATTTATTGTAATTTCTTTTCGTTTTGGGTTTCATTTATTTATCAATGCTGATTTGTGGTAGTTTCACGCTTGGTAGATTATTTGATTTTATTTTTGCTCATTTTTTGTTTAATGGAGTTCTTTACTTTTCTTTGAAAAACTTATTTTGTGGAAAAAGTTTTTTTTAGTTAATTTCTGTTCGTTTTATATTGACATAGTCTTTTCAGGGAAAAAGAAAATAACACTTTAAATCTTTTCGATTTTTAGGACTTTATAGTTTGGCCTGCTATTTGTATGCTGAAGAAAAATTTTCAGCAATTTTTAACAACATACACCCTTTTAAAAAATCTGGACACTAATAGTACTGTTTAATGGTGGGCGTTGGAGGGTGGGAGTGAAGGGGGATTAGTTGCCCTCCAATCACTTTCGACTATTAAAAAGGGCATCAGCCCTTTCTATTTTCAATCGAGTGAGCCCCTTTCGAAGTTCTCATGACAACTCCTTCGATACGAAGTGCCCTGGTCTAAACAACAACAACAACAAAAAAATATCACTAATCACTTGTGACTATTAAAAAGGGCACTAGCCCTTTGAATTTAATCGAATGAGCCCTTTTCTGAAGTTTCTACGACAACGCCTTCTATAAAAACATTATATGCCCCCAGGGAATAACTTAAAACCCTTGCCCTGAGGGCTGTGGCGGAGTATCCTCCTCAAAAACATATTCTCTATCTGGAAATCAACTATGCTGAACAAAATGGCCATCTCAAAATTTTTATTGGATGTGTTTGGGGGAATGATGGGCGTGGGGGGGG
The DNA here is from genome assembly GCA_027921565.1 of Artemia sinica. NCBI lineage: Eukaryota > Metazoa > Arthropoda > Branchiopoda > Anostraca > Artemiidae > Artemia > Artemia sinica. The sequence continues at coordinate 49,733,018 of CM051264.1, forward strand.
GGGCTGGTTGCCCTACAATCTTTTTCGACTATTAAAAGGGCACTAGCCCTTTGAATTTCCAATCGAATGAGCCTGTTTTGAAGTTTCTACGACAACGGCTTCTATAAAAACTTCATATGCCCCCAGGCCATAACTTAAAACCTTTGCCCTGAGGGTTGCGGGGGAGTGTCCTCTTCAAAATCATATTTTCTATCTGGAAATCAACTAGCCTACGCTGAACAATATGGCTATCTCAAAATTTTGATTGGATGTGTTTGGGGGAATGATGGGAGTGGGGGGCTAGGTGCCCTCCAATCACTTTCGACAATTAAAAAGGGCACTAGCCCTTTGAATTTCCAATCGAATGAGTCTATTTTAAAGTTTCTACGACAACGCCTTCTATAATAACCTTATATTACCCCAGGGCATAACTTAAACCCTTGTCCTGAGGGTTGTGTGGGAGTGTCCTCCTCAAAAACATATTCTCTATCTGGAAATCAACTATGCTGAACAAAATGGCTATTTTACAATTTTGATTGGATGTGTTTGGGGGAATGATGGGAGTGGGGGGCTAGGTGCCCTCCAATCACTTTCGATTATTAAAAAGGGCACTAGCCCTTTGAATTTCCAATCGAATGAGCCTGTTTTGAAGTTTCTACAACAACGCCTTCTATCAAAATCTTATATGCCCCCAGGGCATAACTTAAAACCCTTGCACTGAGGGTTGTGGGGGAGTGTCCTCCTCAAAAACACATTTTATATCTGGAAATCAACTATGCTCAACAAAATGGCTATCTCAAGATTTTGATTGGATGTGTTTGGGGGAATGATGGGTGGGGGGGGGTAGTTGCCCTCCAATCGCTTTCGACTATTAAAAAGGGCACTAGCCCTTTGAATTTCCAATCAAATGAGCCCCTTTTGAAGTTTCTAAGACAACTCCTTCTATAAAAATCTTGTATGCCCCCTGGCATAACTTAAAACCCTTGCCCTGAGGATTGTGGAGGAGTGTCTTCCTAAAAAGCATATTTTCTATCTGGAAATCAACTAGCCTATGCTAAACAAAATGGCTGTCTCAAAATTATGATTGGATGTGTTCGGGGGAATGATGGGCGTGGGGGGGGGCTAGTTGCCCTCCCATCACTTTCGACTATTAAAAAGAGCACTAGCCCTTTGAATTTCTAGTCGAATGAGCCTGTTTTGAAGTTTCTACGACAACGCCTTCTATAAAAACCTTATATGCCCCCAGGGCATAACTTAAAACCCTTGCCCTGAGGGCTGGGGGGCAGTATCCTCCTCAAAAACATATTGTTCTAAGTGGAAATCAACTACGCTGAACAAAATGGCTATCTCGCAATTTTGATTGGATGTGTTTGGGGGAATGATGGATGTGGGGGGGGGGGCTAGTTGCCCTCCAATCACTTTCAACTATTAAAAAGGGCACTAGAACTCTCAATTTCCAATCGAATGAGGCCGTTTTGAAGTTTCTCCGACGACCCCTTCCATATGAAGTGCCCTGCTCTAAAGGAAAAAAATAATATATAGTACACTGTGCCAACATCGTTCTTGTATGCCCTCAGGGTATAACTTAAAACCCTTGCCCAGAGAGTTGTGGGGGAGTGTCCTCGTCAAAAAGATATTTTCTATCTGGAAGTCAACTACGCTGAACAAAACGGCTAGCTCAAAATTGTGATTGGATGTGTTTGGGGGAATGATGGGCGTGGAGGGGGGGGGGGCTAGTTGCCCTCCAATCACTTTCGACTATTAGAAAGGGCACTAGCCACTCCAATTCCCAATCGAATGAGCCCTTTTCGAAGTTTCTACGACAACTCCTTCGATACAAAGTGCCTGGCTGAAAAAAAAACACATTGTGCCCACATCGTTCTTTACCTGCCTATGTTATTTTTTTTCTTTTAGGGGGACGTGCCTTCCAGAAAAAAGTAGTTTTTTAGTATTACACAAAACACTTGTAAGTTCATTCGTCCGTAATTTCCTGTATAAACAGCCAAAAATTTAATGATTTTACCACACAAATATTTATAAAATTATTATCTTTTAAAAGAGTAAATACGCATCCATTACGTCTGTCTATTCGCGGTTCACTTGAAGTTTTTGAATTAAACAGCGATAATTTCTTCATCTCCCAGCCTAATTTCTAGAGCACCATTTGTGTCACTCTAGACTTTTCTAAGAGAAAAAAGTGGTATATAAACCCGTGTTTCCAGCTGGAATTTTAGTTCATGTTTGCCTTTTCTGGAATTAGTTGTCATAGTGGATAAAAGATGTTTCACTGTTTATCAAAGCGTTCGTCCTTATTGTATCTTTTGATTAAGCTTGATATATTTTGATTATAATGGTTTTAAGCAATCGTAGAGTAATTTAGTGGCCAAACCTGTTAACTTCATCAATCAGGATTACCCTTACTGCTTGTCTATCTGCCCTATTTCTGCCCTAGGATGATAGACTATCGTGAAGAAGTGAAAATAATTATTTTTATACAACTCTAAAAAAGCTCTGCCAGCTTTACCTCTCACAGACTATCTGTCCTGGCTTTACTCTAATTAGACTTTCAAGTTTTTGATTACTTCAAGTCTTGGAACAGGGGATTGGCATAGAAGACCCATTGTTGGTTTTCAAACAGTTCGTGGTAACGAACTGTAACTAAGGAGTGACCCGACTCCATAGTAAAAGAAACTCTAAAAACGGAATTTTGATACCAATAGATACATCAAAAGAATCGAATTTTATGCTGATTTCAAATATATAAGTTTTATCAAGTTTGGTCTTACCCATCAAAAGTTATGAGTCTGTTAAAATGTGCCCTATGTTCGAAAAAAGAAGAATCGCACCCTAAAAGTCATAGAATCGTAATAAAAATCACACCATCTGATTCAGTGTATCAGAGAACCCTACTGTAGAGGTTTCAAGCTCCTATCTGCAGAAATATGGAATTTTGAAGTTTTTGCCAGAAGAAAGTTCACGGATGTTTTTTTTTAGGGGTTATCATATCGACCAAGTGGTCCTAGAATATCGCGAGAGGGCTCATTCCAACGGAAATTAAAAGTTCTAGTGCCCTTTTTAAGTGACCAAAAATTGAAGGGCAACTAGGCCCCTTTCCACGCTCATTTTTTCTGAATCGTTTGTCTGAATCGTAAAAATCGTGACAAAATGCTTATAAAGAAATTTTGATGTGTTTCTTAAGTTTTTTTTGTACACAACCCCGAAAAAAATTACCCTCGGTGAACAAAAATCCTGAATAGATTTTTGGCCACTTAGGGATATTTTCCCTATTATAAGTTATTTTTAGATATCCTAAGAAGTGTAAAAAGCTGCGAATCAATCGAGTGTTCTGAAGCTGTAATATCTAATAATTCTTGAAGCGCACCCGAAAGACTTGGCTTCTGAACTGATGGTACGATTGTTTTGCTAAAATTCTAGGATTTCTTCTTACGTCCGCTTCTTGAGAGAGGGAGGGTGTAGGCTATGCTTAAATTGCGGGATTGCCCTTCTCCTTTTTAAAACCGGGATTTAGTGGCTATTATAACATATGTCATCACGGCTTCTTTGTCATTATTTTATTTTTATATTCTTCTTCGGGAATTTGAAAGCTCTTAATTAAAAAAGTTTTAAAGGTAATGATTCGATATTTTCTTAGATTTGATATATATCCCATAACACGTAAAGTAAACAAAATTATTAGTATCATTTGAGTTCAGAAAAATGAATGATCGTGATTTGCTGTTATCCAGAAAATTCGTTTAAATAATAACCTCAGAATAAGCTGTCAGTCACAGTGTGTCTTAGCGTGGTAGGAAAAATCAAATAATTTTCTCTATTCTTATCTAATTGTGAGCGAGGTCGACCTGGTGGTTGGTTATCATGTGTAGTAAAAAAAATTCTGTGTTTTTTTTCTGGGAATATAAATTCATGAAAACAATGGGGTTAATAGCCAAAGCATGGCTTAGCTAGATTTTTTTTAATTGAGAAATGGTCATCGTCAGCGTTTTTATTATGATAGTCGATCGTTCTTTGTTTATTCCTTTTTCCGGAATTTGAAAGTTTCCGCAATTAGTAAAATCTTATAAGTGATAATTTGGCTTTTTTTTTTTATTGAAAAATAGGCGTGGTCAGCATTTTTGAATTTGAAAGCTTGCGTAATTTTTCAAAGTTTCAAAAGCGATAATTTGGTGTTTCAGCGGAAATATTCGTTTGATTTCCAAGACATGTAAAATAAAAACATATTTGTTGCTGTCGTTTCAGTAAAAAAAAAGGGAAAGCTCTTGATTTGATGTTTTCCAGAAAAATTGTTTAAATAAATTCAGAGTAAGCTGTCAGTCACACTGCGTCTTAGACGTGGTAGGACGAATCAAATAACTTGGTCTTTTCCAATCTGATTGTGTGAGAGGCGAGGAGTCGTTGGCTTTCATAAATCACGTACATTAGGTGGCGTGTACCAAGAGTGGCGTAGCTGAGCCATGCGTGGTGGAACTGTGTGGTACACGTGGTGCTCCAATATATACACCAGGTGAGGGAAAGGGGGTGACCCCTTGGTGTGAGACCAACCTGATGGTTGGTTAGCTTCTATTATAAAACTCCTGCGAATTTCTTTATTTTTTTTTAAAATGCAAATTCCCGGAGACGATTGGGTTAACAGTGAAAAGTGTTGACTTGTTTTTTTTTCGTTATTTCAAAAACGAGTCATGGGCAGCGTTATTTCATGACTTGTACTGTAAAAAACAGTGTTCCTGAGACAGGGCCGTGTCCGAGATTTTTTGTCAGGGGTGGGTATAAAAGGATTTTCGGTACTTATTAAGAATCCAGTAAACACGCGATAATTGAAGTTTCGTTAATGCTAATGAAAAAAAACAATACAGGATCAAAATATAATAGCTCAGAAACAAATTTGGGCTACATATTTGCACATTATTGGGGGAGGGGGGGTAAGACATAGCATATTTTAAATACGTAACCTAACCTAGGTACCTTTTTTTACCCCTTTAATCCCAAAAAACTAAAATTTAGATCTTTTTCGCGGAGTGAGCATTAACCTCACTATGCAGCGAAAACCTGTTTTTCTTTAAACATCTTTGAGATTTCGATGCGGTCTTTCCCGCTTGTTTACTGAATTCTTAACAAGTACCGGATTTTTTGTCGGTGGGGGTACAAAAAATAAATAAAAGCGTATCAGAAATGTGTGTTATTTTCATTTTTGTTACGTTTTTACGAGTCGGACAAGCATTTTTTGGGGGGGAGGGGGAGGTCAAACCCCTAACCCCCTCCCCTGGATACGCTCTTGGCCTGAGAGGAACATAATTATTTAGCTTGTTGGATCAAAGTTCGCTCTGATTTTGTGGCTTGACGATAAAAGCTTATGTAGCTAAAGCTGAATAAAGAGCCGTGAACATAAAAAAATAAACTTTTAATTAAAGTTGGTTTAAACCCAGCTTTGATTACGGTCATCATGGCTGCCCGTAAGGGGGCAAGGAGGGGGGGCGACAGGCCCCTGGCTATTTGATGGTGTCATATATTTGTATTAATTAAAAAAAAACTTTCCACAGAATAAGTTTTCAAAGAAAAGTAAAGAGCTCTATTATTCCAAAAATGGGCAGAAATAAAGTCAAATAGCCTATTCTTCCAAGCGTAAAACTACCACAAATCACTATCAACAATTAAATGAAACTTAAAACGATCAGAAATTATAATAAATAGCGAAGTCAAACTCAAAACGAGCAAAAATTAACATTACTAGGGCCAACAACCCCAATGCCTCCTCAAGACCAGAACATAACTTAGGCTTTACTGAAAAAAAAAAAAAAATGATCATGGATTGTCAGTTTAATATACCTATGCTGATATTTATTTCTTAAAATAAAAATGGGTAAAAAAAATGAGTAAAAAAGGCTTTTACTAATTTAAGTAAAAAAGTGAAAACATTAAACATATTTTGTTTTCAGTAAAGCGCAAATTATGTTCTGGTCTTGAAGAGGCATGGGGTTTACCAGCCCTACTAATGTTAATTTTTGCTCGTTTCGAGTTTGACTCGGCTGTTTATTCTAATTTCTGTTCATTTTGAGTTTCATTTATTTATTGATAGTGATTTGTGGTAGTTTTACGCTTGGATGATTACTCAACCTCATTTCTGCCCATTTTTTGCTTAATGGAGCTCTTTACTTTTCTATGAAAAGCTAGTTTTGTGAAAAGTTTTTTTATATGAATTTCTGTTCGTTTTTTAATTGACAAAGTCATTTTCATGAAAAAAAATATTTTATATTTTTTCGTTTTTTTCTATAATAATCCATAGTTTGGCATAATTGTGGGGGTTTGACATTCCCAATATCCGTAAAAACATAGTTGCTGGACCGTTCTACTATTTTGAACAAAATAGTTCTCTCAAAACTTTGACTAGATGTGTTTGGGAAATAAATCGGCTTGAGAGACGGGATGATTGCCCTCCAATCTCTTTTTACTCTTAGAAAGGACCCCAGAACTTTTAATTTTGAATCGATTTAGCTTCTTTAAATATTTCAATGAAGTTTCTGGCTATAATAGAGTGGTGCTGCCTATGATATTATATGCCTTTTTGAGAACCTATATGTATACAGTTTTTTTTGTTTAATTGGAAGGCCCCCTAAACACTTCCAATAAGTTTCAACTTAATGCTCTTAGCGCCATTAGTTACCGTAAATGTAGTTGTAGTACTAAAAGTATACACATAGTGCCTTCCGGCTAGTTCAAAATCCCCCACAACTTGCTCTTAAAGATCTAACTTAATAATATAAGTTGTTCTTGAGATATTGCTTTGTCACCTTTTTGAAAGTTTACATGTTCATAGTTTTGTTTTGATTTAGTTGAACGTCCGCCTAAATATTTCTTATATTTGATTACTGAAAACATTGTTATATTCTCTTTGGACTATTGGCTACAAAATGGCTGTCTCACAATTTCAATTGAGTGTGTTTGGGGAAAAGAGAATATCAAGGAAGGGGGGGGGGGATTTTCTCTCCATCACGCCTGACTCTTAAAATGTAACTAGAACTATTCATTTCTAATCAAATGAGCCTCCTCTTAAGTTCGCAACACCACCTCTTCATAAAAAACCTTACATCCCCCGGGGCATAACTTACAACTCTTATCCCCATACCTTTTTTTTGGGGGGGGGGGCTGTCAACCCCAAAGGCCGTGTTATGAGATCTTTGGACTATTTTTGAGCAAATGGCTATCTTAAATTTTTATCGGATGCATTGGGGGAAAATATGACATGGGGGCATAGCTGTCCTACAATAAATTTGACTCTTAAAAATGGCTCTTCGACTTCCAATTTCCAATCCAATGAGCCCCCTCCGAAGTTACACGACCACCGTTTCCATAAAAACCTTAAATGCCCTCGGGGCATACCTTAAAACCCTTGTCCTGAGGACTGTGAGGGGGTTCTCATCCTCAAAGACATAATTTCTTGACTTTTAAACTGCGTCAAACAAAATAACTATCTCGAAATTTTGACTGGAAGTGTTTGGGGAAATGATGGGTATGGGGGTGGTTACCCTCCAATCACTTGACTATTAAAGAAGGCATCAGCCCTTTCAATTACCAACTGACTGAGCCCTTTTCGAAGTTTGGACGACAACAAATGGCCATCTTAAAATTTCTATCAGATGCGTTTCGGGAAAATACGACGTGTGTGTGTGTGGGGGGGGGGGGAATTTGCCTTCTGATCACTTTGACTCTTAAAAAGAGCACTATAACTTCTGATTACCAATCCAGTGAGCCCTCTTTGAAGTTTATACGACCACCATTTCTATAAAAACCTTATATGCCCCCAGGGCGTAACTTGCAACCCTTAACCTGAGGGCTATATGGGGTTATCCTCAAAGACATAATTTCTGGACCTTTCAACTACACTGAACAAAATGGCTATCTAAAAAATTATGATTGAATGTGTTTGGGAAATGATTGGTGTATGGGGGGGGGGTGAACTCCAATCACTTTTGACTGTTAAAAAGGCCAGTAGAACTTCTGATTACCAATCAAATGAGTCCCCTCTGAGGTTTATACGACCACCCTTTCTATAAAAAAAAACATTTATATCCCCACAGGGCATAACTTACAACCCTTGCTCTGAGGGTTGTGGGAGGGGGGCTGTAATTCTCAAAGTCATAAATTCTGGACCTTTAAACTACACTGAACAAAATGACTATCTCAAATTTTTGATTGGATGTGTTTGGGGAAGTTATCGACGTAGGGGAGGGGGAGCTGGTTGCCCTCCATGAGCTCTTTTGAAGTTGCTATGACATTTCTTTCTATAAGAAGTGCCCTGGTCTAAAAAAAAATTATATTTTGCCCACATTGCTCTTTACTTAGGCAGCGCAAACCTATGATATTTTGTCTTGAGATTTTAATTACACAGCACTGGAAGTGCCGATTAGACTAGGTAAGCCCCCTCCCCTAAAATTCAGCCTATGGGCGCCCATGACGGTCATACTTGACAGTATATTGCCGACTTTTTTGATGCATTCCTTTTGAGAACTTGAATTTTTTGGACATGCAGCATGAAGAGATAAAAAAAAGCAAGCGGAAAACAAATAAACATGATCTGGCATAGTGAAATATATGTTAATAGATTAATTGGTTGCTTTTTTAATGCCTTGTAGATAAGTCAATACTTGCTTTAGGCCTAAGGGTACCTTTTAGGGCGTTTCACTTTTCATGCACTCTAAGATGAAGGAGTCAAGGACGTTTTTGATTCTGTCATGACAAATGTTTATATTCGGTAATGATTAGTTTATTGGTGGCTTCGTTTTTACCAGTTGCATAAATTTTCGAAGCTGCGGTTTCTAACTAGGATTCACTACTTTTTGGGGATTGATCCTTTTTTCTGTAAGTTCTCATCATTTTGCCGCTTCTCCTTTTGTTACACGAAATTAAGCATCAGTTGGTACTTATCGGTAAGCTGGAAGACACGCGAGAATTGAAGTTTGGTTAATGCTAATGAAATAAAACAAAATAGGATAAAAATATAACAGTTTAGAAACTAATTTGGGCTATATATTTGCACATTAGAGGGGGTGGGGGTAAAGCATAGCATATATTAAATACGTTACCTAACCTAGGTACCTTTTTTGCTCCTTCAACCCCCAAAAAATTAAAGTTTAAATATTTTTCACGGAGTGAGCAATACCTCAGTAGGCAGAGGAAACCTGTTTTTCACTAGGATATGCGGTTCTTGTTGCGTGTGTTCCAGCTAACCGGTAAGTACCCACCAAGTTTTGCAACATATATTAGCTCCCACCTAAAAGTTGAAACAGTGCTTGTATTATATAGGCAACGCCCTACCAAATGTTCTTTTAATATGTTTCTCTGACGCTCAATCCTAATGAAACATACCAAAGTAAGATAAAAATATAGTACTTTAGAAAAAATTTGGGCTACATATTCGCACATTAGGGGGGGGGGGAGTAAAGTAAAACAGGTCTGCATGCTTAATGTGCTAGGTAGAATTATTCTGCATATTATGTAGTAAGAATAGTTTTCTAACTTCACACTGTCCAAATACTTCACCCCCCCCCTTAATGTGCAAATTTATAGCCCAAATTATCCATTTTCCGTATATTCTGTCGTTTCTTTTTGTCTTGTCTCACGCTAAGCTGAAAGAAACTAACAAAAAACGGTTCTATAACGCGTCAGTGCATGAACATTTGAGCGGTAGGGCGTTTGTCATACAAGTACAGTTGAAACAGTTTTTGCCTCTTTCTTATACTGCAGAATTGCCCTCCAAAGGAAATGAGCACTAAAGCCATCGCTTTAAACTATACGTCATTTGTGATATTTATTTATAACCCAAAAAGTTTAAATAGCTTGTCAAAATATCGCAGTTGTAGCCTTTATCGACAAAATCAGAATAAATGTTTGTTATGTCTGCAGTTCAAATCGAATCCAAGCATAGCACATATTTAATACGTAACCTAACCTAGGTACCTTTTTTTGCCCCTTTAACCCCCAAAAAACTAAATTTTAAATCTAACTCACTATGTAGCGGAAACTTGTTTTTCAATGGTATCTTTGACATTCTAGCCTAAATGCGCTTCTCCTCGCCTGTTGCCCGGCTACTAATAAAGTACCTAGGGTGTAGGGGGAAAAAGGTACCTAGGTTAGGTTACGTATTTAATATATGCCATGCTTTACCCCGTCCCCCTAATGTGCAAATATATGGCCCAAATTTGTTTCTAAACTATTATACTTTAGGTACTATCCCATTATCCGGGCATCTCGGGTTAATCAGTATAGACTAGGCAATGATAAAACCCGTTTTTGACGTCTTAACTGTTATAGAGCAGGCAATGATAGCAAGGTTTTCATTGCGTATACGATATTAAACTTGCGTTTTTTGGGGTTTAAGGGGGAAAAAAGGTACCTATGTTAGGTTAGGTTACGTATTTAATATATGCAATGCTTTACTCCCACCCCCTAATATGCAAATATATAGCCTAAATTTGTTTCTAAACTATTATATATTCATCCTATTTTATTTTATTTCATTAGCATTAACCAAACTTGACTTTTTAGAGAGGCCCGAGTAGGCCTAATGGGATAGTACCTATTTTTATCCTATTTTGTTTTATTTCATTAGCATTAACCAAACTTCAATTCTCGCGTGTTTTACAGCTGGTAGAATAGTACCGACAATTCTTACTTCTTGGTGTGCAGAAAAATTGTAATTGACGCATTTTGGGCTTTAACTATACTTTACCCCCGCCCCCTTAGTGTGCAAATATGCAGTCCAAAATATGGATTTCTCATGTATTTTTTCATTTCTTGATTTCATCTGCGTTGACGCAATTTACGGGTTTTTATTTAAAACAAGGGTGACGCATTACAAAATACATAGGGAATATATAATTTGGGCCATATATCTATACATTACGGGGGTCGGAGATAAAATATAGTGGAATCACTCTCTTAATTGTTAACTAGAATTTGTAAAGATTGAGGTTTACGGCCAACCGTCTATTGCTAAACGAAAAACAGGTCGTCCTCGGCTGGGGTGGGAGGATGTCGTAAGGAAAGATTTAAGAGAATTGGGAACTTCATGAGAGGGTTTAAAGAGAGAGGCTTTGCATAGATTGGGGTAAAGGAGCGTGGATAGCTGTGTTGGCCACAGGTGGCTTGGTCCTGTGGTGAGTTGTTAGTATTAGTAGCAGTAGTAGTGTAAAATAAGAATTGTTTCCTTAACATGTTTCCTTTTCAATAGCCCCGATTGTGTATTAATACCGTCATAGGTTTTATTATGGCTTTTTACTTTTCTTTCAAAAATTTCTTTTGAGGGAAACGTTTTTTCTTAATAGTGATAAAAAAATATTCTTAGGGCTATAAAATTATTTTCAAAAGTTTTTTTCTTTAATTTTCTTTTTAAAATTTATCCCAAACTTAACTCCCTCCTAAACCTCTATGTATTCACAGTTAAGGGATTTGGTACTGTGCCACGACGAACTTTGATCCCTCTCTCTCTAAAAAGAAAGGAGTCGATCCATTCTATGATACAAAGCAGAAAGAGCCTGTAGTATTATCAGGGCCGTATCTAGGATTTTCTTTACAGGGGGGGGGGGGTGCAATGATTATACAATTGTTTTGTGCCATTATAATCATGTCTGTTATCAAAATGCTATTATCGCTCTTTCCTTTATCGGTTTATGTTTAACTTTTTTTCGTTTGGACTTCATATTTATATGTCATTTATGTATATATTATCCATGTACATATTTAATTTATATAGGTTTTCATCTTTTAGTATCGCGAATTCGGGTCATTGTAGATTGTGATAGTCATAATTAAGTAAAACATTATCTTGTCTTACAAGAGAACGTGCCTGTTTTGTATGGACCAATCTTTAAAACACTTGCAATTAACAATTATTTTGCTGCGGTCTCTATTATTATGAAAGTAAAAGTAGCCAGCTACCTTGCCTGTTTTATTATTATTGTTTTTTCTTACAATAGAAGTTACCAGCTGAGTTCAACCTTGTCATATCATTATTTGAAATTTCTAATTCGATGCGAAAATTTGTTCACACTTGTCATCCCCAGCCAAATAAACTATGTCCATGTGCTTGCTTTGCTGATCACCGTCGTTACTTTGGAACAGTCCCAGTAGTGGTTTCAATTCGTATTTTTTAATATCCAAGGGGGGATGCATTTGTTAATATCTAAGGAGGGGGGAACTTGTCCTTTTTATAATGAAAAAAATATCGAAAAGGAATATTTCAATGAACATACCCAGAAAATGCATTTTTTTTCTAATTTTAGGTGGGGAAACCTAGGAGACCCGGCGCCTCCTCCAACTGACACAACTCGGCTGTTCTCTGCCAAGACCAAGTATCTACATTTTTCAAGTTTCCGAGAAAATAGTAAAATAGTATTTTTTTTCATTTTCTAAGCTGGAATAGCTGATGACGACGCACAACTTCGTCAATAGGCATTCTGGAGTCGGCTTGGTAGTGAGAAGCTTTTTTTTTGTGCACATTTTCTTTTTAAAACTTCAGTAAATGTAGATACTAGGTTTTGGCAGAGGTTTTCTTTGCTAATAAACTGAGTATTCCACCGCCAAAACCTAGTATCTACACCAAATTTTATTTTAAAAAAAGATCTTCAAGTAACAATGAAGATAAACTGCTACTTCGAATAAAAAGAAAGGAGAACTGAACACATACATAGCTTATCAGAGAGGTTTATTCTTCGTATGGGTCGTATTTATCCTCGATGAGATCTAGGCTTTCGTCGGAAACCGGCAGCTCCTTCCAAAATTTCCTTCGCTTTGCCAGCATCATCGGGCACAGCTTGTTAACAATTGAAACTTTTTTCTGGCTTTGAACCACCCTCGAGACAGAGTTGGGCTCGGGAAGCTGCTTGATATTGAACCTTTTTCTGAAAAAACAAGCACTGCTTTTCCTCTCCGTCGAAATCTTGGAGGAATTTCATACCGCGGAACCCCTTTTGAAAGGTAGCTGCAACAGTTGATTGCAATTTTGGCAGGGGTGAATCCTTTTTACCGGGGGTCCTTCTCTTGAATTTCCAATCCCTGAAACACTTCAACTCTATTGCAGAAACCCCCTTCCTGCGGTTTGCAACACACTCAACAAAGCCAGGGAAGTCATAGCATTTCTCCTTTTTTCTCATTTTCGTTTGCTGCCGTTTATGCCGTCTGCTGCATTTTGCGTGTGCCCTTTTGTCAGATACTTTAACGTTACCCTCTTGGGCTCTTCTTTGTTGACCATCATCACAAGAGAAGTATAAAGCACCCAGTTCTTATTCTGACTTGAACAATTGTCCATCCAGAATATGAATTCCTGGACATCCCTCTCTGTTTGAACTACGGTATAAACAAAACCCACTATGTTTTCGGCACCCCTGTCCCTCAAAGCTTCATGCCACAGCACACAAAAAGAATGGCCTTTTCCAACAGAAGCTGCATCATTCTGGTCGACACGGGCGAACGTCTTGTTGAAGACAACAAGATGACTAAGGAATGTTGATTCTTTGTTCCCGGCATGTCGGGTAACAAAATCACTTTCTGCAAGTCAACTGCGAATACACATATTTCAGTTTCTCTACTTTTGGCTGCGTCACGTTGATAGGCACGTGTAGCCTTCCTTGACTGTTCAATGTGTTCTTGTCAGTTTCGCCTGGAAACATCAGCATCGTAAGTCTTTTTTGCAGCAGCCGAAGAAGCTTCAAATGCTCCATTAACACCTTCGTTGCTGTTTTCTTTGCTGCTATCATCGTTCTCCATGAGATTGTACTTTTCACATTCAGGACAAATATCGCATGCTGGCATCTTTAACGAAATATTTATTTCTTTCAACTGACGCCTGTAAGTCTTGTGCGACACAACTGGTACTGGATTCTTAGTAAAAAAGTCTTAATGCATCAGATCAACCGTCAAAGAAGATGGCAGATATCTGATGTTTGGTGCATTTTTGCGACGGTAATGTGGCGTAGGGGGGTCCAAAAAAAATGATATGATTTTTCACATTCTCAATGACTTCTGGTGGTAGCTTGTTGTGATGACTCTGCCTTCCCCTGAAATCCATTATACGTTCACAAACTAACCCAGTTTTCATCTTCTTGCTCAGTTCAGTTAGATAAGAATCCGATTTAAACTCAACAATATTCATGAACAGTTTCTTGCAAACTTCTATCATCGCTACCACATTATTATTTTTTCTTTGGAAGGTAGTAATGTCTAGTTTCATTTTCTCGGTAGACTTTAACCGACCGAGGGTCACCTTCTGCCTTCCGTCTTTTTATGCACTCCAGCCTGACACAGACGGCCAGAAATTTGGTTCTTGATAGCCTTATTTCCAAAAACTTTCCCAGATTTCTTGAATCTTTAACTTAGCATTTTCTTTTTTTTTTGCCTCTTCACTTCTGTTTCTTTTTCTTCTAGAGTGCCCTGTATTCACATTTTCTTGTTGTTCAGCATCATTTATTTCATGATTTGTGTTACCATTTGCTGACACAATTCTTGCTTCCATATTTCTTTGTTCTCATATGTCTTGACTGTTTCTTTGCAGCTGATCTCTACCAGTACAATAATCGGTGCTTTTTTCCTCAGAACTACTGGCATTCCTCAAAATGTCACTATCCCTGATCTGTTCATTGGTTACAAGAGTTTCAGTCACTCCGTCAAATGGCACAAATGGCTCTAGTTCAGAGACATTATAAGTGAATAATGATTGCAATTCATGAAACACTGGAAGTTCAGATTCATTAACAGAAGGGTCTTTGTCAATCCGGGCGTCTTTGCAAGGTGTCGTCTGCTCAGCTGGGCTTCTTACAGCAGTAAGTTGTCCGGGAACTGCATCACTGCCTGCAGCTGCTTGACCAAACTTAAAATAGGAAATACATAATTTGTCTTTTACATTGTCTAATTCAGATATGTTTTTTTTTTGTTCTGGATTCATAAATTTTTGCGAAAATTCCTACAGGCTGTAGTGAGCCAGCTCCTCCAATTGTAAAAACTCAACATCAGTGTTTTCTTGAGTTCTTAGCCTTTTCTAAAAGCCAAAAAAATTTGCAGACAGGATTCAAACCTTTGCGGCTTGGGATACAAATGCTGCACATGAAGGCAAATATTGTGACATCTGCCGAGATTTATCAGAAATTCTCCAACTAATGAAAAGAGTAAGACCTGAGTGGAGCATAATATAAATGGAATATAAGATGATTTCAGCTTAGCGCAAAAGCAATCCCGAATTGCTGAAACAAAAAAAACGGAAGAAATCTTTAAGTAACACACAAAATACAAACAAACAAACCAAATCTGGAGATGGAATGTGAAACCAGTTGTTTTGTAGGATATACTCGACAAAGTAGTTTTTATTGCTTAGGGATGAGATTACTGTACCCACGATTAGGGTTGCCACCGCCATGGATTTATCCATGTTTACATGGATTTGTTCACCCGTGTCATGGATATTTGAAATGCCATGGATATCTTATTCAAAAAACATGGATTTTACCTGAAACCATGGATTTTACCAAGGAATCACGAGTTTTAATTTTTTATGTCGAAATTTTTTTCATACCTTTAAATTTAACTTCAAAAATAGCAAAAAAAAAATACTGTCTGGGTTCTATTGTTGAATTGGGTTAATATGGAATAACAAATGGCCTCGCCCGCGCACTAAGGAATTCAAAAAGTTCCAGTGTAAATTCAAATGTGATTTAAAACCGCAAATCTGCAATGTCTAGACACCAAAACAAGAAATTTGTCCCTGGTAAGGTAAATTGGAAATCTTCTGTGTAGTATATTCATGCTTGTTTAACATTATCCTTTTTGTCCTTTGCAGAAGAGACACTAAAAAATATAAGACAATTTAAGAGATTAAGAAAATGCTTTCAGAACACGTTGGTCAGTTAGTATGAAAGTAATACATGATGCATTTTCTTATGGTCTGTTATATTTCTATAATGATTTCAATGTCGGATGCGTTGAATAATTTCACGCTCCTGGCTTCTTACAGGACACTTAAAAAAAATCATTGTTTCGGTGATAAGAGTATTTTACGTAACGAGGATGTGACTGTCGAAAGGTAACACCATTTTTGGTTTTAAAAATTGAAAATTTTGGTCCTTTTGCCAATACGCTTGCTTGCCATGGATTTTTTATTCAGCGCAAGTTAGCTCACTCTTTTTATCAAGGTCTGGTCTACTACAGGAGAACTACTACTACTACTACTAACAACTCATCGCAGCACCAAGCCGCCTGAGGCCAACACAGCTACGCACGCTTCTCCTCCACCCCAATCTATTCAAAGCCTCCCTTTTTACACCCGCCCACGAAGTTCCCATTTCCTTTAAATCTTTCTTTATGACGTCCTCCCACCCCAGACGTGGACGACCTGCTTTCCGTTTAGCCCTAGATGGTTGGCCGAAAAGAACAATCTTTGGCAATCTGTCATCCTTCATCCGCACAACATGCCCTAACCACCTCAACCTTTCTTTCATTATAGACCTAGAAAGCGGTATTGAACCACATTTTTCGTATAGCCTATTGTTTGAAATACGGTCAGTCAGCCGGGTACCCAGAACAATCCTTAAGCAATTTCTCTGGAAAACATCTAGCAAATCTTCATCCGCTTTTCGGAGCGTCCATGCTTCAGAGCCATATTTGACCACTGTCATCACTGTAGCTTCTAAGAATCTAATCTTGGTTTGCAGACTTATCTTCCTATTCTTCCAGACTTTTTTTAACTGTGAAAAAACACCCATGAGCCTTGGCTATTCTATTTTTAACATCTTCACTGCTCCCACCATCTTTACTAATAATACTACCAAGGTAAGTGAAGCTGCCCACCTGATCAATCTTTTCATTACCCAACGTCACCTTTTCATCTTCACTTATTCCTAGCCTTAGTGACTTAGTCTTCCTAACATTAATTTTCAAACCAATACTAGCACCCTGAACTCGCAAAACCTCTAAAACTTCATTCATTTTGCTCACACTTTCATCTAGGATGCTTAAATCATCAGCATAATCCAAGTCTAGGAGACTTTTTCCTCCCCATTTGATTCCGTGGTCTCCCATTGCCTTTTCTGTGCTCCTTAAAACAAAGTCCATCAAAATAATCCATATAAAGGGGGATAGAACACAACCCTGCTTAACTCCTGATTTAATACAAAACCAGCTGCTAACCTCATTTCCTACCTTAACCGCAGCAGTGTTATTCTCGTACATAGCACTAATCACTTTAATGTATTTGCCTGGTATACCATACAAGGATAAAACCTTTACTAAAGCTCCTCTATCAACAGAATCGAACGCTTGCTCATAATCTATAAAACTGAGGACCAAAGGTGTTTGAAAACTTAGGCACTTCTCAATTATTAACCTAAGAGTGAAAATTTGGTCAACACATCCTCGACCTTTTCTAAAACAGCACTGCTCTTCTCTTAAAACTTTGTCTACAGCATCTCTCAGTCTAAAAAGTATCATATTACTAAGCAATTTGCTACCTACAGAGACCAGACTAATGGTTCATGTGCTTCACAGGTTCATGTGCTTCACAGGTTCAATATCCTGAAATATCTTAAGAAATACTGAATGGAAGAAAGCCATTTGAGTCTAGGGTTGTAGACTATATGTATGTAGACTAGGGTTGTATGTATAAGCCTGGTCCTCTACTTGAAGTCAGTATTTCACTCTAACATAGACTACATAAATTGAACCTGTGAATATTGTAGCCCCCTTGTAAGTCAGGTTCAGACAGACACAAAATACAAGTTTTACTTACTCTGCATTTCTATTTTCAGCTCTTTTCTTTGCTATTTGCACTGCCAGTCTTGCAAGCACTTCTCTACTATTACTAAAACCCTTCATTATTCTTCAAACTTCATTATTCTTCTTGCCAAAAAGCAAACAGAAGAAAGTGATGATTGTGATGAAATGTTGCTGTTCTTTCGCGAAATCCGTAGATGCTTGGTTTCGCCTGCTCGGCTTTCGCCGCAGATACTAGGTTTAGCCATCCATTTTTCTGCTGGATATAGATACTAGGTTTTACAATTCTAATATGTGCATAGGTTTTGGCTGTGGAAAACCGGTAACATACGTTTTTATCAGTGTAGATACTAGGTGATTTCTCAGATATGCAGATAGAAAAACTATAGCGGATAGAAAAAGTCGGACTTCGCCGTGTTAAGATTAGGCAAATGAAACTCAGAGAGGAGAGAAAGTAACAAAATGAAAAATAAAATCAAAAAGAGTGAAAAAACGAGGATTTTGTCAGCCAGTGGCGAAACCATGAAGATGAAAATATAAGCAAATATTTCGACAAGGACCTCCGCCAAGTCGTCCTCAGTGCTAAACAAAAAAGAAAAAAAAACGAAAATCTAACCTTTCGAAGTTTACCTTACAAAGACAGAACAGACACTGAATAAAAACCAGGCATGAATCAATGAAAATGAATTTACCAAGATGATTGGGCAAGGATCTTTCGCCTTGCAATAGTTTTAGCTGGTCTACAATTTCGGTTTTCATTAGATATGCAAATAGGTTCTTTTAAGTTATTTCGGGTGAAAATATTGATTGAGTCCTTCAAGATTAAACTGTCGTAAATTGGGCTTAATGAAATATCTCCAGTATCTCTATTTATTGCTAAGTTTTGGTTCATATATTTTTTTATCTCAATTACCTCTTTAAAAGTTTGTGGTACGCCATTTACAGTTGATATTAAGGTTGCCTCGTCAAACAGAACTAGATGTGTCGGATTTACGAAAATATGCGAAGCCAAAGCCGAATCAAAGTTGTCATTGTTATTTTTTAATCTCAGGGACTTATCTATTGAAATTTTGTGCTCATGCAAACGTTCACCTAGTTGTTGATGGGTCCTACAAATGTAAAATTTTCCACAAGAACACGGGATTCTGTAGACACCACTACCGAGTACAGGGTCTGTTTTATCCTTTCCTGAGTTGAAAAAGTGTTCAACTTTTTGTTCGGTTTTGAAAGAAACAGAGAGATTATGTTTTTTTAAATTTTTCCAAGTTTATCGCCAAGTTTCGGGATGTATGGTAAAACGATGAAAGTTTTTTTCTCAATTGCCGGTGTAACTGAATCAAGGGGGACAAGCTCCCTATTTTGTTCTTTTATCTTTTTTAATCGTCTATCTATTATATTTTCAATGAGTTTGATTGGGTAACCATTGCAGAAAAGAATATCCTTTACATAATTTAATTCAGAATTTATATGATTACGGGAACAAATTTTTAAAACTCTGTCGACTAAAGAGATTATTACCCCTCTTTTCACAGAAGGAGGGTGATGGGAAGAGAAATGTAGATATCGATCATTATGAGTCGGCTTTCTATATATAGAAAATTCAAGACTAGGATTAGTTTTTATAATCAAAACATCCAAGAAAGGCAGCTTACCTGAATCTTCGAGTTCCATTGTGAACTGGAGATTCGAATCAAAAGAGTTCAAATGTGCCAAAAAATCTCTTAGAGAGTATTGTCCATGTTCCCAAACAGAAAGGATATCATCAACAAAATGAAACCAGATAGAGTGTTTTAAGTGGAAAGGACAGCCGAACTGATTCCCAATTTGTGGTCTTCTATAAGACGCCTTGATGAACTGAAATATCTAGGCATTGGTGCCTAATACCTAGTTAGTTGTGCATGAGGACAGGTCTTTAACTGATCAGATCAGAAGGCCGATTATTTTGTTATTTGATCAGAATAAGGATCAAAGATTCCTAGTGGTCCAAGACTCCAATAGATTCAACTGATATAGACCCTCCTAGTCCACCTTCTGGTTGCTCAGTTTATATCTATATTGTCGACGACCACAAAAAAAAACAAGGCGGGATTTTTGACTACCCATATGCGCACTCCTTAGGCGGTAATCCGCTCCGTTGTGGATTACACAGGTTTACTCGTATCTGACGATTTGAATACCGTACTTTTCTATTTTGTGATTTATTTTTAGGTGCTGCTGCTATTGTTAAAATTGTGACTCATTTTTGGGATTCATTGTGTAATCTATTTGTGATTCACTTTTAGGTGCTGCTGCTATTGTTAAAATTGTGACTCATTTTGTGATTCATTATGTGATCTAATCTATTTTGCGATTCATTTTTAGGTGCTGCCGCTATTGTTAAAATCGTGACTCATTTTGTGATTCATTATGTGATCTAATCTATTTTGTGATTCATTTTTTAGGTGCTGCAGCTATTGTTAATATGCCCTGCCCATTTGTATCGCGATTTTCTACGTCATTTTTTAGAAGTAATGGATCAGCTCTGTTGAAAAACTTCGGGGAATATTGTCCTTTTGTTGCCCGACATGTATCTTCTTCTACACCTGATAATTCTGTCATCGATGCATCAACCCGATCATCTACCGGTAAGATTCTATTTTAAATGGCTTTGATTGGTGTACTACCCGAGTTTTATTTTTTTTTCTATTTCCATCCTATTTTTTCGTTTTTTCAAGACCATAAAGTAAGATTGAATTTCGAATGTCTCTGACGTTTATTGAATAAAATACAATATATAAAAGTCCTATGACACACAGTAGATTTTAATTTGTCAATCATTTGCATCACAAAGTGATACATTTTTGATTGACGTCCTATGCGCAGGGCGTCGACGATGAAACCTTATCAAACTAGTTATCAAACTACGCTAGTGACTTATTCCGGAGTAACTAAGATAAGGTAGTTTAATAAGCATAAATGATTTTGATATAAAGAAAAATTCATAATTATTTCTCGGCACAGAGCGTTCTTTTTTATAGACGTGATTCGTAGCCTATTTTCCGTCATCATTCTAAGTCCATGGATTTTTTTCTTTTTTAGCTACAATACGTCTTTTTTCAAAGTGGACCCAATTCATGGCTACATGTGAAAGATACTTAAAAAGATAGATCCTGGCTTAAAAGGGTCTATTGGACAAAGAAAAATGACCAAGAATAATTTAGTGTCACAAAGCTGTATACCCGCCTCTTAATGTTTGTCTGAATCGCAAAAACGTAAAAAAAATGCTTATAAACAAATTTTTTATGCTTTTGATACGGTACCAACTATGACAATCACTACCGTAGTAATCGTGTCCAGTCTAGGCACGTGTCCTGGGCACTAGGGGATATTCTATCCCTTAGTGTAGAAATTGGGTATACCTAGCATTGGCGGATTAAAGGGGGCCGGTGGGAACCCCCCCAAAGATTTTTGTTGCCCCCTCATTCCTTGTTTTGTTTTCTTTTTTTCACTCTTTCTTAAAATAAATTTGTCAATTTGGTCAATTATTGGCGCCCTTGTCACATTGTCCCGCCTCCCAAGATTTTGCTTATTGGCGCCCTTGTCACATACCCCCCTCCCCCCAAGATTTTGCTCTAGATCTGCCCCTGATATTTAGCCATGGACGTCCATAAGCTGAATTTCAGGGGGGGGGCTTACCTGGTCTAATCGACACTTCCAATGTTGGATATCGACACCGGCGCCGCGCCGTTGCATGCATCAAACGCCGCCGACGAGAAGCCCAGTCAACTGCTGCAATTGTGTCGTAACATTGCCGCCACCTGGCTGGTGGTGGCGTTCCGCTGACTTTGAATTAATTTGAGCCAATTCTTTTCTTTTCTCGTGTGGTTAAGGATTTCGATTTTCCTGCTTAGAAATCAAGTGCGATTTCAAAATTAAACAAACAAGTGCGCACACAACTAATTTGCATGAATTCCTTTTGCTCCCAGGGTGAGTTTTTATTTAGCACTAGTTCTTTTAGCACATCCATTGAATAGACAATTGTCTTTTGAACAGACATCAGATTAAATTCGATGTAGGAACTTGGGATTTAAGGACCTTTCTATTT
The DNA here is from genome assembly GCA_027921565.1 of Artemia sinica. Taxonomy (NCBI): domain Eukaryota; kingdom Metazoa; phylum Arthropoda; class Branchiopoda; order Anostraca; family Artemiidae; genus Artemia; species Artemia sinica. The sequence continues at coordinate 49,754,847 of CM051264.1, forward strand.
CAAGACACCTTGGTATAGCGAAAAATTAATATTTTTAAGTCCTTGCCTTAGGCAGGTGTTTATAAATACTGAGGTTTTGATTCCGTGACATAGGTGCGTTACTTGAAACGGTATTTTCTCAAAACTAACAAGTTCCTAACTGTTAAATTCTGGATTTAACATCGAGGACAATTAATGGGTTTCATTATTTGTCATAAAACCACTGGAGCTGTAATTACTAAGAGCAGACTAGGATATGTCTAATTATAGAACGGGGAGTTATTTCAGACATTGACAGAAATGAATTGGAAGGAAACTACAAATGCAGGTCTCCCTAATCACCATCTCAATAGTTATATCTATTATACCACCTTTAAAATTAATTTTTCTCTACTAAATCTATCTAAATCTAATAGGTTTTTCATCAGTTTGAATATATTACCCCTATGCAATGGTAACTACTTTGAATGCACAGACAGTTAATAGTAGAGACCTAATTGTAATTGCAAATTTTTAGCTTGACTCTAATCGTGGAAAATGGCTACTGCCCAATCTTGAACAAAGGATCTTAAAATTGAAGTATCTCAATCATGGACAGGTTCAATCGCTGACATGTGTGTTGTCAAAAAGAGTAATCATATTTAAATAGACTTGTCTATAAGATTGTAGTCAGCCAATCCCAACTATCTGCATTATGTCCAAGATTAAGGAGCTGCTGTCCTTGTTTACGGAAGATACATTTTAGTCAAAACATTTGTCCAAGATCACACACTGTCCAAGTACTGGGGGTTTTTATTCTAAATCTTTTTCCATGTAGTAGATATGATCTGGCTGTTCCAGCCACTTTCACACATTATCTCTCCCACCACTCATAGTCATCACACTGACCTCTGAAGTAGGTTCTACCTTCTCCCTAAAGACCATCATAGATGAATTTTACAAAGTTGCGAACTGTAACCCAAATCAAAACTAAGTTCACATTCCTTTTCACTATCTTACCCAAGAGAACTGTCTGAGTTACCATCAACAGTCACTGTATGAACCTTTTCAGTTTCATTTTCACCCTCAGTACTGTCTTCTCACCAAATATCTTCACAGCCTGTTTCTTGTTTTTTTGCTTTTGTTGCTTCAATTTTTATTTTCCACCTCTTCTTTGCCTTCCTTGTAGCAAAGGCAGCTTCAATCTTGGCTTTCACTGATTTTGCAGTATTTCCAAGTTCCCTGATTGACCTTGAAAGAGGTGTCATTGATCCTGTCCCGTTAGAATCGATTATAGATGGCAGCAGTGGTGCCCGCCACGACTGGATAATGTGTTCCTACTGATACTGCTGAGATACCTTATTGGGAATCAGCATTAAAACTGTGCATTTTGATTTAATCTTAAGGCAACATTTAATTTTTAAACATCATGGGAAAATGGGAGGGTGGTGTGGGAGGTGGATTAGTTGCCCCAATCACTTTTGACTATTAAAAAGGGCTTTAGTATTTTCTATTTTCGATCGAATGAGCCCGATTCGAAGTTCGAAGTTATACCCACATCGATCTTTACTATAAAAATGTCAAGCCTTTCAATCACTTTCGACTATTAAAAAGGGCACTAGGCCTTTCGATTTCCAGTCGAATGAGCCCTTTTTAAGTTTCTACGACAGAGCTTTCTAAAAAAATCTTATATGCCCTCAGGGCATAAATTACAACCCTTACCCTAAGGGCTGTTAGGGTGGTTGTCATCCTCTAAGACCTAATTTCTAGAACTTTCAACTATGTTAAACAAAATGGCTATCTCAAAATTCTGATTGGATGTGTTTGGGAAATGGTGAGCGTGAGAGGGGCGTTAGTCGCTCTCCAATCACTTTCAACTATTAAAAAAGGCACTAGCCCTTTCAATTTCCAATCAAATGAGCCCTTTTGAAGTTTCTACGACAACGCTTTCAATAAAAACCTTATATACCCCCAGGGCATAACTAAAAACCCTTGCCCTGAGGGCTGGGGGGTTGCCATCCTCAAAGACCTAATTTCCAGAACTTTCTACTACGTTGAACAAAATGGCTATCTGAAAATTTTGATTGGATGTGTTTGGGGGAATGGTGGGCGTGAGAGGGGGGTTAGTTACCCTCCAATCACTTTCGACTATTAAAAAGGGCGCTAGCCCTCTCAATTTCCAATTGAATGAGCCCCTTTTGGAGTTTTTACGACAACTCTATCTATAAAACCTTTTAAGCCCCAAGGGGATAACTTACAACCATTGCCCTGAGGGCTCTGTGGGGTTTGTCATCCTTAAATACATGATTTCCAGAACTTTCAACTACGTTGAACAAAATGGCTATCTATAAACTTTGACTGAGTGTTCTTGGGGAAATGGTGGGCGTGACATGGGGTTTAATTACTCTCTACTCATTTTCGACTATTAAATTAAAAGGGCAATTTCAATTTCCAATCAAATGAGTCCTTTTTGAAATTTCTACAACAACTTTCTATATAAACCTTATATGCCCCCAGGGCATAAGTTACAACCCTTCCACTGAGGGCTCTGAGGGGGTTATCATCCTAAAAGGCCTAAAAGCTCCAGAACTTTCAACTACGTTGAACAAAATGGACATCTCAAAATTTTGATTGGATGTGCTTGGGAAAATGGTGGGCGTGAGAGGGGCGTTAGTCGCTCTCCAATCACTTTCAACTATAAAAAAAGGCACTAGCCCTTTCAATTTCCAATTGAATGAGTCCTTTTGAAGTTTCTACGATAACGTTTTCAATAAAAACCTTATATGTCCCCAGGGCATAACTTACAATCCTTGCCCTGAGGGCTGTGGGGGGGGGGGTGTCATCCTCAAAGACCTAATTTCCAAAACTTTCAACTACGTTGAATAAAGTGGCTATCTAAAATTTTTGATTAGATGTGTTTGGGAAAGGGTGGGCGTGAGAGGCGTGTTAGTTGCCCTCAAATCACTCTCGACTAATAAAAAGGACATTAGCCCTTTGAATTTCTAATTGAATCAGCCCCTTTACAAGTTTCTACGACAAAGATTTCAATAAAAACCTTATATGGCCCCAGGGCATAATTTATAACCCTTGCCCTGAAGACTGTGGGAGGAGTGTCCTGCTCAAAGGTATAATTTCCTAAACTTAAAACTGCGTGGAACAAAATGGCTATCTCAAAATTTTGATTGGATGTGTTTGGGGAAATGGTGGGTGTGGAAGGAGTGTTATTTGCCTTCCAACCACTTTCGACTATCAAAAAAGAGCACTAACCAATCGATTGAGCCCTTTTTGAAGCTTTTGCGACAACGCGTTCTATAAAACCTTATATATCCCCAGGGCATAACTTACAACCCTTGCCCTGAGGGCTGTGGGGGGGGGGGGGTCGTCATCCTCAAAGACCTAATTTTCAGAACTTCAAACTACGTTGAATAAAATGGCTATCGCAAAATTTCGATTGGATGTGTTTGGGGAAAAGGTGGGCGTGAGGGGGGGGGGGTCAGTTGCCCTCTATCACTTTCGACTATTACAAAGGGCACTAGCCCTTTGAATTTCCAATTGAATGCGCCTTTTTTTGAAGTTTCTACGACAACGCCTTCTATAAAAACCTTATATGCCCCCAGGGCACAACTTTCAACCCTTGCCCTGAAGGCTGTGGGGGAGTGTTCTCCTCAAAAACATAATTTCTGTCTGGAAATCAACTATGCTGAACAAAATGGCTATCTCAAAATTTTGATTGGATGTGTTTCGGGAAATGGTGGGCGTGGAAGGGGTGTTAGTTGCCTTCCAATCGCTTTCGACTATTAGAAAGGGCACAAGCCACTCCAATTTCAAATTGAATGAGCCTTTTTTGAAGTTTTTACGACAACTTCTTCGATACGAAGTGCCCTGCTCTAAAGGGAAAAAATAATAAATAATGCATTGTGCCAACATCGTTGTTATATTCTCCCAGGGCATAACTTATAACCATTGCCCTGAGGGTTGTGGGGGAGCGTCCTCCTCAAAAACATATTTTCTAGCTGTAAATCAACTACGCTGAACAAAATGACTATCTCAAAATTTTGATGGGATGTGTTTGGGGGAATGATGGGCATGGGGGGTGGCTAGTTGCCCTCCAATCACTTTCGAGTATTAAAAGGGCACTAGACACTTCAATTTCCAATGGAATGAGCCCTTGTCGAAGTTTCTACGACAACTCCTTCGATACGTGCCCTAGTCTGCCCTAGTCTAAGACAACGAAAAAAAAATAATAATACATTGTGCCCACATCGTTCTTTACTTAGGCAGCGCAATATGCGCTGCCTATGATGTAAGCTCTTAGCACATAGATGAGTAAAAGAACGGCCCTACTGAATCTAAAGATTTTATGTTCTCATAGAAGATTTTTTAATTAGTTATTTTAACTAGATCTTCAACTATTTTTACCCCTTTATTGGTGCAGACATGGGCCGGTTTGCCAGGAAGAATATTTGGATAATAGGAATGTATTAGCCCCGTTTTTTGCTTCATCAAAGTGCAAAGATCTTACAGCTCACTGATCTTGGCAAAAAATCAGATATTTCTGCCGAATAGAACATTGGTAAGAGAACTTTGATGACAATCTCATCAAAGTCTTTAGATTAGACCACTGATCAGAGTAGATTGAAGAAAGATGTTTGTAAAAAAAATGGCCTAAGATTTAACATAAGAGCCATCATATTTTTATTAAAATCGTATTCTGTCAAAAGACTAAATATTTTAGCACATTGATTTGCTGAAATATAGGGCTATTATTTGGATCTCGATAATTTGGATCTACAGGTACGGGGTTGAAACAACTGAGACGCTTGGGAGATAGATATGATATATATAATTTGGGCTGTATATTTGGACATCAAGGGGGGGGGGGGGCTAAGTATAGCGGAACTGCAGGCAAAAGTAGCCTAACCTTACCAAAATACCAACTAAATATTAATTAAAAATATAGCTACAATGTAGTTTTCCACTGGGCTGAAGCTAATTATCTCCGTATACAAACAGCAATAAACCGGTTATTGTCTGATTTTGTAGATCCAAATTCTTGAGTGTGTACTGGCTAACAGGTAAGTACCAAAAAACGGTACTTTCTCATTATATGGGCACTTCTAAAAAGTCAAGTTGGGTTAATGCTAATTAAATAAATTAGGATGTATATATAATATTTTATAAACAAGTTTGGGCTATACATTTGCAAATTAGGGGGATGGGGGGGTAAAGCATTGCAGATATTAAATACGTAACCTATCCTAGCCTAGGCGCCTTTTTCTCCCCCTAAACCCCAAAAATCAACAGTTTAAATATTGTAAATTCAATGAGAAACCACGCTCTTCGATCAATTAAGATAACAATTACCCGCTTTACGAGTCTCCATCACAGCATCCGGCTATCTATAGCCGAAGTCCCCATATAATGGGAAAGTACCAAAAAAACTATGCACGTGTTTTTGTTATCCAATCACTAGGGCCTTACTTCTCTGATAACATCACATCGGATTTTAGGCTTACAAAATAATTAAGGGCTGACTTCTTGTTTTTTTTTTTTTTTTTTTTTTTTTTTTTTTTTTTTTTTTTTTTTTTTTTTTTTTTTTTTTTTCGCCTTGTGAAAGGTTTCTGCGGGCACCCTTGCTCTGTAACCTCTTCTTTTTTGGGTTGCTCTGTTATCATTATTATTATATACATTATTGATTTCATTTTTAGCTTTCACTCGTATGCAAAAAAAAAAGAATATCCTCATGTCATTTTAGTGTTCTTTCAAATTTTTGAAATGGATAGTGTAACTAATGTTTATTTTGAACATTCCATATCAGGATCTTGAAGTTTTATGTTTTATGTACTTGTGATTGACAATAAAAAAGTCTTTAAGAAACTTATAAATATTTTTTTCCTGGTTTCAGAATGCTCGTAAAAAAGTTAGTTTTACATTTGTCCTTCATTGTTAATGTTTTAAAACTGTGGTATTTTTTAAATTATGTGCCTTTTTGCTAGGAATCCAGTTTTGGTGAAAAGACTAACTGCCTTGATGACCAAGTATCAAGGTTCTTCTCAGATATATTCTGTTTGATTAAGGGTCGCTGAACTGCATAATTTTGTTTGTCTTTTCGTGTTTATGACCTCAGTTGGATAATAATATTAAACCACTCTATTTTTGCAAAGCGTATAAGACAAGGAGGAAGTTGTGTCTGTGTAAAAACAGCGAATTTTTGGGGAGAACGGTTGTATAGGAACGGTGTCTCGTTTTTGCCAGGTTTTTAGGGTGTTGGCTATATTGTACTGCGCTTGGAAAGGAGAACTGTTGTAATGCGTCAACAGCCTTTCGAAGCTGTCTGAAAACACTGGTTTTCAAGAACTCCTGCTCTATTAAAAAAAAAGAAAGAAATATACGATTCTGTAGAAAATTCTCATAATGATAACTGAATCTAGCTGTTTCATTGTAAATCGAAACTCTAGGAAACCGATTCATACAATTCTTGACCCTGATTTTCTCTGTATTGAAAGCGGAAATCTAAGGTCCACATTTTCATTTATTTTTTTTTTTTTTTTTTTTTGATTTTGTACCCCTTTGTGCCGGTGGGCCTTTCAACTTCGCTACGATGGGTAAGGCTTAGAAGTTCATAGACGCCTACTTCAAACGCCTGGGCTAAGGAGCCGTGACCACCCAGAGACGCTGCTTTTGGCAACTGACCCCCCCCCCCACCAAAAAAAAAAAAAATTGGATGTATTGGTCAGAATTCATAGCAGTTTACGTTTGGTCCATAATGACCTTGATCAGGTTCAGAATGACGGATCACAGCCCCTTTCGTTCTGTAAAAATTAAAACTTTAATGGCCTGGGTTTCTATCATATTAGATGAAACAACATTCTTTTGTATCTTGTCAAGATATCCTGCAATACTTGGGAAACCAAGATATTCGAGCGAATGTAAATAATTCTATCTCAAGAGTTAATTGGAGGGGGCGGGAATTCCTTTGAATAACTCTTTTACAATTTAAAAATAAACCGTGGTATATATGCCATTATTTCAAAAGTCTGTGCCATAGTGTAAATTCAGTAAGAAAGTAAAATAAAAAGAAACCAGTAGCATTCCTTTCAAAGTCTAACCTATGCAGAGAAACTGCCATCTTCTTTTCTTCGGCATTAATCAAGGTTCAAGTAGTATTTCTTAGACGTGGGACTTATAAGGGTTCTGCATGACACATACGTATCACGATCGTGGCTCAATCGTCGTACGAACAGAAAGTCAACTGATTCGTCAAGTCTAACTTTAAAAAGTTTAGAGCCATCTTTAACCCTATCCTCTTGACACCCTTGAATATACACGTGTCTTTATCTGTCGTTTTATCAAAACAATCTTTTTATGTTATAGCTTGTTGTAGTTGTTTGTTTGCTTAGATGAATACGTGTGGAAGTCATTTATTAAAAAAAGTTCTGGTTTGCTGTCTTAAAGCAAAGACACCAGGTCCTTTCTGATCCCTCAATGCCACCTGAAAGTTTCGAACTGATCTCCCTAGCCGTTCTTGGGATATTGCAGATACTCTGTTATGTTAGATTGGGTAAAGTTAGTGCCTTTCGAGTTACATTGCTGCTTGGCTGCAAATCGTGAAATTGTTTAACGGTTTTAACCCCTTCCCTAAGACCGAGTTACAAGTCCTATTGCCCAATATTCCCCCTTCTTTTCTGCAACAGGGGCTGTAAGTTTCAACTTCATCCCCCGAACCGTCGCTAAACCGATGTCGATCAGATGTTCTAAGGGGTAACAAAAGGACCAGATTTAAAAACAGTTTTAGGACAGAGGCCGGTTAATCTCCAATCACTTTCAACTTATAAAAAAGACTAGAACTCTCAGTTTCTGATCGAATGCGCATCCTCCGAAGTTTTTCCGACCATGAAGCTGGGGTGGGGTTGAGAAAGTTAGTTGCACACCAATCACTTAAAACAGTACCTGAACTTCCAATTTCCAGTCGAATGAGTCCCCTCCGATATTTCGAAGACTACCTCTTCCATATGAATTGGGCGGAAAGAGACACCAAAAAACTATAATAAAAATGAATATAGTGAAAGCGATTATCGGTAGGTACCATGTAATTGTTATAGGTTTTTAGATTTAGGGTAGTGTTTTATTACGTTGAAGAGGTGATCAGTGTGCTAATGACACCTCAGTTGAAGCGTCGCTACAGTGTAAATGTTTATGGAACGTGTCTTAGGGCTGTGTTTTGATGTAGTGACGAGGAGTTGTAAAGACTGTCTCAGATATCTGGAGACGCTTCCTTAACTTCACCTGATAACAGCGCATATTTATTATGCTGTGATTGAACTAAATTTAGCTTGGCTTGAATAAAAACGGCGACCGCCTTCATTCTGTGTTGTTTTTCAGGCTCTCCAGCCTCATGTCCCTTTCTCAGTACATCAGCGGGGAATCAGCAAGTGATCCGTGAGGCAAGTAGAGCTCTCCAAGAAGACATAATTGATCTCGGAAGCAGAACAGAAGGTAGATTTTTGTTATTTTAATTACCCCTTTATATTTATGTTTTTTGTTTATGGTAGTTTAAAAGCTCTAATGTCTCTGAAGCTATCAGGTTCTTACCTATGATCATTTATTACTTCAAATCGCTACTACAATAACAACAATGATTATTTCTTCAAATCGCTGCTGCAATAACAACAATGATTATTATATGTAAAAGTGTCCGTTCAGGTTTTTTAAATTGAATGCAGCAGTTTGCTTGTAATCTACAGTCTAGGTTTGTGAAGTGTTTCCCCTGTTCTCTTGATTAAAAAGAGAGAAAAAAAAAGATTTACTGTTAACCACAGCCGAACCATTTTGAAAAAAATTGAAATTGCCTAAAAAAAATTGATTAAACCCGCTCAGAAGAGTGGGTATATATTCTATTCTTCCTCTAAAGTCTTCTGGAGCCCCTCCGAGGAAGATAATGTGTATGGTATTGTGTCTATGAAAGTGCTATTAATGTTTACTGGAATGTTCAGCATTTTTAAGGTTCAAATCTATTGTTGATATTTTCAGAAAACCAATGATCCAATATAACTTAAATTCTCGGTGTTAAACGCATTCATACTCTAATTTCAAATTTGTGACTTGCAGAGATATTTCAGTAATTATAGTATAGCGTATGGTTTCAGGTGCGAACTGAAACTTTGTTTCACTTCGAACTGCGAAGTCTGTTTACTGCTCTCAGCTGTTTTTTGAAAAACTGGAATGCTTATCAAAGAAACTTAGCCTTGTAATTATTTTCTGGTCGTGTTCTTTAAAGATTGAAAGTGGTAGATTCAATCTTTGTTGCTTAACTTCGAGAGCTTGTATTTCGAAAATATCCCTATCAAAGAAACGTGGTATTGCAACCCTTGTCAGATCCTGCGCAATTAAAATGCAATAATCGTAAACCAATGATTCAATTTCGGTTGCTTAATGTGTGTACTGCTCGATTAAAAGGTATGCTGTCAGCTCATACAGAAATTGATTGATGATTAGTTTTTCTGAGTTGCTTATGCTAAATTCGCTTTTTGTCGGGTATAGGTCTAGCTGTTCAACTGGTTTACGAACATGCTAGAGTTTCCCCGCAATGAAAAGCAGAAATTACTGTTTTGTCTTCTCCTCTGTCGGTAATGTTATCCTGACCTTTCTTTTTTGCAAGGGAGGGGGAGGTACTCGCTGCGATTCGGCGACAAAATGCAAAGCTCAAACCCGACTTTTAATTTTGAAAACAAATGTTGCCCTAAAGTTGAAAACATTCATTAACATTACCAAAATATGTTACCAAGAGAGATAAATATAGCCTCAAGGATATCGTAGTTTCGCTTAGGAGGTCAGATCACGGATGTATTTCAAAGGGTTGGGTCAATTCTGTAACCCCTTCACGTGGAATTTTGAAAAATGTATTATTGATGCAGCCAAAGGCTTGGGGGTAGAACGAATACCCTATAAAAGCTCGAAAATTTATTCCAAGTCAGAAGCGAGTATTTTGTCTGAGGAACACTGGCAAAACAAACTTCCCCCTTTGGCTTTTCCGGTAGCAAAGCAAAATAATAGATAGTGAGAAATATAAAAAAAAATTATAGAGAAATCTCGAAGATTGCTATAGTTTATCAACAGTTGGGTAATGACAGGATATTAGTGCCAGAGGATTACCTCAATAACCCCAAAAAATTGCTAATTCTCGGGATTGAGATGCAGGGAAGGTTTAGGGAAGCGATGAAAAATATAAATAGCTAAAAAAAACTCAGAAAGAGACCTAGATGACTTTAAGACCTTCTTGATATTAGTTTGAATGATAAAGCTATCTATTGCAATAACACCGTATATGTTATAGGAAACTAAGGTAGACCAGTTAGTTGAAAATGTCGGGAAAAATAATGCACCTTCACACATGGGCTAGGAAGATTCTTCCACCCATGGACTGTTTTATTAACCGTTCTTCTGTAAAAAAAAGATGTGCAAACTAGGATCTTTCGGCCCAAGACTACGTATTATTTCAATTGCCGGACACCTTCGACAGAGAAAAACTGACCACTGCCAACTTGTAAAATCTTTTTTAACCGATAACCCTAGAAAAATATAAAATGTCTTGTTTTACTAGAGTATTTTAAGTTATCCAATAAAGTTTATTATAGAATCTTAAGCCATCTTAAAAGGAATGACCCAATTGTGTTTTTCTTGCAGAGTACTTTGACTACGATAGATTTTTCCATGATCAAATCGCGAGAAAAAAACAGGATCATTCCTATAGGATATTCAAGAGAGTTCTCAGAGAGGCACATAACTTTCCACATGCTCGAGAGTATACCTGGGGGGAACGACCAATCACCGTTTGGTGTTCTAATGACTATCTTGGGGTCTCTTGCCATGAACGAGTAAAAGGAGCTGCCAAGTAAGTACAGCTTCCTAAAATCAAACCTAACTATATATAGGTGTTCTACATAATGTGTATTTTAGTCAGCATCTCAAGAACTATGCATCGAACAAAAAATAAATTTTGTTCAATGTTGATCGGGTCAGTGGAAATAATAAGGATATATTGAACGAAGGCACTCGTATTCGGGAACGACTTCATTACTATTTCAAATAGTAATCCCTACAAAATCTTGTATAGTTTTTAACATTATTTTGATAAAATAGGGTAATTTTGTTGATTTTTTTTTTTAATAACTATAAAAAGTTTCAAGCACTCACTGATTAGGTAAGCAAAGAAATTCAACAAAAATAAGCTTGTAAAGGTCAAAAGATTGGATTAAGTAATCGACAAATAAAAAAAAAATCATCATAAAATTATGCGAGGCGCCCATGCCCCATTAAGGGGGTATTCGGGAACGACTTCGAAATTTCAAATAGTAACCCCTACAAAATCTCGCATATTTTTAAATATTATTTTGATAAAATAGGGTTGTTTTGTTGAATGTTTTTTTTTTTTTTTTTTTAAAATGTCTCTATAAAAAGTTTGAAGCACTCAATGATTAGGTAAGCAAAGAAATTCAACAAAAATAAGCTTATAAAGGTCAAAAGATTGGATTAAGTAATCGACAAATAAAAAAAAAATTCATCATAAAATTATGCGAGGCGCCCATGCCCCATTAAGGGGGTATTCGGGAACGACTTCGAAATTTCAAATAGTAACCCCTACAAAATGTCGCATATTTTTTAATATTATTTTGATAAAATAGGGTGGTTTTGTTGAATGTTTTTTTTTTTTTATTTTAAAAATGTCTCTAAAAAGTTTCAAGCACTCACTGATTAGGTAAGCAAAGAAATTCAACAAAAATAAGCTTGTAAAGGTCAAAAGATTGGATTAAGTAATCGACAAATAAAAAAAAAATTCATCATAAAATTATGCGAGGCGCCCATGCCCCATTAAGGGGTATTCGGGAACGACTTCGAAATTTCAAATAGTAACCCCTACAAAATGTCGCATATTTTTTAATATTATTTTGATAAAATAGGGTGGTTTTGTTGAATGTTTTTTTTTATTATTTTAAAAATGTCTCTATAAAAAGTTTCAAGCACTCACTGATTAGGTAAGCAAAGAAATTCAACAAAAATAAGCTTGTAAAGGTCAAAAGATTGGATTAAGTAATCGACAAATAAAAAAAAAATTCATCATAAAATTATGCGAGGCGCCCATGCCCCATTAAGGGGGTATTCGGGAACGACTTCGAAATTTCAAATAGTAACCCCTACAAAATGTCTTATATTTTTAATATTATTTTGATAAAATAGGGTAGTTTTGTTGAATGTTTTTTTTTTTTATTTTAAAATGTCTCTATAAAAAGTTTGAAGCACTCAATGATTAGGTAAGCAAAGAAATTCAACAAAAATAAGCTTGTAAAGGTCAAAAGATTGGATTAAGTAATCGACAAATAAAAAAAAAATCATCATAAAATTATGCGAGGCGCCCATGCCCCATTAAGGGGGTATTCGGGAACGACTTCGAAATTTCAAATAGTAACCCCTACAAAATGTCTTATATTTTTTAATATTATTTTGATAAAATAGGGTAGTTTTGTTGAACTTTTTTTTTTTTTATTTTAAAAATGTCTCTATAAAAAGTTTGAAGCACTCAATGATTAGGTAAGCAAAGAAATTCAACAAAAATAAGCTTATAAAGGTCAAAAGATTGGATTAAGTAATCGACAAATAAAAAAAAATCATCATAAAATTATGCGAGGCGCCCATGCCCCATTAAGGGGGTATTCGGGAACGACTTCGAAATTTCAAATAGTAACCCCTACAAAATGTCGCATATTTTTAAATATTATTTTGATAAAATAGGGTTGTTTTGTTGAATGTTTTTTTTTTTTTATTTTAAAAATGTCTCTATAAAAAGTTTGAAGCACTCAATGATTAGGTAAGCAAAGAAATTCAACAAAAATAAGCTTGTAAAGGTCAAAAGATTGGATTAAGTAATCGACAAATAAAAAAAAATTCATCATAAAATTATGCGAGGCGCCCATGCCCCATTAAGGGGGTATTCGGGAACGACTTCGAAATTTCAAATAGTAACCCCTACAAAATGTCTCATATTTTTTAATATTATTTGATAAAATAGGGTAGTTTTGTTGAATGTTTTTTTTTTTTTTTTAAAAATGTCTCTATAAAAAGTTTGAAGCACTCAATGATTAGGTAAGCAAAGAAATTCAACAAAAATAAGCTTGTAAAGGTCAAAAGATTGGATTAAGTAATTCGACAAATAAAAAAAAATTCATCATAAAATTATGCGAGGCGCCCATGCCCCATTAAGGGGGTATTCGGGAACGACTTCGAAATTTCAAATAGTAACCCCTACAAAATCTCGCATATTTTTAAATATTATTTTGATAAAATAGGGTAGTTTTGTTGAATGTTTTTTTTTTTTATTTTAAAAATGTCTCTATAAAAAGTTTCAAGCACTCACTGATTAGGTAAGCAAAGAAATTCAACAAAAATAAGCTTGTAAAGGTCAAAAGATTGGATTAAGTAATCGACAAATAAAAAAAAATTCATCATAAAATTATGCGAGGCGCCCATGCCCCATTAAGGGGGTATTCGGGAACGACTTCGAAATTTCAAATAGTAACCCCTACAAAATGTCGCATATTTTTTAATATTATTTTGATAAAATAGGGTAGTTTTGTTGAATGTTTTTTTTTATTTCTATTTTAAAAATGTCTCTATAAAAAGTTTGAAGCACTCAATGATTAGGTAAGCAAAGAAATTCAACAAAAATAAGCTTGTAAAGGTCAAAAGATTGGATTAAGTTTTCGACAAATAAAAAAAAATTCATCATAAAATTATGCGAGGCGCCCATGCCCCATTAAGGGGGTATTCGGGAACGACTTCGAAATTTCAAATAGTAACCCCTACAAAATGTCGCATATTTTTTAATATTATTTTGATAAAATAGGGTAGTTTTGTTGAATGTTTTTTTTATTTTTATTTTAAAAATGTCTCTATAAAAAGTTTCAAGCACTCAATGATTAGGTAAGCAAAGAAATTCAACAAAAATAAGCTTGTAAAGGTCAAAAGATTGGATTAAGTAATCGACAAATAAAAAAAAAATTCATCATAAAATTATGCGAGGCGCCCATGCCCCATTAAGGGGGTATTCGGGAACGACTTCGAAATTTCAAATAGTAACCCCTACAAAATGTTGCATATTTTTTAATATTATTTTGATAAAATAGGGTAGTTTTGTTGAACTTTTTTTTTTTTTTTTTAAAAATGTCTCTATAAAAAGTTTCAAGCACTCAATGATTAGGTAAGCAAAGAAATTCAACAAAAATACGCTTGTAAAGGTCAAAAGATTGGATTAAGTAATCGACAAATAAAAAAAAATTTTCATCATAAAATTATGCGAGGCGCCCATGCCCCATTAAGGGGGTATTCGGGAACGACTTCGAAATTTCAAATAGTAACCCTACAAATCTTCGCATATTTTTAAATATTATTTTGATAAAATAGGGTTGTTTTGTTGAATGTTTCTTTTTTTTTTAATGTCTCCATAAAAAGTTTCAAGCACTCAATGATTAGGTAAGCAAAGAAATTCAACAAAAATACGCTTGTAAAGGTCAAAAGATTGGATTAAGTAATCGATAAATAAAAAAAAATTCATCATAAAATTATGCGAGGCGCCCATGCCCCATTAAGGGGGTATTCGGGAACGACTTCGAAATTTCAAATAGTAATCCCTACAAAGTCTTGTATACTTTTTTAACACTTATTTTGTTCAAATAGGGTAGTTTTGTTGAATTTTTTTTTTTTTAAATGTCTCTATAAAAAGTTTCAAGCACTCACTGATTAGGTAAGCAAAGAAATTCAACAAAAATTAGCTTGCAAAGGCCAAAAGATTGGATTAAGTAATCGATAAATAAAAAAAAAAAATTCATCATAAAGTTATACGAGGTACCTATGCTTCATTAAGGGGGTGTTCGGGAACGACTTCGAAATTTCAAATAGTAATCCTTACAAAATCATGTATACTTTTTAAACATTATTTTGTTAAAATAGTGTAGTTTTGTCGAATGTTTTTTTTATTATTTTAAAAATGTCTATAAAAGCAAAGAAATTCCTAAAAAATAAGTCTTTAAAGGTCAAAAGATTGGTTAAGTAATCGATAACAGAAAAAAAACTGTCCAATTTCTATGGGCTTAGAAAACGTGGATCCATTATTCGGGGAGTGCAGGGAACGACATTGAGATTCCGAATAGTTACACTTGTAGAAGCCCGCATGTTATGAATCTATCCCGGAAAAGAAACGTGTTTTGCCTCTAACCATTGTTTTGGAGAAATTTAGAAAGTTTTTGAAAGAATTATACGCATTTTTGAAGGCATGCGACTCTGCAACAAACATTTTCTATTTAAATATTTAACTCACTTTGGCTTGTGAAAGCTTACTCTTGATGAATTCCATTTTACTTTTAATTTGAGATTTGAGTAATTAGAGCTTTTGATACGGGCATCTTCCCACGAACTATTTATCAGCCGCAATTTTTTAGACAAAACCTGCTTCTTTTTCTTCTTAGATTCAAAATATGCAGCATTTTACCGAGCTTGCTGTTTCAAATTTTTTGAGTTGCCTCCTAGCGGGCCCTCAAGGGTACATGTATGTCCCTCATAAATCTTATCGTTATTTTTCTCCCTAACCTTAACCAGGTCCAAAAGAAATTTTTTTGGTCACCAGTAGGCCTATTGGGTCAAAGAGGCATGCACACGTAACGCTGTGTAGAGCACCATATATAACGCAACTTTTCAGCCATTCCTGTTTGAATGTACAAGAATACTCAGTGAAACGCTTTCTTTTCTTTTTAAAAGAAGTTTATCTATCGTAGTGTCCGAACTGAAAGGGTGTATCTGACATTTAATTACTTTATAGGAATTTAGTCACTTACTTAAAATGTAAGTTGGCTATGCACTCATTGGTCGTGCAGCCTTGCTGGATGTATTTCAGGTAGTTGAATTCCAAGTTTACGTTGATAAACTTTGTAGAAGAAAAGGTTAGACGCCTTAAATTAGGCTGTGATGGAGTTACATAAATTACTTGATAAAGATGACAAAAATGACACATATTAGGAAGCGTGTTCCCTGATGTGCGGGTTTGGGATAAATTTGATTGGTTGATAGGTTTTTAACAGTTTTTTTTATAGGTTTTTGATAGGCTTTGATAGGTTTTTAACAGTTTTAGGAAGTATGGTTATTAAGCTTTTTACAGCAAAAGTGTTTTTGTCTTTTTTTAAGTATTGATGAAAAAAATCTACAAAAATAATAACATAGCTGAAGAATTTAGCCTCACTTGGATTTGTAGCACATAGAATTAGGCTAGGTAGTCTTACATAGAAGTAATGATTTTTTATTTATTTATTTATTTTTATTTATTTTTTTTTTTTTTTGTCGAAGATATCTGTCTCTTCTATATCCTGCGAAGTATATACGCTTTGGTAAACACGACGAGCTAATAAAGAACCGCTAGAACAATTTTAGTTTCTAATTCAATGCCGAAAATATGCCCCTCTGCTTAGGGCATGATGATGTTTAGTAAGATATTTTCAAAAATGGTTTTGGTCTGAGAATTTTCATGAATATTCCTTTTAAAGCGTAGCTGCTCGACGAGATACGGCTAGCAATGCACTTTCAGAATATTAGTAATAATTAAAAATTAGTAATAGACCGACGCTTTCTTTTTTCTTATGGGACCAATTCGTCTTTCTTTCTCTATACATGTCTGTTTATTTAATGTCTGGTACATCTATTCGTTTGCTTTTATGCTCAATTTTCTTGATCGAAATTTACCCAATTAGATTTTTTTTACTTTTCTCACATGCGCATATTTGTTTAGTTTTGCTAGTTAATTTTGTATTAGGTGAGTCTTAACGTATGGATCTTCGTATCAAGTGGTGTTGTTAACCCGTTATAATTAAGCAAAACGTCTTCCTGTTTTTGTTTATCTCTTCTTTTTATGGTTAATATGTTTGTTATCGTAGTAAAGATTGTAATTGAACTTTAAGCTGGTACTTTCTTCTCTTTTTTTTATCATTTCACTTTATATATATGTATATATATATATATATTATTTCTTAGGGCTGCTATTGATATGCATGGTACTGGATCCGGTGGAACCCGTAATATTTCTGGCAACACTTTGCTCCATGAAGACCTAGAAAAAGAACTAGCGTCAGTTCATGACAAAGAGAGTGCCCTTCTCTTTACTTCCTGCTATGTTGCCAATGACACAACCTTGTTTACCCTTGCCAAGTATGTATTTAAATATAATTCAAAGTTGTAAAGGTTTTTGCCTGTTGTTTATATACAGAGAGAAAAGAAATCATCGATTAAATCCTCTTTTCGATTTTCCTTCTCTTTAAAAAAATAAATAAAATTGCTAATGCTAGCTTCTGGCATTTGAGATTTTGAAATCCATAAAATGTGGAAAGATCAACTGCCCTCTCAGTGCCTCACTATTAGTTTCAACAGGATCATATGGCGATGAGGGGGGGGGGTATAATTCTGTTATAACTTAGAACCATGGCTTTGCAGTGGAACTCATTTGTAAAAAATTCTCTGTGAAAACGGAGGGAAGGGGGTGCCCTCTTTCCAAAAGATCCTGTCCTTTACACAGCCTTTAAAAAGTATCTGTGTTTATATTTACACGGATTTGTCTAGAAAGAAAAAGTTATATCTTTCTATTTTTGTAATTTTCACTAATATTTGCACGAATATTTACTGAAAAAAATATAATTTTTTTTACTTTTATAACTTTAATAAATCAAAAAATTTTAGCATTTTGATTATTAAATATCAGTATATGTATATTAAACCGACAATGCACATTCATTTGTATTTTTTCAGTAAAGTGCAAATTTTGTTCAAGGGTACATGTATGCCCCTGATAAATCTTATCGTTATTTTTCTCCCTAACGCAACTTTTCAACGCAAAAGCCCTTTGTCCTTTGCCCTTTGAATTTCCAATCGAATGAACCTGTTTTGAAGTTTCTACGACAACGCCTTCTTATATAAACCTTATATGCCCCCAGGGCATAACTTAAAACCCTTGCCCTGGGGGTTGTGGGGGAGTGTCTTCCTAAAAAACATATTTTCTATCTGGAAATCAACTAGCCTACGCTGAACAAAATGGCTAACTCAAAATTCTGATTGGATGTGTTAGGGTGAATGATGGGCGTGGGGGGAGGACTAGTTGCCCTCCAATCACTTTCGACTTTTAAAAAGGGCACTAGCCCTTTGAATTTCCAATCGAATGAGCCTGCTTTGAAGTTTCTACGACAACGCCTTCTATAAAAACCTTATATGCCCCCAGGGCATAACTTAAAACCTTTACCCTGAGGGTTGCGGGGGAGTGTCCTCCTCAAAAACATATTTTCTATCTGGAAATCAACTATGCTGAACAAAATGGCTATCTCAAAATTTTGATTGGATGTGTTTGGGGGAATGATGCGCGTTGGGGGGGGGGGGGCTAGTTGCCCTCCAATCACTTTCGACTTTTAAAAAGGGCACTAGCTCTTTGAATTTCCAATTGAATGAGTCTGTTTTGAAGTTTCTACGACAACGCCTTCTATAAAAACCTTATATGCCCCCAGGGTATAACTTAAAACCTTTACCCTGAGGGTTGCGGGGGAGTGTCCTCCTCAAAAACATATTTTCTATATGGAAATCAACTAGCCTATGCTGAAAAAAATGGCTATCTTAAAATTTTTATTGGATGTGTTTTGGGGAATGATGGGCGTGGGGGGGGGGCTAGGTGCCCTCCAATCACTTTCGACTATTAAAAAGGGCACTAGCCCATTGAATTCCCAATCAAATGAGCCTGTTTTGAAGTTTCTACGACAACGCCTTCTATAAAAATCTTATATGCCCCCAGGGCATAACTTACAACCCTTGCACTGAGGGTTCTGAGGGGGTTATCATCCTAAAAGACAAAATTTCCAGAACTTTCAACTACGTTGAACAAAATGGATATCTCAAAATTTTAATTCGATGTGTTTGGGAAAATGGTGGGCGTGAGAGGGGCGTTGGTCGCTATCCAATCACTTTCAACTATTAAAAAAGGCACTAGCCCTTTCAATTTCCAATTGAATGAGCCCTTTTGAAGTTTCTACGACAACGCTTTCAATAAAAACTTTATATGACCCCAGGGCATAACTTACAACCCTTGCGCTGAGGGCTGTGGGGGGAGGGGTTGTCATCCTTAAAGACCTAATTTCCAAAAAATGGCTATCTAAAAATTTTGATTGGATGTGTTTGGGGAAAAGTTGGGCGTGAGAGGGGGTTAGTTGCCCTCAAATCACTTTCGACTATTAAAAAGGGTACTAGTCCTTTGAATTTCAAATCGAATGAGCCCTTTTTCAAGTTTCTACGTCAAAGATTTCAATAAAGACCTTATATGCCCCCAGGGCATAACTTATAATCCTTGCCCTGAGGGTTTTGGGGGAGTGTCCTCCTCAAAAATATGTTTTCTATCTGGAAATCAACTACCCTGAACAAAATGGCTATCTCAAAATTTTTATTGGATGTGTTTGGGGGAATGATGGGTGTGGGGGGGCTAGTTGCCCTCCAATCACTTTCGACTATTAAAAAGGGCACTAGCCCTTTGAATTTCCAGTCGAATGAGCTTTTATTGAAGTTTCTACGACAACGCCTTCTTTAAAAACCTTATATACCCCCAGGGCATAACTTAAAGTCCTTGCCCTGAGGGATGTGGGGGAGTGTCCTCCTCAAAAACATATTTTCTATCTGGAAATCAACTACGCTGAACAAAATGGCTATCTCAAAATTTTGATTGGATGTGTTTGGGGGAATGAGGGGCGTGGGGGGCTAGTTGCCCTCCAATCACTTTTGACTATTAAAAAGGGTACTAGCCCTTTGAATTTCCAATCGAATGAGCCTGTTTTGAAGTTTTTACGACAACGCCTTCTATAAAAACCATATATGCCCCCAGGGCATAACTTAAAACCCTTGCCCTGAGGGTTGTGGGGGAGTGTCCTCCTCAAAAACATATTTTCTATCTGGAAATCAACTACGCTGAACAAAATGGCTATCTCAAAATTTTGATTGGATGTGTTTGGGGGAATGATGGGTGTGGGGGGGGGCTAGTTGCCCTCCAATCACTTTCGACTATTAAAAAGGGTACTAGCTCTTTGAATTCCCAACCGAAAGAGCCTGTTTTGAAGTTTCTACGACAACGCCTTCTATAAAAAACCTTATATGCCCCCAGGCCATAACTTAAAACCCTTACCCTGAGGGTTGTGAGGGAGTGTCCTCCTCAAAACATATTTTCTATCTGGAAAACAGCTACGCTGAACAAAATGGCTATCTCAAAATTTTGATTGGATGTGTTTGGGGGAATGATGGGCGTGGGGGGGGGGCTAGTTGCCCTCTAATCACTTTCGACTATTAAAAAGGGCACTAGCCCTTTGAATTTCCAATCGAATGAGCCTGTTTTGAAGTTTCTACGACAACGCCTTCTATAAAAACCTTATATGCCCCCAGGGCATAACTTAAAATCCTTGCCCTGAGGGTTGTGGGGGGGGGGGTGTCCTCCTCAAAAACATATTTTCTATCTGGAAATCAACTATGCTGAACAAAATGACTATCTCAAAATTTTGATTGGATGTGTTTGGGGGAAAGATGGGCGTGGGGGGGGGGGCTATTTGCCCTCCAATCACTTTCGACTATTAAAAAGGATACTAGTCCTTTGAATTTCCAATCGAATGAGCCTGTTTTGAAGTTTCTACGACAACTCCTTCGATACGAAGTGCCCGGGTATGGAGAATAAACCAAAAAACAACACATTGTGCCCACATCGTTCTTCACTTAGGCAGCGCTAGCGCGCTGCCTATGAAAAGGAAGGGAAGATTGTCTACGATTAGGGCAGTAAACGTTTAAGTTTCTTTTATTCCAACACTGCCTTATATAAACCTACGAACAATGTACTAAACTATAGCCATATTACTTCAACGTCTGCCTAGTCGCACACCTGCTTAGTTCTCTCTGGGTATTTTTTTTTTTTTGTGCCTCCTTAAAGTGCCTCAACAGTCTTATGCCAGATATATCATAGCAGTGGCTTTTACCTCACAGTAAATTTTGCACTCGGTTTTGTTACACTTCTTATAGAAAGGGAGAATACTCTGGAAAGGAGTTATTCCTTTGAACTTCCTTAAGGATGCCTTGTACCTGTTCCATAGAGCCTTGTGGACACTCTTTGTATAATCCTGAGTGTAGGCAGCCTACACGAGGTCCTATTTGGTTTTCTATAGCCTTGATCGCTTTGAGAATTTTGGCTCTAGCTGGAGCGTCCAACTCGACAAAATAGGGTTGCTTTGCAACACTAAGGAGGAAAGTATCGGGGGCTGGTGATGAACACAAAAATGTTATAATTTAGAGATTCCCGGTGGGCCTAACCCAATAATGGGCTTCCTGTTCTGACCCGAAATAATTTCGACATTCAGCAGGAAATAATGCAATTTTGTTTTTATCATTGAAAATAGAGGTGTGTCACTTGGCAGCGTATTATTTTTATCAATATTAATGAGCGTTGCGATTGATATCGATATGAAAGTGTGTTACAATAAAAAAGAATGTTACCAGTTATTAATTGACACCAAAATAAGAGATTTATCTTTAATCAAAGTCTTTATGCAATTTTGTATGTAGAAATGGATTTATATTAATTGAAAAATAAAGCAAAAAAATATTCGAAAAGATTTGAAGCAGGGTTAATTATGTCGGATTAGCGTATGTAATAATACATCTACCTATGTAGTTGTTCTGGTCCATAACACTCAGATTTGAAAACAATAGCGTGACATTATGCATCGGGTACCTAAAGCAAGAGACAATCTCCTGCTGTACGGTCAGTAAGTTTTGTTAAATAAAATGGTGGCGAATTTACGTGTAGTTTTGGTAAGTCTACCCTGTTTCTTCCCATGGCTGATGTATCAAGTTGAAACTTATAGGATTTTTCCTTTTTGGGCTAGGGAGGGGTGAGGAAAGAGGACTTCAAATTTTGTGTTGGGGGGGGGATATTTTCTGGTCCTCTGGTCCTTTTTTTCTCTTTTTCTATGCCTGTCTTCCGACAGGCTCTGCTTCTATTCTGCAATATCCAACCAGGAGATAATTCAATGTTCATTTTAATGTTGAAGTTATACTATGTTAGATTTTTCAGTGATGTAACCAATGATCATAACAAAATTAATTACTTGATTCTGATCCCCCAAGTATTTTCGTGGGAAACTCAGAAGTGAATAATTTTACAGTATTTGCCTTCCATCGAACTCAATAAGAACCCAACTTTAGATGTGGTCTTTCGGCTTATCTTGAATTTGCCACTTCAGGAGCTAAATTACCAGATTAAATATGCAAAGTCACTGTTGATCAGTGGAAAAGTTTGCATTCCAAGTGGGCTATGGGAACCAGATTGGATGGGGGTATAGAACCAATGCAAAGCCGGCTTACAGATCTATAAAAATGAAATCTGGCTTTAGAAATTTGCCATGTTTAACCACATTTTTTCTCTTTTAATTTAAGAGCCCTGCCGGGATGTCATATTTTCTCAGATGAGGGGAATCATGCTTCAATGATTCAAGGTATAAAAAATAGTGGCGTTCCTAAGCACATTTTCAAACACAACGATCCTGTACATCTTGAACAATTACTTTCAAAAGTAAGTTTTTTTCTTCTTTTTTTTCTTCGAAACAGTCTTAGTTTTTTACCTATCATGTAGATCTTCGTTTATTTAATGCAAACTTCAAGGTTGTGATGTGGCTGCACCACTGACAAAATGGCGTAAGCATTTTTCAAATGAGCCCCGAATTGGCCTAGGATGCCTATTTGATCCTTCATCTATGCTACCAGACTCGTATCGTGTGTTTTTTTTTTCAAGATTTTGACCTTATATTATGTTCCTTCCTGTCTAAATCCTCTTAAGTTTAACACAAAATTTGTTTAGTTTTTTTTTTTGTGGGACTACTCTCCTAACTTTAAGTGCTAAGGCCCAGTTTTTGTGTGAGCTCTTTTTTTTCTAAATTCGTGGCGCAAGGAACTTTCAAGTATTTGATTTACCATTAGTCTCTACATCGCTCCATCACGAGGTTTGATGAATTGTAACCAGGTAAAAGACGCCTTGTTGGGTGGTTAGCCCAACAAGGACTGGGGGTCTCCAAAAGCTAGTGCATTCTTTGGAGGGGGAACGGAATCGAATCACCTTATATCTTCATATCCTCAGCATTGGACGTGGTGCCTTGGCAAAGGTTTACTTACGCGGATTTGGAGCGGAGTGTTTTCATGAAACTCTTCCAGCTTAATTTTATTCTCAAGATTAGTGAAGAATAAGCCGTGTCCTTCGCCTTATCAAAGTGTATAAAGTCTTTTCCATTACAACAGACGATCACTCGTATGGGCTGTGTAGGAACCAAATAAAGGAAGCCTTTTTTTTCTTTTTCTTCTTTCTTTTGTTTATCGTCGAAATACCAACTAACTCTTGACTCTTATGTTAAAAAGATATTTCTTGAAAATGAAGAATAGTCTAAGATGAAATGTTAATAAAATAAATGCTGGTCATATAATTCTAAATAGTCAAGAGTTAATACTCAAAGAGTTAATTTGATTAACTCTCAATTAAAATGTACCGTCTTTGAAATGTGGTTTATGGTCGTTGGTGTAGCTTACTAAGTCAAAAAATAGATTAACTCGTGTTTAAGCTGTGATAATTATCTTAACACGTTTTATTCGTGTGTTGGTGTGTAAGGGCATTTTTTAAAGTTTTTCTTTGACATTCACCATGGATTCCAGGCATTGAAGTTTTCGTTTATTGTCAGTCTATACCATTAATAGTAAAATTCCTGTTGGCCACTTAGGACCCTTGCATTTAATACAATCAATTAGGGTTATCGCTTCTAGTGACAACACTAATTAATTTCGGTTGTGAATTAGTGTTGCATTAGCTTAAATACATGAGTTTTTTTCTCTAGTAATATTTGTTATTCTTCGTGTTTCTAGTGATTTTACACAATTTTTTTTTCTTTTCTAGTTTTGCTTTATGTATAACTCTAAAAGGATAAGTTACCCTTATTTCCGAGGAAACTTTCGAAAAGCTGACAATTCGCTAAATACTTTTTCTAAAAAAAAGCCAAGTGAAGATGTGACTGTAGTAAGCTTTCGTTTTTAGACTTTTTGGTTTAGTCATGTGTTTCTTCACGTTTCAGTAGCAATCCTGTCACAAATCTTGTACATATTAAATATTTCCATATTTTCTTCTTTCTATTTTTCAAGCAGCGTGTCTTAATAAATGTTGTTCATAATCTCTTATTTATATTTTCAGTAATTGTTATCACCTTTATGCGTAAATTTTTTTTAGCATTATTCTTCACATCTCAACGTTTTCACAGCCTATTGACTTGTATAGCACCATTTTTTCCTTAAGCCTTTGGTTGTAAACCGAAAAGATACTTATCTTTTCAGTATTTACCATAATCTTTCTAACTTTTGCTGATCAACTGTAATTTCCATTATAGCATTATGTATTATCGTATAGACTCTAGGCCTGTGTAGTGTCTTTGAGTATTTAAGGATAAGATTTTATGAGTTCGAAAAATCTCTTCGTCTATCTCCATGGAAAGGGGCTACGCCCGTCTAGCATGTAAATAGCAGAAACCATAGTTTCAATTTCTTGCTAAATCTTATTTTAAAGTTCATAGAAGATATGACATAATAAGGAAAATTTGCAAAAAGTGCATTATTGGGACAGATGTTAGTCTTATTTTTATTTAATTTATACTTGCTTAGTTTTGCTGTAATGAGAAATATTGTCAAGTTCTCAGTTTCAATGAATATAAAAAGAAGCATTAACGGAGTAAACTCATTCTAATTTGTCACTATTTTTGTCGTAATGCAAAATATCACTTAATGTATATTCGTTAAGCCCCATTCGCAATTGACTTTTACTAACAATATGAGATTCAGCCCATTTCGAAAACCAGTTTTATCTAATGCTTATGACCTAGTGTAGACTAAATTTGAAACCAACAAAGGCTGTAATTTCTTATCTTGATAAGAAGGGAGACTCAATTCAATTCATCTCCTGATTATGATAGGGCAACCCAATCAGACTATTTTGAAGAGTCTTCTAGTTTGTTAGCCCTAACTCCTGCAATTCAATTAAAATTTGGTTTTGGATAGATTCTATTCTGTAGGCCAGTTAGACATCACTGTAAACGGGTTCAGATTCAGCTGGTTCTAAGATTTGCTATTGCCTGAATTTTGGTATTAGTAAAAGTTGATTATGAATATGCCTTTTGTTTTGTATATTTTTCACTAAAGACTCGATGTTAATTTGCTGAGTCGTCTTAAGTAATTGGGTTATTTACATTCTAGGTGGATCGTAATGTCCCAAAAATAGTTGCATTCGAAACAGTACATTCTATGACTGGTGCTATATGCCCTCTGGAAGAGCTTTGCGATGTTGCCCACAAATACGGAGCTATCACTTTCGTTGACGAAGTTCACGCTGTGGGTCTTTATGGTGAACGAGGTGCAGGCATTGGGGAGCGAGATGGCGTTGCTGACAAGATTGATATTGTTTCTGGTACTCTTGGTAAGTATTTATGTGGAAATATGATTGTGATTTTCTTCTTCTCCCTCACTGTCTTTCCCTTTTTTCTTATATCATAATCTATTTGTTTTTTCACTTGATCTGAAAAACAGACGAAACTTGTTCTGAAGACTGAGAAGACAAAGAACAACCTTTAAAAAAAAGCTCTGAAAAAGGTGAGTATTCTGCTTTTTTTTATTATATTAGCTTTGCCATAAAAGTTTTGGTGGCTAAATATTCTAAGACTTTTGTTTTTTGGGTACTATTCCTTCGTTGTGGCTTGGGCTACTTGTTTTATTAAACTAATATAAGATTTAAACGAAAAAGTTTTTGCGTACGTGCGGTTATGCAACTTAATCATGCCAGCATAGCATGATGTCTATCTTTTCACATTTCTACTACACGTGACATGCTACATGTGATTTTTCAAACATTCTGGTTTATTTTTTAGCAAGAAAGAATCATTACTTGTTCCACGAATGACAACTTCTTCGTAAGTTCATGGTTTTTTATGCTTCGAAATGAAAGGTCAGCTGTTTCTCTAACCAGTGCTATGCTGTTTTTCAGTCCCAATCTTAGTTTTTCAGTAATCACCTGGGTTTATTTGTCCCCCCCCCCCTTCCCCCCTGGCGTGCGAGTAGCTCTCGCTCGCCATGATTTACCAGAGGAGGCTTGGACCGTTAATAAATACAAATCAGTAGTAAGTACGTTTCATCAAATTTGCAACTATAAACACAGAGAGAGAAGCGGTGATTAAGTAGAAAGAAAATCAAGATATATACTTCTTCCATAAATTTTTGGAATCATGAAATGTAACTGCAGTAGGAAAAGTACTGATTTGGCTTTCAACAAAATCACTGTTGCCCATCTTAATAATCAAGTATTATATTGTAACAGTGTGATTACTCAAATTGATGCCACAAAATAAAACAAACATCCTCTTGTATCGATTAGTTTAGGAGTGAAATATTATTTTCTTATTATAAATTGTACCTCTTCATTTCATAATAGTTTCAGTTTCTGTTTTCTTGCCATAGTTGTTCTCAGGGGCGTCGTTTGGGGGTGGCAAAGGGGGTAGTTGCCCCCCCCCCTAATAATATGGAAAGAAAAATATTATACATCTCATGCCCTTTGACTATCCAGATATGGGCTCCTCTTGCCCCCCCCCAATAAAAATGCTGGAGATTCGCCCCTGGTTGTTCTAATACTTGTTCGAATCATTTTTATTCGTTTAATTGTATCGCCGTGCTACAACACCAGGTTTCTCAGTGCAACAGCTACGTCCGAATATCTAAAATTAATTTGAATCTAATATAGTATTTTCTAAAGGTAACCTATTTTTTAATGGAATTTGTAAAAAAAGATTATCTTAAGAGGATTAGGAAAGCTTATTTTGAGCTATAATTTTGTAGAAATTCTCTTTTCCCTGGGGCTTTTGTTACGGGAGAGGATTTTTTTAATTGGACTTATTACAGCTTTAAATTAACTTAATTCTGGTGCAGTTTATATATATATATGTATATATATATATATATATATATATATATATATATATATATATATATATATATATATATATATATATATATATATATATATATATATATATATATATATATATATATATATATATATATATATATATATATATATATATATATATATATATATATATATATATATATATATATATATATATATTAGTAGGTGTTTCTAGATCTATGTAGGTATGACATCTTTTATATAAAGGAATAATACCCTTTTTCCATTAATTGTAATTTGGAAGTTATTACTTTTTGACAAAATAAATTAAATTTTTGCGTCGACTTTTTTTTTTTTTTTTTTTTTGATAAATTTTCTGTAATGGAGTTTTAGCTTTTCCCCACTGAGTTGGCTATTTATTCCTCTGTAGTAAAACTGTTTATGATACAGCATAAAGCAAAAAGCATATCAACTATTACAGAGTCGTTTTTACTATTTTTCTATTTTTTTTTTTTTTTTTTTTTATTATTAATTCTGAGCTACAGACTATTATCGTATTTCTTTTGAACCTTTCATATCTAGTATTACTAATTATTACTTTTTATTTCACAATGCGGATTGACGCTTTTGCGCTTTAGAACGAAATAGACAACATCTGTAAGTAATCTGTCATCCCAATGACCCCCTTGATGCCCGTGTCT
Organism: Artemia sinica; assembly: GCA_027921565.1. Taxonomy (NCBI): domain Eukaryota; kingdom Metazoa; phylum Arthropoda; class Branchiopoda; order Anostraca; family Artemiidae; genus Artemia; species Artemia sinica. The sequence goes on from CM051264.1 coordinate 49,782,576, forward strand.
TAACCATAATGATGATATTAGAATGAAGCCAAGTTCAAAATGTTATCTCTTTTCTAAGATTGTAGCAGGTGTTACTTTAACCGATGTCGTGTGCGTACTTTGCACTCGTCAGTAGCTTCCAATGTCATTGAAAACAGATGCTAGATAAGACATTAAAAAAAAAATTACGAAGGAAGGTCTGGTCTCAAACAGATTAAAACTTTAAGAAAAAAAGCCTATATATTCATCAGAAGTTTCCTGTTGGTGGATGAGGTCTTTAGTAGGGGAAAATTGACTTTAATTATTAGGAAATTCATTTGCCTTATTATGGTTTAAAGGCGTTTGCCAAATTCGTCCCGTGCATACCAGTTTATAGGTAATTAGCTTTTGGAAAACCTTTACTGTCTGGAAGGTTTTGCAATCCATTTGAAATGAGACTATACACAGTGTATATGTTACCATGAATATCTGAAATTGGTGAATGTCGACATTCACCGGCGAATGTCCGAAATACCTTTGATTTGACCTGCTTTGCCAGTCAGCTTTTTCAGTCTTGTGCATGGTTTGATGTTGACAGGTTAGGTTAGGTTTTTACCCCATTTCAAATATTTATAACCTAACATAACTTTAAGTTTCACCATCAAAGCTTGTATAAGACTGAAAAAGTTGATTCGCAAAGCTGATTGAATCCAATCAGAGAAAAAGGAATTTCGGACATTCACAACAACATTTACATGTAATGTACGTGTAAGGCACACGTTATGGGGCGTTTTGATTGTTTTTTTCTTTTGTTCTAGAATAGTTTCTTTGGATAGAAAATGCTTATTTTTCTTTAGTTTTTTAGGGGGGGGGTCAAATTGAACTTCTTGAAAATGAAATCAGTCTTTTTATCATCCTTTTTTCAAGTCCCTCCGTATGACTTTTGTACTAATTTATTTATTACCTTTTACACTTACCTAATTAAAATGCTTCTGGTTGTGGAGGGAGGGGGGCTTACTTTCTAATTAAATTTCTTGGAAATGTAATCATCACTTTTAATATCCTATTTTTGGTACTTCCTAACGAAATTTATGCTAAATTATTGTTCACCTTTTTATAGACACCTAACTAAAATGCTTCTGTTTATAGAGAGTAGGGGGGGATACTATCAAACTAAGCTTCTTGAAAATAAAACCAGCGCTTTTAATATCCTGTTTTTAAGTGCTTCTTTACAACTTTTGTGCTAATTTATTTATTACCTTTTTACATTTACAGAATTAAAATGCTTCGATTTGTAAAGGAGAAGGCGGGGGGACTCTATAACTGTACTTCTTGAAAATTTAATCAGGGCTTATAATATTTTATTTTGAACTGTTTCCTCTAAAAACTTTCGTGCTAATTTATTTATTCTCTGTTGGCCCATAATGAATTAAAACGTGTTTATATAAAGGAAGGACATTTTTTGATAATTTATTGCCAATATCTGTCGATAGATCTCTTTAGTTAGCTTTCGGGCAGAAGCTTATCTTTTTTTTCTTCTCAAAATAAAGCAGGATGTCTTAAACATCTTAAATTTTTGCTTGGTTTCCTTCTAAATACTCGTAAAACACTTTTGAAAAGTATGCATAGAATAATCTATGTGACAGAAGCGTATATCTTATATGATTAGAATTTCTTCTGTTAGTTTCTCCACAAATTTTGTATTAATGGTCTAAATAATAGTATAATAATAATAATATTGAAATCAGTCAAGTTAAAAAAGCTAAATAATTGGAATCGAAAAGGCCTTTTTCCAAGTATTTGTAATCAAATTTTTCAATCCGAACACGTGTTTGATGCCACTGTTTACGGATTTGTTTTGAGTATTGAGTTTCTAGAGGGATCTAACGCAGCTATAACATTCCCAGACAGATAATTTCAGTTTTGGGCTCTAAGTTGATTTAATAAGATTTGATCTATCTGTTTTGCAACAATAATGTTTGTTACTTTCTCCTGTCAAAGTTGTTGTCGTTAAAAAATTCTTTTCACGTGACAAAATTAGTAAAATAGTTTGGAAAACCCCCGCTGGTTCGCTAGTGTCTAAATTTATCTTGATGTTAAAGTGACTTTTGAATATGCTGTGGTTAGCCCATATAAAAGACAAGAATTGACCAGAAGCTACATTACTCTGTAAGATTGGAATCGAATGTTATGCTTATCTTCAGCAAAGGCGGTGGTAATTCTCAAAAGGGTATAGAGCCCTAGAAACTTTGCTGCTCTTACTCTGCACAATCTCTCCAGGTGAGGCTGCCAGCCACTATGTAATTGACTGGAACTAAATTTAAAACAGATGTAGCAGTATCGGTTTTGTTTTAAAAGCTACTATTGCTTACAGCTGTAAGGTATAATTTTAGGAAAACCTGATATTTATTGTCTCATTGTAATTTTCAGGCAAAGCGTTTGGAAACATTGGTGGGTATGTAGCAAGTTCATCACTCTTCATTGACATGATTCGTAGTTATGGTGCCGGCTTCATTTTTACAACTGCACTTCCGCCTCCTGTTTTGGGTGGTGCTATTGAGGCAGTAAAACTTTTAAGCTCAGATGAAGGTCGAACGCTACGAGCTCAGCATCAGGCCAACGTTCGTTACTTGAGGAACAAATTGAAGTCTGCCGGAATATCTGTGGAACACACGCCTTCTCATATTATTCCTGTGTTTGTAAGTAATGATGTTCTCTAGGATAAGAGAAGGCTCGTAACAGGCGATTGTTAAACGCAAATCTTGTGATTGTTCCGTTACAGAACAGTTGATATATTTCCATAAATCCTATTCTTTTTTAAAGATAAATGCTAGTGAAAGTTTGTTTTTTACCAACTGATTTTTTAAGACTAATAATTAATTTTTCTTGCACCATTAAAACAAGTGAGGAATTTAATTTTAATCTATGCATTGGTTATATAAATGAAAGCTACCTAGTTTTACTTTTTTAGGGAGGAAGGACTTTGTGGAGGCATTAGCCTTGTCCTAAAATTCTGGAGAGTCCAGATTGTTCCTTATTATTATATGGAACGTTTCCTCGGAAATTAAAAAAAGTGTTTTTTTTGGAAATTTTCAAAACTTTTGGAAACAATCTACCCTGGCCCCATGGGCTTGATTGAAATTTCAATTGATATGCAAAAGGTTCTTTATTTCATAAGCTTTAATTTTCTCTGACCAAGCCTTACCGTTTTTTTTTTCGCATTTAACTATTTTTATATGAATCCTACTAGTATTTAACTACAATTATGAGGATTATGATTATGTCAAGTTATGTTTCTACACTCCGGACTTGTTCCTGTGAAAGGTGTAAGGTGTATCAGAGTCCATGTGAAAAAAAAACCTTAATCCATTTATTAACAGAACATAAGAGGACTTTAAGAACGAAAATGAATCATTTGATCAGTTTTATATCGTTGAAATTAAGTATAACGATTTTAGTATTGAAAAACATCTGGAATGTTTGGAATACGTTTTTTTTTTTTTTTTTTTTGTTTTTTTTTTTGTTTTTTTTTTTTTTTTTTTTTTTTTTTTATGAGTTTTCAGAATATTTGAAGATCAATATCTAGTACAAGCCTGATAAAAACTGCTAGTAATTGTAAACTGGTGTTAAATTTGAATCAAGATCCCTCAGTATGACAAAAAAGTGCATATGTATACTTCAACATTTGGACGGCCCTATCTTATGATCCCTTACAATGTGGAAATACAAAATACGTTCTTCAGCATGATTCTGACTCTTTCAAAGGTAGGCAAATAAAAGTACAAAACAAGCAAATAAATAAAAATAGATGTAAAATATTTAAATGAAAAAAAAAACAAAGCAAAAAAAATTGAATAATAATGAAAATAAAAATGAAAAATAGCCTAATATAATTGGGAATCTGAGCCTTATTTGAAATTTGGCCTGTAATATCCTAATTTGGCCACAGTTTTATTGTAAATATGTCTATCTCAGTGTTGAGGCCGGCATGTCCTGATAACACCTCCAAGGGATCCATCAGACTAGCCACGGGAGGAATATTTTCTTCATGCCCCTTAAGTGTCCAAATCTAAGTCCTAAATGGTTCCTTTCATGGGAGGAACAGGCTTAATGTGACACATTTTTATTTGAATCACTTATAGGTTGGCAACCCAATCCTGACAACCAAGATTTCTGACGAGCTTATTCGAAGCTATGGCCATTATGTTCAGGCTATCAACTACCCTACTGTTCCTAAGGGCCAAGAAAAGCTCCGAATCGCACCGTCGCCCCACCACACTATTGAGATGATGGATGAATTTGTTGAAGATATGGTCAAAGTTTGGAGAGATGTTGGTCTTGAATTTAAAGGCCTCAAGTGTGGAAAGGTAACATGCTCTATGCCTATTTTTTGTTTTGAAGAAATTGCCCCTTTTTTTGGAAGCTTGCCCCCTATGTAGTACTTATCATTCCTGAATCATCTTTAAATCTTTAATCTCATTTGATATTTTTTTAAACGCATTTTCGAATTTTTCGCTACTACGGGCTACGCGCTACTTCGGTCTTTAAAAGATATTACCTCTAACTGTTTCCACGGTTGGTGAGCTACGAGAATTTTGTAGTAAATTGAAAAGCTGTCGCTTTTCCATTTATGATCTTAAACTCAGTTGAGTGAATTTTCTGTCGAGCGGTTGAGATTGATCTTTTTATGGGGGGGGGGGGGGGTATAATGAGAAAGAAGTTTTTTACTTTAAATACACTGTTAATTTTTTTTTTTTTTGCCTTCATCTTTACATATATGCTGTAAATAACAAGTAACGTGTTTTTTTACATTAAACTTTTAAGACACATTCACCTCGTTTGCGTTCTCATTGCAAGATGTACTTTAGCTTCAAGACAGACTCATAATGTCCAAATTCGCTTCATTTCACATCATTTGCCTTCTTAGTTTTATAACTGATATCTGTAACTCCCTCGGTTGAGCTTTGACAGGAATTCGCTGTAATAAGCGTGATAAAATTCAAGGGTTATGCCAAAAACAGATCATTATGGAAAAAAATAGTTTTAAAAAAATAGGTTTCACAGAAACATAAAATTTGCTGATATTGTTCAAAAAGTAAATGACTAAAAATTTTATTAAATTTACATAACTATAAGATAAATTATAAAACATCCGTATAATTGAAAGATGTTGGGTCAATTATTTATTTATTTCCATCTGTGAAAGAAAACCTTGAATCTGTATTGATTTTATTTTCACAGACCACACTGCCTTTCTTTGACGAAATGAATAAGATTTCAATAGGGATAAGTCCTTTATTAGACAGTGAAAAAGTAAATGCAAAAGTTCTGAATATCTTGCTTAAAATAAAAAAATCAAAATTTTCAACGAAAAAAATAAATCAACGTTTTATATATGGGGATGATAGACCAGGAAAATTTTATAACTATAAGTTCGGCAACATTTCGTTTACAATAAGAAGAAGAAGAAGATTGTGCCAACTTAATTAAGAATTATAAATATAGCAACATTTTGTTTGCAATTAGAAGAAGAAGTTTGTACCAACCTTATTAAGAATCCAACGTGAACTTAAGCCAGATTAAGGAACTAAAGACTTTGAATGAACTCAGTTAATAAACTTTTTATTATTGAGTTTATGCAATAGCGTAAACTTAATAATAAGCAATTTAATTATTTAATTATGTTGTACGTTCTTTTTTTCTTGCCTTGTCAAGTAGAAACGTCGTTGTAGGTTGGGACAGGCAATAAAGTTGGTCATGCAAATCACTACCAGAACTCTTCCGTGCCCTTTCCTACATCCTTGCATAAGATAATATAATAACATGTTTTGTAGTACAACGTAAATTTAGCCCTAGAGCTACGATTGTTTGTGCAAATAAACCTCTCTCTCTCTCTTTCTCTCTCTCTCATCTCTCTCTCTCTCTCTCTCTCTCTCTCTCTCTCTCTCTCTCTCTCTCTCTCTCTCTCTCTCTCTCTCTCTCTCTCTCTCTCTCTCTCTCTCTCTCTCTCTCTCTCTCTCTCTCTCTCTCTCTCTCTCTCTCTCTCTCTCTCTCTCTCTCTCTCTCTCTCTCTCTCTCTCTCTTTCTCTCTCTCTTTCCCTTTCTCTCGCCCTCCCTCGGTTAAAAAAATCGAAAAGAGCAATACCACATTTCAAAATGGAAAACAATTGGAGTATACCTTTGAGCAAGGGTGGATCCAGGATTTTTTTTCGGAGGGGGGGTTACTAATTTTTGACTCAGTTTTCGACTAATTTTACTGATTTTTACCTAGGTTTTACTAATTTTCGACTTATTTTCGACTCGGTCAAAAATTTCGGGGGAGGGGGGGGGGGGGGTCAAACCGGGTACCCCCCCCCCCTGGATATGGCCTTGCCTTTGAGTATGTTAAGGCTAGTAGAGATTACATCTTGTTTACAACGGCTTGGTATATACTATCCCCACAGTATAGATATAAAAAAAAATGGTTACCACCTGTACCCAAAATGGGCCCTTTGCCGTCAAAAGACTCTCTTCATACCCATGAAGCTGAAAGCTTGACAGTGACAGCATTGTTGATTTTAAAAATGCGAAGATAACTTGTAATAGGTAATATTGATTTCGGTTTCGGCTCGTGTATTGGATTTTGAAGTACTCTTTTATCATTAATTTATATCTTTTATTCATGGCAAAATATAACAAATAATCAGACTACTATATCCCCTTCTTCATCTTACAAATACTTTAAACTTAGGTATGAACCTTTTTTACCACCATTATCGCTGCAATCACTAGCGCATAATCCTCTTTGGAAAATTAATATCACCTGTTATTTCATTAGTAATAATTTTGAGCAGGGGTTTTCCATGATTTTCTATTTTCCTTAGGTATTTTCAATCTTGTGCTGGACTATAAACTGAACTCCTGGCGGTGTGTATTTTTGCAAAATTTTGGTTATTTCTGTTGGTGGAAACTGTTGGAAATTAGAGGGTAAAATGCATGGAATTTTTGGGGGGTCACAAATTGTCTAACACCGTGCTATTAAATTTATCTGATCTCTTTCTAAACTTATCTATCTCAAACTTATCTTTGAGCCGTTCCAGATGATTGTTTAGCACTCTAGACTTGAAAGTCTTTAACTGTGACGACAGGGGTTCGAGTCCTGGTGTCACTGGTTATTTGGTTTAGAACGGGTATCAGTGGCGTGATTATGTAAGCTCAGCCAGAGTCGACCCAGCTATAAATGGGTATTTGGAGAAATTTGGGGAAGGTAAACAGGAATATTGTGCGAAAGTTTAGGATGGGTGCCCCCCCCCTCATTGAACTTCCTGGGTGGAGGGCCATGAAACGGAGATCAGCAAATTCCAATGCCTTATTATTTACCTTACCTTTAGCTTTCCAAACTGGTGAATATGAAATGAAAAAAATTGACTTTTTGCTAATAAAAACAGCCAAATAAATAAAAATAGATTATAGTGGCATGTTTTTTTTTAATATTTTTTTTTAGTAGAGTTCTGTAATTTTTAAACTCGACAAGCTATTTTTTCCTAATTTCTCCAAATTTGCTATGAAAATAAGTCTATGGAAAGAATGCCGAAATTATAAGAAGATGATAAAGAATTTTCTGAAGACAGTGAATAAAATATAATATATAACCTAAGCGAATATTTCGGCTGTATAACCAACAGTCGTCTTAAGCGAAATATAGTGTAAAATAAAGAAAATAAACTAATTTACTCCAAAAACAAAATGATTCTCAAAGTAAAATAGAAATACATATATAAGTTTTTTATAGAGTCCTTGCGTCATTATCTCACAGGTGTTTGGCTTGGAATTATTAAAAAAAAAGACTATTGATTCATTCTATTTATTTATATATCGATATATACAATTTTTCATCGATGAGTCTGGGTTACTTTTGTAAGCTTGTAAACGTAATTCTAGTTTGGGAATTATTTTTAGCTGTCCAATCATTAACCATCTCAAACTCTCACGTTAAGTAGTTTAAACTATGGAATGAGAATGCTAAATAGCTATTGCTATCTACTAAATTACGTCTTTGTCTTCCAGGACTGCAACTTCTGCAAGAAGCCTCTTCTTTTTGATGCCTACGAGTCAAGATTGCGCGTTGACTGCAGTGAGAAGGACTGTCCTCTCGTTATGGCTACGGCTTAGTCACATTTACTGTGTTATTTTAGATTGCTAGGTGGCTTTTGGTAATTGGTGACATGGCATGATCATGAGAGACGATTCCATATTATGCTAACGCACCAGACCTAGGCTCTTTGGGGGACGGAATCATTTTTCTAAAAAATAGTTTCTAGGTCCGCTTCTACTTTTTGACGAAATTAACTCATTTTGTGTGTATCTTTCGGCTTGTGTAAAAAGTTCTTTTTCTAGTTTTCCAAATTTTTGTTTTGGGAGTGGGAAATTTGTATCATCTGTATATTTTCTAGTAAATTACCTTTAAATTCACATTTTTATCTTTTAAGTCATTTAAACTACACTTGAAAATCTTTCTTTATAGCAAGTCATTGATTTTAGTAAGAAAATATGTTCATTTAGTTAAAGAACATAGTAATATAATTGTTAATTATATAAGCTTTTTTCCTGGTGTGAAAAGAATAGATTGAATCCAGAACAATATCTGATTCATTTGAATCCACATTTTTCATTTTTTATGTTCTCAGATACCTTAACACCTGAATTGCAGCGGGATCATTAAATTACATTGTCAAATTGAGGGAATTAATAATATATTTAATTCGCTAGATTTTCTATGTTCAAAACTTGATTATTTCTAATTGAAAGTATGACTGCTCCATTTTTATTTATGTATGAGTTCTTCAGGCCGTTTTTTTCCGTTCCCCATTTAAGGAATCAACCAGTGACTCGTTTATATGTTTTCTGTCCATTAACAATGTAAAGTACAAATCGTCTCTCGTATTTGACCGTTTTATATTTTAATTTTCAAAATTGAAAGTCGTGAGCGACAAATGTCATTCTGGTGGTATTTTATGGAAAGCGTTTCTATTATACTCTTTATTTTTGCAGCTTATTTTTGTCTTAGTTTTATTAGGAAAACTCGTTTATACATTATATTAAGAAGCCAAGTTTGTTCAGAAACCCAAACAGAAATCATAAGCAACTGTAATCCTGCAGATAACAGTTATCCCAGGACGCAGGCCAAGGCCCTACCCAGGATTTTTTTTTCGGAGGGGGTTTTACCCCAAAAAATTTTAAGGGGGGGGGGGGGGGGGTACACAAAAAAAAACTCAAAAACGCATACAAAATTTGTTTATATCCATTTTTGTTGCGTTTTTACGATTCAGGAAAACATTTTTTTTGGGAGGGGGGGGGGGTTCAAACGCCCCTAAGTCCCTCCCTCTGGGTACGGCCTTGACGCCGGCTGTCAAGCCTTTCCTTTTGACGATGCAGGCTGTCGTCAAAAAGAAGATTATATTCATTTTCTAATCTACCAAAAGTGGAAGGGGGTAGGGCATAGAAAACTAATAGGGATAGAAAGGGCATAGAAAATGATACGGCAGCAGAAACTAAGCTTCCGCTGCCGTTTAATAAAGATGGTAGATCATATGGAAAAATACGAAACTTTAAATACTTTAGCCGAAACTATTCAAACTTGAACTTAAGTAAAAGCACCTATAAAACAATATTTAATGAATTTAAATTCATTAAAGAAAGCATTTAAGTTAGAAAGTATTGAAAGTATGAAAGTGTTCAATGAATCTAAGACGAAACTTTAAATACTTTAGCCGAAACCATTCAAACCTGAATTTAAGTAAAAGCACCTATAAAACAATAATGAATTTTAGCTGGTTAGAAAGGGACAACAATTTTATTGTTCTAGCATTTATTTTGGAATGGAAAGGAAGCTTTAATATTCAAGTATCTTCAACTAGTAATGCTTTCCAGAATTCTACTGACGCCGTTCATTTTTCCATATTTATTAAAGTGTTGACCCCCAAGAGGCACTAAAGTCTTCTATTTTCATGTTGAATTGCGATATAGGAAGTTTCCTAAGGCAGTCTGGAATTCTGTAGGTTTGTGGTGGCAAGCGTGGTCACAATTCTTGCAATTTTGGACCATGAGCCCTGAAAAAAGAGAGAACCATGAATCTTATGCAATAGAAATATAGAATCACGAAATATAAGTAAACTGGAGAGGATATACCTGTCCTAAAAGAAAAAAGGGAGGAAGCTCTAGATGCAATTCCTATAAAGACACTAGATTTCATATTTTATAAACAATATCTTTGCAAGAATGGTGTAATATAGTCTTCTGGAACCAGCAATGTCCGTCTGTTGAACTCTGAACGACCATAGCACTAAATCATTAAGCAAAGTATAAAAGTCAAAGAAGCTAAAATCGAATACCCAAGCAAAATAACACAAATAAAATTCAATCTAAAATATTTCAACTATTTCTCTCATTGGATTGTTGGACAGTTTTCCAAGATAATTTTTTTGAGCAATGGTCACCGGGGTTTATTTGACGAGACATTAGAAGGCATACCTTCATTTGTGAAGCAAAATTTTTGAGATTAATTTTATTTTGAGCAGCCGACGAAGGGAAACACTCAACTTCAACATGCTTCTTCAAAATAAAAGTATAAAATTTTAAATGAATCTGGTCAGGCTTTCCACTGAAACTTAGAAAAATAGATTGTCAAGCTTAGAAATCACAGAACTGTCTTGTCTTTGTTTAAGCAAGTTTCCACAAGCGGCAGTTCTTTCAGACATTCTTCTGCCTTGAAATCTTGCCGCAAATTCTCAATTTTCTCTCCTGATGGATTTTGTTGCTCTATGTTCAAATCATAACCTTTTCTAGCGAACTTTAGATATATATCAAATCTTCAGTGACAGGAGCATCTGGCGTACATCCCCTAAACCTGCTCAATCCTTCCACTACGCGTAGTTTTGCAATCAAAGTCCGCACAATCATAAAAGCTCTTTCTTTGCTGAGGATTCTTCAGGGCATCTCGCACCTATCATGAATCCTTCCAGGCCCTAATGGAAGTCCAGGACTAGCTTGGATTCGTCTACTGGTGATTCAGTTTTTTGTCGAAAAGGGTAGCTTCTTGGTAACATATAATACATTCTAAGCATAACTAGCTCTGAATTCTCGTTGAGGTGTCAAAATCTAGGCTCTAACAACTGGGAAGTTTCTCAGCTGAGTTTTTCAGAACATATCTCACTTAAACACAAATATCAAGTAGAACAATAGGGATTTTTTTTCGTAAGATAGTGGAACCTTAAGTGAATATTCTAACCCTAGGACCGTCCTCAGCAAAACACAAATGAATTTATAAAAGAAACTTTCATTTAAGTAAAGTTTAGAAATTTTGAAGCGAAATGAAAATGAAATGCAATATTCATTTAAGTTCCACTGTTTTACGAAAAAAATTTCCATTGTTCTACTTGTTGTTTGTGCTTATAATGGAAAGGCAGTGTGGTCTTCGTCGCTACTTACACATCTTACTGCTGCGCAGTATTGCTTCTGAACGCACAGCATAAATTAGCATTTGGTTAACTCTTCTACTAATGCGAGACAGCCAATAACCAGAGTTCTGAGTTCTATTATTTGTCAAAGAATTTACAACAAAAATCCAATGCAACCTAATCTCCCCCGTAAGGCTCCATGTCCAGGAAGGGACATGGGAGAAAACAAATACCAGTAAAAAATATTAACAAAATCCAGTCACCCATCCTGACAATCCTCGAAATCACAAGCTAAGCAGGGGAGTAGTGCATGATTCCACCAACTCAATTAAACATCCAACCGAATCCAGAGACATCAACTCCAAGGAAAACTTAATTATTAACTGGAAATTCTCTAACATACTCTGAAGATACCAAGCGAGTATCATCTTTGTGCAGACTGTGGGAGCGTATTCCATATCATGTTGCAAGCTATCAGAGGGTTTAAGTCAGGCCGCATTCATGGAATATGAAGAATCTGTAAGTTGTTGAAAGTGCGGAGAAGATAAGTCGATTGATTATGAATTTTGCATGTACTATTTTTTTTCTTCGAGCAATCAAAACTTAGTGCCAAAGCTTATGCTTGCACAAAACAAAAACCGAAAAAAAACATTTACATGAATTGTATTCAAGTAAAACTGACAAAAATCAAAGATGAAGCTCTAGCGTAAGCTAAACATAGTATAGACCAATTTGATTCCCATGTATAGATCTCCCCCACTTCTTTCATTCGAAGTTGGCAGGGATACCAACTTCGAATGAAAGAAGTGGGGGAGAATAAAAACTTAGGAGGAAGTCCAATCGGTTGGAAATTCAAAGTTAAATCGGTTGGAACATCCAGCCGAATCCAGAGACATCGACTCCCAAGAAAAACCTAATTATTAACTAGAAATTCTCTAACATACTCTGAAGATACCAAGCAAGTAACATCTTTGTGTGACCGTGGACTTGTGTCTCAGACTGTGGGAGCGTATTCCATATAACGTTGCAAGCTATCAGAGGGTTTCAGTCAGGCCATATTCATGGAGTATGAGGAATCTAAGCTGTTGAAAGTGCGGAGAAGATAAGTCGATTGATCATGAATTTTGCAGGTACTATTTTTCTTTTTTTAGCATTCGAGCCATCAAAACAGCGCCAAAGCTTGTGCTTGCACAAAACAAAACAGAAAAAAAACATTTACATGAATTATATTCAAGTACAACTGACGAAAATCAAAGATGAAGTTCTAGCGTAAATATAGTATAGAGCAATGTGCTTCACATGTATTATCTACCTTTCCCAGCCAACTTTGCATGGAAGACGGCGGGGGGGGGGGGGGGTAGAAGCTTTGGAGGAAGTCCAATCGATTGGAAGCTCAAAGTTTTAGTGTCCTTTTAATGGTCAGAAGTGATTGAAAGCAGTCGTTTCAAAAGGCAAAGGGTTTTTTTTTTTCTCTGCGTAACTCCGTAACCTTCAATGGTGTAGGATCAAAAGTTCTAGATTACCATTTTGCTTAGACTAGTTGATAGCCTCAAAAAATATACCGTCGGGGATTCCATAACCCACCCAAAACCTGATGGAAGGGATCGTAAAATGCGCGAAGTACCCTTTGGTCACAGAGAAGTTTCATAGGAGAAATAAGTGGGGATATTGGTATCCGATCGGCTTTAAACTTTGAGATTTTTTTTTTTTTGCTGAGACTTAGATTTTTCTGATGAAGGGGAAAAGCGTTAGTGGCCCCAAAAATAGGCCAACAGATTGCTTGTCTGTGATCAGTTTGAAGCTTTTAATAGGGACCTTAATGTTCGGAGAAAAAATTAAGGCTGGGTGTACGAGGCCGTTGAAAATAGGGCTCGAAAATGCCGAACGCTCTTTTTTCAGACAGCTTTATCTTATGATCAAATCGTCTGTGATAATTAAAAGTGCGACATATACCATTTTGGTTGAAAATGAGTTATGTATGTGCCGGGGGTAAACTCGGCAAGAGGAATTGACTGATGCAGTCAGAATTGTCCTATCTTGTACCGTTACAAAGATAAAAAAAAAGATATACGCCAGTTTTGACAGAAGAGGATTATCTTATGGAACTATAATGGTATTTATCTTCTTTTTTTGTCAAGGAAAAAGGAGACATGCGCCAAAAATGGATTAATTTTAAATTCCATCTGAGTACTTTTGACAAAAGAGAACTATTTTACTCTATAGGGAAAAGGAGATATACCCAATAAAATGGAATAATTTTGAATTCGCTTATAATATTTAACTTTCATGTATACCACCGAAAAGAGAATAAAAAGTTGGTTTACAATATGTTTTCTTTATTTCGATTAGTCTCATCCTCCAGAGCGACCACAGCCAACAAACTTTTTTTCGTTTTTTAGCTCTCCTGAAAAGTTAAAAAATGGTGTATGTCGCATTTTAATTATCACAGCCAAAATACTCAAATCCTTGGGTCAAGAGAAAAAACTTAAACGTGTTTTTAGGCTCACACTTTTCCAGATTTTCTTAAAGGTTTTTCGGATCAATAAGGAGGGGAAGGCAATTTACCCCTAAATTATCTTTCGTGGGGGGGGGGGGAATATATTTGGACTAAGTGTCTAATGTGGTTGCTGAGGGGCTGAAAACTCCCTCTAGTTATGGAAATATGTTGAGGATCAAATAGGAGAAAATATTTATGTGCTTACCTGCATAGAGATGGGAGGAGTGGCCTTCTCCGGCCACTCCTCCCAGCGAAATAGTTCAAACTTACAAGACCTGTAGACTCAGACAAGGAAATCTCAATGAAGACAACAAGATCTGGCTGCATCAATTTGTGACGCCCGAAAACGGGCATATATTTTTGTTTTCTCCGGTCGGCTTCGACTTATCGGGTGTTTAGACTTTAGACTGTGATTTTTATCCGTTTTACGGTCACTCATTTGTTTAATGTGAAGAAACCTTTTTTTAATCTATTTATTAATCGTTGTTAATTTCTTTATAATAACTTGATGAGGGACCACACACAAAACTACGGAAGAACGAAACGCACCACTCTTTGAGTGGGTCTTGATATTTTGGTGAAGTTGTGACCAATCTCGTTGCTCTCTGGTATACAATGGCGAAGAAGTATATTGAGGTGTTTTTTTTTTTTTTTTTTTTTTTTTTTTTTATCTAAAAGGACAAGAAATTCCGAGAAAAAATCCTGATAGAATCCTTCATACAAACAGTTGAACCTTCCCTGTAGGGTTCTCGTACTTGCAGCACTCCATGGTGTAATTTTATCAAGATCACTGTCCTCTTTTGGTAGTTCCCACCCTTTTCTAAAATATAAGCCCTTTTTTGTATGTTAAGATTTTTTTTAAGTTAAAGAGTTTTGCAAATTTGGAATCAGCGTAAAAAAATATTATAACCGCCATGTTTTGAGATAAAGTAACGTAGCATGCACAAGCATTTTTTCAATCAGAGTCAACACACTGGCACGAACCTACTAAGATCTCTATATCATCCATCTGTTATTTTTTTTCAGTTCACTTGTATTGAAAGAATGGTTGTAAAACTTGGGAGGGGATTCATTCCACTGGAAATTGGAGCTCTAATGCCATTTTAAGAACAAAAGTTGTTGGGGCAACTAAATTATTTAGAATACTTACTGTTCATAAATAGACTTTAGTAGAAGTGGTAGGCATGCTTGGTTTGGCTGTCCGAGCAGCTTGGAACTCCTAAACACTTTCCCTATGCTAATATTTTCCAGTGTTTCTTAGGATTATGCTCCTGAAACTTCTGATTTGACGGCAACCAGAGTACTTAGATTGCTATTTGTTCACAGAGAGGTCAGAGCAGAAATTGTTTGACTGTCCGAGCAACTTGGAATTCTTGAGAATTTTTTTTGATAATAAGATTTTCCAAAGTTTCCTAGGGCTATACTCCTGAAGTGAGCAGTGTACCTGATTATATCAAAAGAGGTTATGTAAACCGTATTTTTCAAATACATTACCTACAATATCACAGAAACTACTTGGGGATCAACTAAAACTTTCAGTTAGTCTTAAGAGGAGGGCAGGAGTACTTATACATTATTCTGGGGGGGGGGGTTAGAAGAGAAAACCTACAAAAAGTTTAGTGTCTGATCCGCTTAAAGCTTTTTGGCCGTACCCCCGCTGTAATAAATTCTATTCAAGAATAAGTAGTGAGGTAAATTGAGCGACATTATTTTAGCCCAGCCTTTAAAAATGCCGCATATGTAATGTCTCGGAACAGCTAAGAAGATTGAGTCGTAACTTTTAGGGAGCGTTGGGGGTTGATTCTACTTCAAATTCTCATATTGAAGGAGTGAGAAGAGGGGATAGTAAAAAAGTTTTCATCCGTCTGTAATCCACCGTCTCTACGCAGCTTTGTACTTATGTAGTGGTGTAGCACTTATGCAGTGCACTGCAATTATGTAGCTATGTGTGTTATGTCAAATCAGGCTATCAAAATAGCGCATCTACAATATTGTGGGAACGACTTAGAGGATCAATTTGAATATTTCAGGAAGTGTTTGGGGAGTGATGAAGTTGGACCCAAATTTAGATTTTGGGGAGTGGGGATAAATTTAAGTCGAAAAACTTACGTCAAAAATTACACTCTTCCTTGGTGTTCATATCTTTGCTTTGTGATTCGCTTCTCTCTTGAGGCTCCACCATTTCCCACAACTATTTATGCTTGTCTTACTTCCTCAGTGCAAAGAGTCGAGAATCTTACATTGACCTTGTCCAATGAGTTGACTCTTATGAAACAAACTTTCCTCCACGGATGCCTTTGAAAGCGTCTGTCAAAGATACTCATACTGCAATCTCTGTATCCAAATTCCAAAGGGATTAAAAAAATCCCTTGAGTCGCAAACGAGAGATCGTTAAAATTAATGGACATGAGTGTGTTACGTCGGTAAAACTGTTCAAAGATAAATGACCTGTAAATATTGAGGAGTCTGCTACAATTTGTTTTTTATGAATCTAATAAAACTGTTTGCATGGCTCTTCAGTGAAAACTTCGACAAAGAGGCTATTTGGACTAGTTAGAGGTTGTTCAAAAGAAGCTGTCGTATCGGATATTACTAATTACCCGGGTATCCTGCCTCCAAGCCGTATCGGTAAGTCCAGCGTTCAGTTGTGAGATAATAAGATTTTTACACCAATCGGCTTGAAATTTTATGTGAAAAGTACTTAGGGCCTGTACGACCTGATGCTGATGATTTTCAAGGAAAGTCCCCTTCTCCAAACTTAACCCAAAAGAGCTAAGATCTTGTCAAAACGTATGGGGCAAATGATTTCTGCCAAACGGACAGAAGTGACGAATTTCTAAGATGTACACCTTTCTCAAACCCTACGTTCTTTCTGCACTAAAGTATCACGATTTACTTTGAGTCTATTAAGGTGCATACGAACAAGATGACTTTAATTGAAAAAGTTTGGACCGCTGACCTCAACAGATTAGGCATTAGCAGGTTTGAAAGTTTTATTAATCAGGTTTGTTGTCCCCTTATCGCGGAGAGTCAACTGCAATCAAGAATCGTCAAGCATGTTGATCTGCAGAGATATGAATGCTAGTCTTTTTACCTTTTATTCGTTTCCGATGCATTTTAGGGTAGGGAAACGAGTTCTTTTTATAAATGTTGCACAATGATTTTAACCAATACTGCAACACAATGACACAGTTACTATAATTTATTTGTAAAGGTTCTACGTAGCTAATCAATCGGTGACATAGAATCTCTGTTTTATAATCAAACGTTTTGGAACCAACAAACAGGTAATATTTGCTTAAGTAACGTAACAAGATCTTGCCGATACTGCATTTTAAGAAATAGCCTCCCCAAATGTGATAGGCGTAGGGATGTTGCGCAAAGTAATTCAACATTATTTTGTATGTCTAGTCAATTTCAAAATGACAGCATTATTAATCATTAGCGTAAACACGGCATTTTGAGATTATTTTTAAGAATTGTGTCACTATTCCTTTTCTTTTAAGAATCTCTTGTTTTGAGAGTGTAACTTAAAAGATTTCAGATATTGAGACAACCACAAAGTTCAGCTGTTGATGGGAAAGAAACAAATTCTAAATGTTACTCTTACGATACTTTTATCGGTGAGGCTGAGCAGAGATTTTTGCAACACTTTATATTTCTACGAAACACGAATCAAGTTGTCCTTGTAATAGTTATAGTAGGAGTAGTCCTCATGGAAATGGCTGAGTACTTGCTGTAAAGGTTTTTGCAGTAAAACCAGTCGCTATTATATTAGTAGTAATAATAATAGATACAGCAGTAGGCTTTGTAAAAGCAGTTGGGCTAGAAGCTATTGCAAGATTGGTTATACGGTAGGAATATTAATTGCATTGTTAACTACTTCCAGGCCAGGAGTAGTAAGGGTTAGAATGATAGTTGAGCAGTAGTACTAACGGTAGTAGCAGCAAGATTGGGTCTATTCAGGTGAAACTAAGATTTTATTTGTGAGCTGAGTCGCTTATTTACATCGTAACATCTCAAGGTTGCTGATATTCAATAACACCGAACAATATCAATCATGTTAAAGTATCCTCCAATACAGGTTCACATGGAAACTGGAAGCCTTTTCTGATTAGTTGAAGGTACTCTTTCTTTTTTTAACACTTGTAATAAACAGCTCAAAGAAGCCTAGACAAAACGACAAAAAACGGCCAAAAAATTCAAAAAATAGATGTTAAACAATTGGTTTTTGCATGTTCCACTTTGCCAAAAAAAATATTTGAATATATCAATTTTAGATATTACAAAGGAAATTGGGATAGTGACCATATTATCGTTAGTTAATGTATTTATTCAATTCTTTCAGTACTAAATTGGCATTCTCAGTTTAGCCAAAATCTGCTTCAACGAAAACAGAAAACGATGTCGCTACCGCAGGAATTTTAAAATAAAAGTTTGCAGTGCATTTCCAAATAATAGAGTGATCAACTTTAAATACTTGTTATAATGAGTAAGTAGGAAACTGCACATCTATTTAATAAAGTATCTAATCTCGGCAAGGTATCTGGTAAAATTCCACTTTTGGCTATCTTGGAAAGGGGTTATGTTAGGAAAATAAAACGTCCAGGGATGGGTCTGCAGGCTAAAGGGACATCCACCACATGGCTAATATGGGAGTAAAGTTCATTTGTGGTGCAAATGGATGTTATATTGAGACTTAGGATGCAATTCTAGGTATATATTTGCACATTAGGGGGGTGGGGGTATATATTCTATGAATAGGCTATAGGCTAGGCCTATAGGTTCTAAGAAATTCATGAATTTCTTAGAAAAACTGAAAAAACAAGGAAAGAAGTGAAGATAAAGGCTCTCCCCTTGCAAAATGGGATACCACCAGATGGCTAATTTGACACAGTGTATATAGCCTATATAGGCCTATACAAATCTTTAAATTAGCCAACTGGCCAACCAGTATTTTAAGCCTAAGATTCAAGCTGGACATAAGGAAACATATTAAGAAAACAATTCTTTCTCCATAATAAGCAAAATAATCCTAGTTAACACATTTTGCAAGGGGAGAGCCTTTATCTTCACTTCTTTCCTTGCTTTTTCAGTTTTTCTAAGAAATTCATGAATTTCTTAGAGGATATCACCAGATGGCTAATTTGACAGTGTATATATATACAAATCTTTGAATTAGCCAACCAACCAACCAGTATTTTAAGCCTAGGAGTCCAGCTGGACATAAGGAAACATATTAGGCTAAGAAAACAATTCCTACTCCATAATATGCAGAATAATCCTAGTTGACACATTTTCCAGGGGAGATCCTTTATCTTCACTTCTTTCCTTGTTTTCCCAGTTTTTCTAAGAAATTCATGAATTTTCTAGAACATAGGCTATATATTCACAGTATATATAGGCCTACCCCCACTGGTAAAGTTCTACCAAATCATATTATTGACTTACGCATAAAGTGAATATACCAATCGATGCCTTTTTTATGCTGATTACAAATATAGTAATCATTTCTATCAGAAATGAATTTCAGCCCCCCCCCCTATATATGCCAATTCAGGGTATATATTTCTACATTAGGGGGGGGGTGGGGGCAAATTTTGTTTCTGATGAAAATGGGAGGTAAGTTTAAACTTTACCCCCACCCCCTAATGTAGAAATATATACCCTGAATTGGCATATATAGGGGATGGGCTGAAATTCATTTCCAATAGAAATGATTATTATATTCATAATCAGCATAAAAAAAGGCATCAAATGGTGTATTCACTTTATTCCTAACTCAATAATATGATTTGGTAGAACTTTACCCCCCCCCCCCCCACCCCTCTAATGTGCAAATATATACCTAGAATTGCATCCTCAATCTAAGTATAACATCCATTTGCATCACAAATGACATTTACTCCCATATTAGCCATGTGGTTTATTGAGTTTCAATTAAAGTGAATATATCATTTGATGCCTTTTTTTTATGCTGATTACAAATATAACAATCATTTCTATCAGAAATGAATTTTAGCCCCCCCCCCTATATATATGTCAATTCAGGATATATATTTGCCCATATGCGGGTGGGGGTTAGGTCGGGAAGGGGGGGGGTCTGAAATTTATTTCCAATAGAAATGATTATTATATTTGTAATCAGCATAAAAAAAGGCATCAAATAGTGTATTCACTTTATTCCTAACTCAATAATATCATTTGGTAAAAATTTACCTCCACGTCTTCTCCCTCTAGAGGATTGTGAAATTTTATTTCTCATGTAAATGGGAGGTAGGTTTATACTTTACCCCCAACCCCCCTGATGTGCAAATATATACCCTGAATTGGTATATACGGGGAGGTAAAATTCATTTCCAACAAAAATGATTATTATATTTGGAAAGAGCATAAAAAAAGGCATTGAGTGGTATATTCACTTTATTCATAAGTCAATAATATGATTTGGTAAAAATTTACCCTGAAACCTTATAAAATGGGATTTAGCAAAGTTATGAAGCTGAAAATAATTTTGTTGTACTTCATTTAAGCAGAAGATGTATTTTTCAAGGTTTCACTTTGATAACAGACAGATTTTTAAATGTCAGGTCAGAACCCTCTAGAGAGAGGAGTATAGGTAGGCTACTTCAAAGTACCTTCCCAGGACATACTTTAGCCTGTAGAACCAACCCTCAAAGTTTTATTTTCCTAATATAACCCCTTTCCAAGATAGCCAAAAGTAGCTAAAGAAAATTTTACTGACTAGACAATAATTTTATTAGCTTAACTGTTGGTTTTGTAGTTTATGTATGTTTACTTTAATTTAAGTGTCATTTGCTAATTCTTTTGGATAGGCCTATTAAGATTCTTCCTTCATGTTTGGATACTTAGATTCTTCCATCATGACACATTCTGATGTCATAATAATAATAATAATAATATCATACAAAACAAATAGGCCACATGGCCTCTACAAAAATCTTTTAAATTGAAAAAAAACTGTAGGCACTTTCACTGTAGTATTTGTCCAGTTCCTGCTTGAACAAGTTTAATGAGTTGACGTTGATGACTTTAAAGGGGAGCTTGTTCCAGTGTTGTGTTACTTGGTTCTTGAATGCCCAACAGCTGATGTCCTTTTGGAACCTCTCCTCTTGAAGCTTGAGGTTGTGGCCATGAAGGTTTGTGTGGCTGAAGCTGAGAACATTGGTAGCCTGGATGATTTTGTAGGCATTGTAGCAAAGCTTGTATACCTCAATGAGGTCTCCTTGGTTCAGTTGATAACCTAGTGAAGGAAGTTTGAGCTTTTAGAGCCTATCTTCATATGGTAGGTTTCTCAAAGTTGGACAGAACTTTGTTATTTGTCTTTGAACTTTTTTGAGAGCTTTGATGTCTTTGTTGTAGAAGGGATGTGTAGTGCAATGACCATATTCAAGGATTGGCTGTACTAAAGCTTTGTAGAGAAGGCAAAGGGTCTTATCATTTCCAAAAGTGAAGTTGTGCCTTAAAACTCATGCAACACAATTTGCTTTCCCAATAATGCTGTTGTAGTGGGCCTGGAAGTTGAGGTTGCTGTCAATGACAACTCCCAATTTCCACTCCTCCTGGCATGATGTGATTGGTAAGTCTCCTAGTCTATATTCATAGTGGATGGTAGGTTTCCCTATTGTTAGCTTGTGGCTTTTGTAAATATTGATTTCCATCCGCCAGTTGGACATCCAACTATTGAGCTTGTCAAGGTCCTCTTGCAGAGATTGTGCATTGGCAGCTGTTTTGATTACTTTATACAGCTTGGCATTGTCTGCATACAGTAGAATCTCTGAGTTGATGCCTTCTACTAGATCATTGAGATACAGGTTAAATAAGAGAGGGCCAAGGACCAAGCCCTGGGGAACACTGCTGATTACCTCTACTTCAAGTGTGCTTGAAACTCCATCTACTGATACTGTTTGAGACCTTCCAATAAGAAACTGTTTGATCCAATCAACTGTGGTTCCCAGACCAAGGTTGCAGAGTTTGTATAAGAGGCAACAATGAAGTACTTTGTCAAAGGCCTTTTTAAGGTCTATCTAAATGACATCAACTTGATAACCCTTATCTGCATGTATTTTCCAGTTTTCCACTGCCATAAGAAGCTGTGACTCTGCAGACCTTCTCTTCAAGAACCCAAATTGCTTGCTAGTGATTATCTTTCTTTTGCTCATGTGGTCAGATATGATAGATTCCAGTATTTTGCAAGTTAGACTTATTGGGCAGTAATTTAGAGGATCTTGGTGGTTTCCCTTTTTGTGCAATGGTATCAACATTGCCTTTTTCCAGATACTAGGGAGTTCATTTGACTGTAAGGATTTTTGAAAAGTCATCAATAGGGGCTCTCCAATTAGATCTGTGTTTTCTTTCAACACTCTGGGATGAAGTCTGTCTGGACCTGGCGATTTGCTTATCCTTAGCTCTTTGAGTTTCTTCAGGACCACCTGTGGATCTATCTTGACCCTGGGTGTTTGGTCAGAGACTATGGTTTGCAGGGTTGGTAGTGATGACTGAATAGGTTCCTGGGTGATGACAGTAGTGAAATATGTGTTTAGTAAATCTGCTTTTTCTGCAGATCTTTCAATCAGGAGTCCAGTTGTAGGGTTTTTTAAGCTTGGAATATCTGGCTTTGCAATGCATTTAGAATTTTTGTGGTTCCAAAACATTCTGGGGTTAGTCTTGATAGATTCTGCAAGGTTTTGCTCTTGCATGCTAGCTGCTTGCCTAGTTTGTTGCCTCACTTTATTTTGTAGCCTTTGGTAGGTTCTTGCTTTGAGAGGGCTTGACTCGTCAGCTACATAATTTTTCCAACAGGCTTGCTTTTTCTTGATGAGGTCCAAAACAGCATGTGGTAGGGTTGGTCTTTTATATTGTTTGGAAACTGATGCATGTTTCTCCTCAGCCTGAGACATGATGGAGAGGAATTTGGAGTACATTTCCTTACAGCTTTCAGTTGAACTGAACTCTTCCCCAATCCACTGTGCTGAGGTCATTGCGCATTGCGGCAAAGTCTGCTCTGTTGTAATTTTTTCTTGGTGTTTTTTTTTGTCTTTGCTGCCATTATCCAAAATCTGGAAGCCTACAATACAGTGATCAGACTTTCCCACCAGTCATGTTTGGTCTGTCTGGATATCCACTCTTTGACTATTGGAAAAAATTACTTTTTAAGCTTACATAAAATAGTACTATCCAATCACCTTATAATTAAAACATTCTTGTCATCTAGTTTGAAAATTTTGCCCATTCCTATAGGAGAAATCTATATTTGCCAACTAGTTGACAAGAAATGTTGCCCCAGCAAAACTTTCATTTCCAACTAGTTGACTAATAACTTCTCCCCAGCAACACATCATTTTGTCAACTAGCTGGAAACAAACATTGCCCCAGAAAACAATTTGTTTTCTAACTAGTTGACTAGCAACTTCTCCCTAGCAATACTTTCTTTTGTCTCCCTAGCAATAAACACTTTTGTTAGTCATCTAGTTAGCAAGTAAATTTTCCTCAGAATAATTTCTTAGCCAACAACATCAAGAGAAAACAGAAAACATGTCATTCCTGGTTCATTGGTCCAACAAAAATTGGCAGTACATGGTTTTAACAAAAGTGCTACAGTCAAGGTAAATCAAACATACTGAATTCAGGAGTAGATAGTCTAGAAGCCACAGAACTGAAAATCTTCTCCTTCTATAGGTGTGCTTTCGAATCTTAGGCAACAATCTCCAAGATAGTCTTACCCCAAGTTCACAGAGATGCAATTTCATGCAAAAATGTGCATTTCGCATGACCTGCCAAGTTCCATCCATTGTCTGATGCCAATTTTTGCATTACAATGGCTATGTACATGCATTGAACTATTTCAACTCATCTGTTTAAGTGTTTTATAGTGGTAGATGGTATTTTGACAGATGTACTGGACCAGATTGATGTTAACAATTTTGCATTTTTTCTGCATCTATTCTGCATGAGCTGATTTGCATGAGAGAAAAAAAAAGAACAGATCTGTGTGAACCAGGGTTTAGCCCAAGCACAATATTTTAGCCATCAAATCAACCACGATATAGATTAATGAAGGGTGCTTCTATTTTTCTTGCATTTTACAGCAAGAACTATTTCATGTCTAGCCTCAAATCACAAATTTCTCTGCAACTTTTACTTGCTTAATTTGTCTTAACTAATACTCTCCCAACATATTGACCTTTGCTGCATGGCTAAGATCTAACTTCTATCAACAAAGACTATGCAAATGGGTTCACCTCTCAGTTGTCCCATAATTTTTTTTCTTTTTAATTGTTTTAGTAGATTTTTTGAACAAAACAAAGGGTAATTAAATTTATTGCCAGGAAATTGTTGTAAAATTGGCTTCTGTGAAGAAGATTGTCATTGAGCAGGAATACTTAGAGAAGGAGCATGTGCTGATGGAATGCAATTCTGTACAAGCAAAAATCAATGGAATGGAAATTTATGTCCCCCAAACTAAGTTTGAACTATTATGGAAGCAAAAAAGAATTCTTCACTGGTTGTCAGTCACCCTTTTTCTGATAGTCTTCCACACAAAAAGAGATACTTCACCTGTGTCAGCTTTATTTTAATTGAAGCTGTTTAATTTTGTTTTTGTTGACTTTGGTTATCAACAAAATAAATCTTATAAGATATGCAGTTAGCTTTATTTCCTGCATAGGAATGATCACATATCTCCCTGGAAAACATATATGTCAAAATTTTAGGCAAACTAGTTAAATTAGAAAAAAAATTAAACTAATATATTACTGTTTCTTTCTTGGACAATATACTAAGTGCCATACTTACTGCTTCAAAATTAAAAAAAAGTTGTGAGGTTTTTTTGTTTCCTGTAAACACCATGGTTTTGAGACACAAGGTTACCACACAAGACTGTATTTGAATAGCCCCTTACTCTTAGGGGCAGTTTACACTTGCGCTAGAAGTTATTAGTCAACTAGTTGGAAAATGAAAGTTTTGCTGGAGAGATGTTACTAGTCAGCTAGTTGGAAAATGAAATGTTTTCTGGGGCAATGTTTGTGTCCAGCTAGTTGGCAAAATTAGGTGTTGCTAGGGAGAAGTTAATAGTCAACTAGTTGAAAAAAAAGTTTTGTTGGGCAGAAGTTACTAGTCAACTAGTTGGAAAGTGAATTGTTTTCTGGGGCAATCTTTGTTTCCAGCTAGGGTAAAATTCTACTTTTGGCTATCTTGGAAAGGGGTTAGGTTAGGAAAATGAAACTTTCAGGGGTGGGTCTATAGGCTAAAGTGTGTCCCAGGAATGTATTTTGAAGTACCTATCTCCACCCCTTCTCCCTCTAGAGGGTCCTGAAATTTGCCTACATGACAGGTCTATACCTAATAAAGATTTTGACAAATCAACATTTTACCTTAATTTTCAGTTATCAGTTTCTTTTTCTCTGGCTTTAGTTCTTAAAACGCAATTCCTGTTATATGAGTAGAATTTTAAACCATATAATTTTTTTTCAAAATTTAGGAAATGTATTTGCATATCTTTAAAACCTTATAAAGTGGGATTGAGCAACGTTGTGAAGCTGAAAACAGTTTTGTTGTGCTTTATTTAAGCAGAAGAACTATTTTGCAAGGTTTTACTTTTATAAGACACAGATTTTTAAAGGTCATCAAAGGTCAGGGCCCTCTAGAGGGATAAGGAGTGGACGTAGGTACTTCAAAATACCTTCTTAGGACATACTTTAGCCTGTAGACCCATCCCTGAAAGTTTCATCTTCCTAACCCCTTTCCGAGATAGCCAAAAGTAGCTAAAGTAGAATTTTACCCCAGCTAGTTGGCAAAATTAAGTGTTGCTGGGGAGAAGTTATTAGTCAACTAGTTGGAAAATGACAGTTTTGCTAGAGAGAAGTTACTAGTCAACTAGTTGGAAAATGATTTGTTTTCTGGGGCAATGTTTGTCTCCAGCTAGTTGGCAAAATTAAGTGTTTCTGGGGAGAAGTGATTAGTCAATTAGTTGGGAAAATGAAGTTTTGATTGAGAGAAGTTACTAGTCAGCTAGTTGGAAAATGAATTTTTTTCTTGGGCAATGTTTTTTTCCCAGCTAGTTGGAAAAATTATGTGATGCTGGGGAGAAGTTGTTAGTCAACTAGTTGGAAAATGAAAGTTTTGGTGGGGCAACATTTCTTGTCAATTAATTAAAAAAAACTTTCCAAAAAATAAGTTTTTCAAAGAAAAGTTAAGGCCATTTTAAACTTAAGCTCAGGAGATACAACTACCTGTTAAAATTCAAACTCAAAACGACCAGAAATTACTATTAAAGAATAAATGAAACCCAAAACAAACAGAAATTAAATAAACAATCATAGCAAAAACATACAACAAGTAATAATATAAATGAATAAATAGATCTTAAAGCGAGTAATGCTTAGATTGAATATGAAAATCAAGCTTAAAACGAAAAAAAATAGTTTGCTATTAAAGTATAAATGAAACTTAAAACGAAAAGAAATTAAATAAACAATCAATGTAAACAAACATACAATATATATTAATGTAAATGAATAAATAAATCTTAAAACAGGTGAAACTTAAATTGAATATGCAAATCAAGTTTGAATTGAATAAAAATAACTACAAACAAGAGTTCGGGTATCGCCTCACTGCAGGAGCCTAAAACTTACTGCATCATTGGTGCCTTACTGAAAATTATATGAGTCTTGAACAGTCTTGGAAAGTATAAACAAAATCAAATTGAATATTAGATATATAATGATATTAATTGTTGAAATATTCATCAGTTCAAGATTTTTTTTTCACTGTAATTTTTATTTTCATTTTAAATGCTGTAAGAACTAGAAAAGAATAAATTTGTAATATATGAGTAATTCGTTTTCAGTGAAGCGCCAATGATGCAGAAGGCTTTGGGTTTTTACAGTTAAAGAAGGGGGCAGTATCCAAATTTTGTTTGTAGTGAAACTATATTTGTCTTGACCAATCTTGGAAAGAACTAATAAATTAAACTGGATATTTTATTCATAATGATATTAATTGCTGAAAGCTCATCAGTTCAAAATTTTACTGTAATTTCAATATTTATCTTCAATATTAAGTACAAAAGAAAACATTTGTAATATAATTCGTTTTCAGTAAAGCGCCAATGAGGCAGTAGGTTTTAGGCTTCCGCAGTGAGGCGATACCCGAACTCTTGTTTGTAGTTATTTTTATTCGATTCAAACTTGATTTGCATATTCAATTTAAGTTTCACTTGTTTTAAGATTTATTTATTCATTTACATTAATATATATTGTATGTTTGTGTGCATTGATTGTTTATTTAATTTCTGTTTGTTTTAAGTTTCATTTATACTTTAATAGCAAACTATTTTTTTTCGTTTTAAGCTTGATTTTTATATTCAATCTAAGCACTACTAGCTTTAAGATCAATTTATTCATTTATATTATTACTTGTTGTATGTTTTTTGCTATGATTGTTTATTTAATTTCTGTTCGTTTTGGGTTTCATTTACTCTACAATAGTAATTTCTGGTCGTTTTGAGTTTGAATTTTAACAGGTATTTGTATCTCCTGAGCTTAAGTTTAAAATGGCCTTTATTTTTCCTTGAAAAACTTATTTTTCGGAAAGTTTTTTTTTTAATTAATTTTTGTTCGTTTTTGATTGCAAAAAGTTTCAAGTTTTTATGGCATGGGGGGGGGGTGTGCTTACTGTCCGGTTATTCTTGACTTTAAAAACGGATCTAGAACTTTCAATTGAAATCAAATGAGGCTTTTTTCAAAGTCTATACGATTACCTCTTTGATAAAAACCTTATATATGAACAATAGGCAGCTTGCATAACTTGTGGACAGCAATTGACAACAATAAATGGATTGAAAAGATAGCAAGTTTAATTAAAGCAATCTTGCGTTGAATTAAGTAGATTAAATTACTTTAGATTACATTAGGGGGGGGGGACGCCCCCCTCGCCCCTCCCCTGGAACCGCCACTGCCTTACACTCTCTGTTTCTTTTCTTGTTAGGGAGGAGAGCAGATGCCTAATAGGTGTGTGTTAATACCAAAACATTCTAACTCTCATTGGGCCTTCAGGTATAAATAGAATTAGTTCAAAGGAAGGGGTGGGGAAAAAGGGTGTGGGGGGGTATTTGCCCTTTGATCAATTTTGACTCTTAAGAGCTGGACTAGAACTTCCAATTTCCAATCAAATGAGCCCTCTCTGAAATTTATACCAGAATCCCTTCCTGCCCCCGGGCCCTGGGGGGTTTTGTCGACACCAGAGTTTTGTTACTTAACCTTTTAACTATTTTTAACCAAGTGGTATTTTTAACCCTTGCATATAAAGCAGCTCTGGGGGAAAATAATAAAAAATATTGAAGCTTTATAAGATTTATTAATTTATTTATGTTTGCATCGGTTATCTTTATGTTTGTTAGATAGTTAATTTTAATTTCTGTTCGTTTGGGGTTTAGTTTATTCTTTAACAGTAATCTCTGGTCTTTTTGAGTTTTAACTATAATAGGAATTAATTTCTGCTGGTCCCGAGTTCAATATGGCTCTTTACTCTTGTTAGAAAACTCATTTTTATGTAGTTTTTTTTTAAAATTAATATAATAGAACATTGAAGCCTTCTGGCCTTTGCTATAGACAGCTTAATTACATGCCTCTGAAAAATCAAACCTGATTTTTTCATGCAACAATGAATGGATCGAAATAATAGCTTCTAAAAACAGTAGCATGGTTATTCCATTTGTTGATGCAGAAAGAACAGGTTCGTTTTGATTAGACCATTTTTCGGATTTATTGTGCCACAATAATTTAGCATTTATCGCAAAGTATGTATTTTAAGCTTATTTTAAGTATGGCTGTAATTTTAAGTATTTTATAATAGATTTACTATGTGTTCTTCCCATGTAAATCTTTACCTTATTAAAGTCTTTGGAGTGGGGGCAGCATAGTTGGCATAAAGAAGAAAACTTTAGCGTAGACAGTAGGAGAGGGGGAGGGTGAGGTTAGAGACTCATCCAATGCGGGGCGGAACTTTAGGAGATTAGAGAGACTCTTTGGGCTGTAGAATGTTGGACTGTTTGAGTTGTGGAAGACGTTAGAATACTCAAAAATACTTTATATTTTTAGTTATAGCAGGATTGCTTTCATAGATTGTAGAATGGTGAGCACCCCTGGCCCATGATTTGGGTGAGCCTCAACTCATAATATGCAATTTTGATTAATTGTTCTGTGTTATGTGCGTAGATTATTCTATATATATATTATTTTGAGTTATACTTTTATTGCATTGCGTTCATTTTTAAGCCTTGAGATAAAAACTGAAACCTTAGCGTAAACAGTGGTGGGGGGAAGTCTCCCCCCTCACATGCATAATTGAGCAGTCACAGAGAAAGTAATACAAATGACAATAATCTGTCTTTTGAAAATGTCTTTTTTCAAAAGACACGAAAATAATCGTCTAAAGGAACCTGAAGTGCTATCTCTGACATTTCCGTTGATTCTTTATTCCCATTACTTTCAGATGTAAAATTTAGAATATTATCGAATGAGTTTAGTAGTCCCCTCCCTGAATAATTCACATTTGGAAAACTCACCCCCTGGGAAATTTCTACCCCTCCAAGAACATTTTCTTTTCCTGCTGATAATTCCCCCGCATTAAATTCCACCCAGCAGAAATTTCCCAGCCGTGGAATATGCTCCCCCAAACATATTCCCCTCAGATAATTTCGGATATTCATAAAAATGGAAGCTGACATTTCTACTCAACTTTTTAGGTCAGAAGCAATGCTATAGCATTACCTAAGTAAAAAGCCATAAGGGTTCAGTGAATTAATACTTATTTATTTTCCAGGGGCACTTTATATGGAAGAGGTGGTCGCATAAACTTTGGAACGGGGTTCATTGAATTACAAATTAAAAGTTATAGTGCCCTTACACCAGGGGCGGATCCAGGATTTTTTTTTTTGGGGGGGGGGCGCAAAATAGGTTGATCCGATAAACTTGCGTTAGGAGCAAGTTTAGTTAATGCAATCTTGCGTTAATTAAGTAAATTAAATTACTTTAGACTACGTTAGGGGGGGACTAGTCGCCCTCCAATCTCTTTTGACTCTTAAAAAGTGAACAAGAACTTTCAATTTCCAATCAAATGAGCCCTCTCTAAAGTTTATACGAGCACCCCTTCCATAAGAAATAATATGAAGGATTCGGAGAATCCTTAAATTACAACCCTTGCCCTGAGGGCTGTGGGGGAGTTGTCATCCTCAAAGACCTAATTTCCAGAACTTAAAACTACGTTTAATAAAATGGCTGTCTCAAAATTTTGATTGGATGTGTTTGGGGAAAAGGTGGGCGTGAGAGGGGGGTTAGTTGCCCTCAAATCACTTTCGACTATTAAAAAGGGCACTAGCCCTTTGAATTTCCAATCGAATGAGCCTTTTTTGAAGTTTCTACGACACCGCCTTCTATAAAAACCTTGTACGCCCCCAGGGTATAACTTAAAACCCTTGCCTTGAGGGTTGTGGGGGAGTGTCCTCCTCAAAAACATATTTTCAATTGAAAATCAACTCCGCTGAACAAAATGGCTATCTCAAATTTTTGATTGGATGTGTTTTGGGGAGTGATGGGCGTGAAGGGGGGGGGGGGTGTAGTTGCCCTCCAATCACTTTCGACTATCAAAAGGGCACTAGCCCTTTGAATTTCCAATCGAATGAGCCTTTTTTGAAGTTTCTACAACAACATCTTCTATAAAAACCTTGTATGCCCCCAGGGCATAACTTAAAACCCTTGCCCTAAGGGTTGTGGGGGAGTGTATTGCTCAAAAACATATTTTCTATCTGGAAATCAACTACGCTGAACAAAATGGATATCTCAAAATTTT
Source organism: Artemia sinica (assembly GCA_027921565.1). Classification (NCBI taxonomy): domain Eukaryota; kingdom Metazoa; phylum Arthropoda; class Branchiopoda; order Anostraca; family Artemiidae; genus Artemia; species Artemia sinica. Next base: position 49,813,338 of record CM051264.1, read on the forward strand.
GATTGGATGTGTTTGGGGGAATGGTGGGCGTTGGGGGGCTAGTTGCCCTCCAATCACTTTCGACTATTAAAAAGGGCACTAGCCCTTTGAATTTCTAATCGAATGAACCTTTTTTGAAGTTTCTACGACAACGCATTCTATAAAACACCTTATATGCCCCTAGGGCATAGCTTAAAACCCTTGCCCTGAGGGTTGTGGGGGATTGTCCTCCTCAAAAACATATTTTCTATCTGTAAATCAACTATGCAGAACAAAATGGCTATCTCCAAATTTTGATTGGATGTGTTTGGGGGAATGATGAGCATGGGGGGGGGGCTAGCTGCCCTCCAATCACTTTTGACTATTAAAAAGGGCACTATCCCTTTGAATTTCCAATCAAATGAGCCTTTTTCGAAGTTTCTACAGCAACGCCTTCTATAAAAACCTTATATGCCCCCAGGGCATAACTTAGAACCCTTGCCCTGAGGGTTGTGGGGGAGTGTCCTCCTCAAAAACATATTTTCTATCTGTCAACTATGCTGAACAAAATGGCTATCTCAAAATTTTGATTGGATGTTTGTGGGGAAATTATGGGTGTGGGGGGGGTAGTTGCCCTCCAATCACTTTCGACTATTAAAAAGGGCACTAACCCTTTGAATTTCCAATCGAATGAGCCTGTTTTGTAGTTTCTATGACAACGCCTTCTATAAAAACCTTACTTTTGCCCAGAGGGTTGTGGGGGAGTGTCCTCCTCAAAAATGTATTTTCTATCTAGAAATCAATTATGCTGAACAAAATGGCTATCTCAAAATTTTGATTGGATGTGTTTGGGGGAATGATGGGCGTTGGGGAGGGGGGGCTAGTTGCCCTCCAATCATTTTCGAATACTAAAAAGGGCACTAGAACTCTCTATTTGGAATTAAATGAGCCCCCTTTGAAGTTTCTACAACGAACCCTTCCGTATGAAGTGCCTCTTGGAAGAAAATAAAGTAATAAATAAATAATAAAACATTCGAGCCGTATGGCCTTTACCATAGGCAACGCTGCAGCGTTGCCTCTGATTAGTTGGCAAAAATAAAGATTTCTCCTGTAGAGCTGGGCTGAATTTTTCAACTAGATGACAAAATGTTTTTAATTGTAAGGAAATTGGATAGTAACATTCTATATAAGCTTATAAAGTAGTTTTTTCCAATAGTTACAGGGTGGAGTCCCATAGGAAACAACCTTTCAATCCAACTATTCAGGTAGCTAAGAAATAAAGTTACCTCTATGGTCAGAATTGCATCCTGAATCTAAATTTAACATTCATTTTCATTGGAAATGAACTTTACCCCCACCCTTTTATGTACCAATTCAGAGTATATATTTGCACATTAGGGGGGGGGGGGGGGTTAAATTTCAAAATTACCTCTATTGTCAGAATTGTATCCTGAATCCAAATTCAATGTTCATTTGCATTGGAAATGAACTTTAACACCACCCCCTCCCTAGTGTGCAAATATATAGACTACCATGAATTGGTATATATAGGGGTGGGGGTAACATTCATTTCTGATGCAAATGAATGTTAAATTTGGATTCACAATGCAATTCTGACTGTAGAGGTAAGTTTATTTCTTAGCTACCTGAATAGTCTATTAATATGAACATTACCCAAAAATAGTTGTAGAGATGCAAAGATTTTCCCATCTTTTACTCCTCTTTTCCCAGAAAAAAGGGGCATTTCTGCACATGTGATTTGGTAAAATTCTAGACAAGCTACTTTTTGCTATCCTGGAAAGTGGTAAGGTTAGGAAAAATTAAATTTTCAGTAATGAATACAGGGCCAAAAACACTCTAGAAAAGTATTGCCAAGTTATTATGTTAACCCTCTTCTGATTTCTATGTCTTAGAAATTTGCCTACTTGACAGGTCTTGGTACCTATTGGAATTTTGTCATAACAACATTGTGCTTTTATTTTCAGTTTTCAATTCCTTCTTCTCTGGTTTTAGTTTTGAAAATTCAATTCCTGTTATTTGAGTAGAATTTTAAGCCATATCAATGCTTTTTTTTCCAAATTCAGGAAATGTATTTGCAGATCTTTGAAACCTCATAAATTAGGATTGAGCTAAGTTGTAAAGCTGAAAATAATTGTCTTGTACTCATTTAAGCAGGGGATCTATTTTGCAAGGTTTCACTTTTATAAAACAAAAGATTTTTTAAGGTGATCAAAGGTCAGTGCTCTCTAGAGGGAGAAGGTGTAGAGGTGGCTACTTGAAAATGCCTTCCTGTTACATACTTTAGTCTGTAGGTCTATCCTTGAAAGTTTCATTTTCCCAACCTAACCACTCTCCAAGATAGCAAAAAGTAGCTTGTCTAGATTTTTACCGGTGATTTTGACTGATTTTGGATATGTTATCAAGCAAATTATTCTGAACATTTTGGTGGCAAAAATATTTATGTTACTCAGGTCTAAACTGTATTTATCCTAGGGGTAAGATCCTAGAGCTGAAGATACCAGATGGTGGTGTGAAGTATCAGGGCTTGGATTGAGTAGTTAGGGCAGCTTTTCTGCCCAAGGATTTTCTCATTCAGCTCAGTTGATGACTAGCATGCAAGTCTGTACAGAGGAGAAGACCCTAAATGCTAAAGTTTTTGTTGCTAATACTCTGTGCAACTATGAGATAAAACCCAAGCTTGTCCTGATCAGAAAGAAGCTGCTGTGTTTGGCCAGATCAGCTAGACCTAGCTATGTATTTCACCTTATTTGTCGAAAACAAAATGAATCGGAAAAAGAAAATCTTGAAGGTGAAAAGAAAGATGTTGAATCGGCAGTCCAGGACCTGGTCCAGAGGAAGCAGAAAATAGCAGAGCTAGAGTAGGAAAAAGAGATGGTTAAACAGAAGAAAGAAATCAGTGATACTTTTCTGAAAGAAACAGGAGAATGTCTGAGGAAAGCAGTAGAAGAGAAGGACTTTTTGAACATTGGTCTGGCTCATAGTATGCTGGAAGCAGCACTAAAAGCTTGTTCCAAAGAAAGGGAAAGGGCAAATGATGCTGATTCTGTGGAAGTACTTATTTTGAAGAGGAAATGAGCACTGATTGATTGGCTTTCAAAAAAGCCTAAGGAGTGATAACACTATTTGTGTTAAGTGTAATTATACCTCTCACTCATGGACGCCAAGCACATGGTTTATTCCTGTTTGTAAACATTCAAAAGTTCTGCTTTACTGAGGTTGTTTGTTCCTTGTACCTTAATTGAAGTTGTGCTTTCATTAAAATTTTCTTTTTGTATGAGCAAATAAATTAATCTAAAATGATTTAAGATTTCCAGCCTTCTTTTCCATTACTTCATGGGCCTTAAGAGGGCAATGATAATCATAAAGCCATAACTGGGACTTGTGTAGTTCATCTGCCTGTGCTTTGAGTGCCTCTTGGTAGTCACTTTTTAGTTATGAAATAACTAAAGTCACGTTTTTTGGGAGCACTGTTGCAGCCCTGCAGTAGGAGAATGTCATAAAGAAAGATTTAAGGGAAGTCAGATCTTCCTGGGAGGGTGTAAAGATATAGGGCTTTGAATAGACTGGGATGGAGGAGGAGCATGTGTAGCTGTGTTGGCCTCAGGTGGCTTGGTGCTGCAGTGAGTTGTAAGTTGTAGTAGTATTTAGACCTTCTGTTTGGATATTTAATTTTTGCTGAATTGCCTTACAGTCAAACATGAAACGTTGCAGAGTTTCATCTGCAGTGTAAAATAGACAACACCTGGTGAAGGTGTTAGACCCTTTTTGAATGCTGCATTTTGTGTGAAAACGATTCTAATGCTCGGCTATTAGAATGCTTTATTGACCCAGGCTACCTACAAAATAAATAAAATAAATATGTTGCACACCATACAATAAGAATGCTGCATCTTCCTTCTTATCACTAAAAAAAAAAAAAAAAAAAAAAAAAAAATGACAAAAATTATTTATCTACAGCAAATCTGCCCCAGAGCCATTGTACCACTCACTTCTCCTCTTTAAGAGTCTATCTACATTTTTTTGTTGTGGAAGTCACTTCTCCATCCTGTAGGCTACAGGTTCAGTTTCAGGGTTTTCTTATAAGTTGGTCAAATCTTGTGCATGCTGTTGTTGGTGTCTTGCTAGCTTGTTGAGGCGGAGTTGCAGGGGTGCTCTTGCAGGGGCTAGGGTTTCGATTCCTCTCCTGGATTGACAACAGGTGGAGGAAATGGTCCGCCTGCAACAGAGAGGGTGGTGACTTGGCAGCCATGTTTGGCAGTATGGCATTGTCTAGTCCTTTACAGACCAGACTCATGCCTTTCAGGCTTTGATGTGCACAAGCTGATAGGTGTTTGTGGTTCCTCTGCAGAATTTTACCTTCATTTGTCTGCACTTGGTACAATTGTGGCTGTTTTACATGAGTAAGCACAACGGCTTATTTCCATGTTCCATCAGGCATTTTCTGAACTTGCATCACACCGCCAGGGTTAAGCTTCTTTAAAGCCGTGGCTAATTTGTCGTGGTAAATTTTGTGGCGTTTCCGCATTTCAGTTCTTTGCTGGGTGAACTGTCCAGTTAGGACAACTGTCTTCTTTAATATATGGTTCATGGTAGGATGGATCTTAGTTGGTGGGACATAAGGAGTTGAGCAGGAGATGCAAATCTATTGACCTGTGTATTTTGGTATTCAAGTAGACCTAGGAAGGGGTCTTCTCTGTTTTCTGTTGCCTTGGTCGTAATGTTTTTTATAATTTGTACAGCCTTCTTGGTAAGTCTGTTGGATTTGGGATACCTTGGGCTGGATTGGGCTCAGTGATATACCCCATGATTTGGCAAAACTGATGAATTCTCTGGAGGCGAACTGAGGGCCATTGTCAGATATTAGGTGAGATGGTATGCCGTGACAGGCAAACTGGGCCTTAAGTTTCGTTATGACTGCTCTGGACGATATTGTCATAAGTCTGTTGACTTCAAAGTAATGGCTGTGATAGTTGATGGCTGCTAGGAAGTTGGAGCCACTCCATTTGAACAGATCTGTATCAATCTTTTGCCAAGGGAGTGTTTCTATGCTCTGGTTGATTATTGGCTCCTTTGAGTTGTTCAGCACGTGCTTGGCGCATGTTTGGCATTTTACTATGTACTCTTCAATGTCCATGCTGAGGCCTGGGCAGTACACTAGCATCCTTACTTGCTGTTTGGTTTTCTCAGTTGCAAGGCGGGCTGCATGTAACTGCTGGAGTGTGGCTAACTGCAGGTTCTAGGGAATGATTAGTATTTCTCCCTTCAGAAGAATGCCTTGGATGAAGGACAGCTTGTGTTGGATGTTCCAGTAGGTTAGGATGTTGGTTGGACAGCCTTTTCTAGTACTCTGCCAACCCTCTTGAATTGTTTTGACTAGGGTGCTCAAGGTTTTGTCTTGCACTGTTTCCGTCCATATCCGCTCACGCTTCTGATCACTTGCTGGTAGGCTCTGTACTACCTGGCGTACACTGATATCCAGCTCTTCTACCAGTTTTGGATCTGTATTGCTAAGATGGACAGAGCTTCAGCAACTGGAATTTCAGACCCTCGTTGGAACCTCAGACTCAGGCTGTAAGGTTGGAGCTGAAGCATTAAGCATTGCACTCATGGTGGGGCTTTGTGAATCGAATTTGCTACAACGGTTTCAAAAGGGTGGTGGTCAGCCGTGACGTCAACGTGGCGACTGTACTGATGATGATGGAAGTGTTTACAGCCGTACACGATGGCGTATAGCTCTTTTTCGAGTTGCGAATACTTCTACCTTGTCTTACTGAGCGATCTCGGCGCATACGTTGTAGCCTCCCTTCCGAAACAAGGTTGGCGCCGAGCCTGTGGCTAGAGGCGTCGACAATGAGTTCAACATTCTTTCTCTGGTGGTTGAAAAATGGGGTGTTTGACACTATATAGCTTTTCAGGTCCGCGAGTGTTTGCGTATGTTCCTCAGACCGGATGAATGGGTCTGCTTTGGTTAGGTCACAGAGTTTTTTTTTTGTTTTTTTTTTTTGTGGATAGGCTCAGTATGTATTTGGCGAGATAGTTGATCATCCCAAGGAGGGTTAGGGGTTCTTCTTGGCATGATGGGTTTGACATATGGTTTATGAGGCGAATCTTATCAGGGTCTGGCTTTATCCCCTTGGAGCTGATTATGTGTCCAAAATAGCTGACACTGGAGGCCAAAAACTGGCACTTATCTTTGTTGAAATAGATCCCTTTAGCTAGGCCATGCTTGAGTATCGCTGCTAGGCGTTCATCATCATGTTCTTGTATCATGCTGTACACAATCATGTCATCAACGATGATGAACACCTTCTAAGCCTTCAAAGGCATCTTCTATCCTCCTATAAAATTCATCTTGTGTTGAGATGATTCAGAATGGCATTTGCTTGAACTGGTATCTTCTATATATTGTGCTGAATGTCATGAGGTAAGACAAATCTTTGGAAAGCAGGACTGAGCAGTAACCAGAACGGGCATCAAGCTTTGTGAATACTTTTGCACTGTATAGCTTGGAGGTGACGTCGTCCAGAGTGGATATGGGATAGTGGGGCTGTTTTATGGACTTGTTTAGGTCTGCAGGGTCTATGCACAATCTTATGGACTCATCCTTCTTCTCAACCATAACCATCGAGTCGATCCACTCTGCTGGGGTAACAATCTTTTCGATAATCCCTAGGTCTTATAGGTGACTGAGTTCTTGCTTGAGTAGCTGCATGATAATTCGCAGACTCCCAATACTGGGACCTTTGCTCCACAGTAGCTGCTGAGGCGCTGGCTTGTGGGTTTCATGGTGGGATTTGGGGTAATGAGGTCAAAGTATTTCTTTGGGATGATATTGACCTGGGCCCCTATGTCAATTTTGAACTGGATAAGGAACTGATTGTCAATGATTAAAGGGTATCACTGCTTCATTTTATTTTTGCTTTGTTTGATGTAGTACAGGAAAACGGTTTCATCACCAATGTCAGCTTCAACAGTATCTTCTTCCACTGTGTTTACTGTCTTGCTTTGACAAACTCGTTCAAAATGGTCGAGCTTTTTACATATGGAGCATGACTTGCCCTTTGCTGGGCAGACATGGGACGGGGAATATGTTCCACAACAGTAGTAGCATCGTTTGCTCTTTTAGCTGCTTGCTTCCGGTTTATTTTAACTACTGTTCTGGTTTCGGTAACGTTTTATGACATCAGTCTCTTGTTTTATAAGAATGGACTTAGTCCGGAATATTTTAAGCTGTGCCTGGGTCACTTCGTGGGTTCTGCACATAATGGTTGTTTTTTCAAGCATCATCACCTTCAGTCAAGAGCTTCTCGCGTACGTTTTGGCTTAGTATTCCACACACTATTCGATCACGGACCATTTCGTTTGGTTTCTTTTATGTCTTTATCTCAGTAATATATTTTTCTACACTCTCTGCCTCAGTTTGGTCTCGTTTTTGGAACAGGTATCTTGCAAAAACTGTGTTCTTCTGTGGTGAAGCATGCACCTTAAATTTCTCAGTACTGTTCAATTTTGTTTAGTTCCTTATCTGCAATGATGAAGGTGTTGAAAATTTCGCGTCCTTTCGCTCCAGCCCAGATAAGTAGGTAGGCATAGAGAGCTTTCTCTGTTTTGCCTGCCAGTGGGCATGCAAACATCAGTTGGACATGCTCTTGGAAACGGTCCCTTTCTTCTGGTAGGGAGTGGCTTCTCAGTTGATTGACGGCTGTAGGACATCCATAAGATTCCACTTCTGACACCATGTAATGCTCGTCTATTAGAATGGTTTATTGACCCAGGCTACCTACAAAATACATATGTTGCACACCATGCAATAAGAATGCTGAAATTACTAGACATTTAAGTCTACAGTGTAAGGAACAATGTTGCCTTTTGTGGACTAGGGGTTGGAAAGATTTTACTGGTTTCATAATGATCATGCTGTCTGTAAGTGTGGAGGATCTGTTCCTACTTTGAAGAATGATTTTTATTACTTTTAAGACCAGAGAGTCAGATTGATCATTACCTCTGATTCCTTGATAGATAGGAATATGCAAAAAATGGATCTCATTCTGTTGGATACTGAGTAGAATGCATTTGAAAAAGAGAATGTCTATGCCTAGTACTTCAAAATGAATTTGCCTGGCTTCTAAAAATAAATGTGACGAACATAGACAGAAAAAAGCAAGAGTATTAAAAGATAAGTTTAAAGATTAAGTTATGGCTACACTGGCAGATACATCTTTGCTTTACCTGTGGCTTCAAGCTCTTCAGAGCTTGTTGTGAGGAGGCAACGTTGTCGCCTTATGCACCAACTGGCGTGGGAGGAACTAAGTCTAAGTAAGTTAGCTATTAGCCTGAATTCTAGTCCAGTGGGCTTAGATATTATTGATCCTGAGGATGGTGTCTCTAACCAGATGTGTAACTATTTTGCAAGCATTGGTGATAGTAGGCCTATTACTTCATTGATACCTATGTTTACTGATGATGGATAGTTCCATCATTATCTGCCAGATGAGACTGATGTTTTCAGTGTGCCTTAATCCAGCACCTATGTTGGAATTATCTGAATCTGTAAAGATTATGAAATTGTAGGTTGTATTACATGTTATATCTACTTATTTTCTTGGTTTAGTTAATGAATGTTTAAAAATAGGTGTTTTTTTTCTGTTATTTAAAATGTGCAAACGCCATTCCACTGTTCAAAGGAAGGGACAAGAATTCTTTTAACTGGTTATAGGCCCATTTCAATTTTATCACTTATTTCAAAGATAATTGAAAAGCTTAAATATAGATATATTGTGAAATTTCCAGAAGATAGGGATTTTTTAGTTCACATCAGTTTTTTGTAGAAAGGGCTCTTGAACAGAGCAGGCTGTTTTACTACTTGTTTTTTTTTTTTTTTTTTTTTTTTTTTTTTTTTTTTTTTTTTTTGTTAATGATGCTTTTGGATAAGGGAATGAAAAATGGTTCTGCAATTCTAGATATAAGTAAAGCAATTGATTCAGTTAATTATAATGTTCATATTAAGAAACTTTATATTAAGGGAATTTAAGTTTCTTTTTAGATTTGGTTAAATGATTTTTATTAGATTGTTCCCAGCACATGATATTGAATGGAATCCCTTCAGATGTTTTTCATGTATGGTGTTCCCGAGGGTTGTTTTGGGGTTCATTGTTGTTCTTAGTATATTAATAAAAAAAAAACCTTCCGAAAAAGAAGTTTTTCAAAGAAAAGTAAAGGCCATTTTAAACTTAAGATCAGCAGATACAAATACATGTTAAAATTCAAACTCAAAACGACCAGAAATTACTATTAAAGAATAAATGAAACCCAAAACAAACAGAAATTAAATAAACAATCAATGCAAACAAACATACAATAGATACTAATGTAAATGAATAAATAAATCTTAAAACGAGTGAAACATAAATTGAATATGTAAATCAAGCTTGAAACGAACAAAAATCATTACAAACAAGAGTCTGGTTATCGCCTCCATCTCTTACTGTAAAAGTCTAAAACCTACTGTGTCATTGGCGCTTTACTGAAAACGAATTGTATTATAAATATTTTTTTCCTGTACTTAATATTGAAAATAAATATTAAATTTACAGTAAAATTTTGGACTGACGAGCTTTCAGCAATTAGTATCATTGTACATCAAATATTCAGTTTAATTTATTAGTTCTTTCTAAAATTGTTCAAGACGAATATAGTTTCACTACAAACAAGAGTTTGGATACTGCACCCTTCCTTAAGTGTAGAAACCTAAAGCCTACTGCGTCATTGGCGCTTCACTGAAAACGAATTATATTACAAATATTTTGTTATCCAGTTCTTACAGCATTGAAAATGAAAATAAAATTACGGTGAAATAAAATCTTGAACTGACGGATCTTTCAACAATTAATATCATTATATCAAATATTCAGTTTGATTTTGTTTATAATTTCCAAGACTGTTCAAGACTCATATAGTTTTCAGTAAAGCGCCAATGACGCAGTAGCTTGTAGACTTTTACAGTGTGAGAAGGAGGCGATACCCAGACTCTTATTTTTAGTAATTTTTGTTTGTTTCAAGCTTGATTTGCACATTCAATTTAAGTTTCACTCGCTTTAAGATTTATTTATTCATTTACATTAGTATCTATTGTATGTTTGTTTGCATTGATTGTTTATTTAATTTCTGTTCGTTTTGGGTTTCATTGGCACTTCAATAGCAAATTTTTTTTGTTTAAGCTCGATTTGCATGTTCAATTTAAGCATCACTTGCTTTAAGATTTATTTATTCATTTATTTTATTACTTGTTGTACGAGTATTTTTTTTGCTATGATTGTTTATCTAATTTCTGTTAGTTTTGGGTCTCAGTTATTCTTTAATAGTAATATTTGGTCGTTTTGAGTTTGAATTTTAACAGGTATTTGTATCTGCCGATCTTAAATTTAAAATGGCCTTTACTTTTCTTTGAAAAACTTCTTTTCCGGAAAGTGTTTTTTAAATTAATTTTTATTCGTTTCAAGTTTTAAAAAGTTTCAAGTTTTAGAAATTCCTTATTTCAAAATCAAACTTTTTTTTCAAAATCAAATGTTCATCAAAGCATCAAAACTAGTATCAAAGTAACAATATCAAAGTAAAAAAAATGGGTTTGTGTCAACCTTGGAGTTTTTATTATCTGATGTTTGAACTATTTTCAACTAAATGGCTATCTTAAAATTTTTATCGGATAGGTTTGGGGAAAATAGGGCGTAAGGGGGCTAAATGCCCTTTGATCTCTTTTGACTCTTTAAAAGTGAACTAGAACTTTGCTTGTTCACTCAAATGAGCCCTCTGTGAAGTTTATACGAGCGTCCCTTCTATAAGACCCATATTTTTTCTTATCTGACCTTTGAACTATTTTTGACGAATTCGCTATGTCAAAATTTTTATTGGATGGCTCTGGGAAAAATGGTTGTGTGTGTAGGGGGGCTAGTTGCACTCGGATATCTTTTGACTAGGAGAAAGTGCAATAGAACTTTCAATTTCCAATGAAATGAGCCCTCTGAAGTTTATACGAGTATCCCTTCCATAACAGCTATATATGCCCCCTGGGCATAACTTACAACGTCTACCCCGGTTCCCGAAGGATTTTGTCGACCCCTTAGTTTTCGTTTTGTGATCTTTGAACCATTTTGAAAAATATCTCTCTCAAAGTTCTTATCGGATGGATTCTGGGAAAATAGGGCGTGGAGGGGGGGGGGGCTAGTTGCCCTCTGATCTCTTTTGACTCTTAAAAAGTGAATGAGAACCTTCAATTTCCAATCAAATGAGCCCTCTCTGAAGTTTATGCAAGCATCCCTTCCATAAGAAACCATATATGCCCCAGAGCATTTCTTACAATGCCTGTCCCTGGGCCCTGGTGGGTTGTGTCGACACAGGAGTTTTCTTATCTCACCTTTGAACCATTTTTATCGAAGTGGTTATCCCAAAATGTTTATCGGATGGGTTTGGGGAAAAAGGGTGTGTGGGGAGGGGGAGGGGCTAGTTGCCTTTGAATATCTTTTGACTCTTAAAAAGTGAACTAGAACTTTCAATTTCCGATCAAATGAGCCCTCTCTGAAGTTTATACAAGCACCTTTTCATAAGAACCATATACGCCTCCAGGACAATACTTACAACGCCTACCCCCCGCTCCCTGGGGGGGGGGGTGTCGACACCAGAGTTTTTGTTATCTAATTTTTGAACTATTTAAAAAAAGGCTATCTCAAAATTTGTAGCGGATGGGTTTGAGGGGGTGGGGGGGGGGCGTAGGAGGGTGGCTAGTTACCCTCCAATCTCTTGACTCTTATAAAGTGAACTAGAAATTTCAATTTCTAATCAAATGAGCCCTCTATGAAGTTTATACGAGCATCCCTTTTATAAGAACCATACATGTCCTCAGGGCATAACTTATAACGCCTGCCACCGGGTCCTGGGGGGTTGTATTGACACCGAAGTTTTTCTTATCCGACCTTTGAACTATTTTCAATAAAATCGCTATTTCAAAATTATCATAAGATGGGTCTGAAAAAAGGCGTGGGGGCTAGTTGCCCTCGGAACTCTTTTGACTCTTAAACAGTGAACTCAACTTTCAATTTCCAATCAAATGAGCCATCTCTGAAGTTTGTACGAGCATCCCTTTCATAAGAACCATATATGCCCCAGGGCATAACTTACAACGTCTGCCCTGGGCCCTCGGGGGTTGTGTTGACAGCTAGGTTTTGTTATCTGACTTTTGAACTATTTTTTACGAAAGGGTTATCTCAAAATTATCGGATGCATTTGGGGAAATAGGAGCGTGGGGGGGCTAGTTGCCCACCAATCTCTTTTGACTCTCAAAAACTGAACTACAACTTTCAATGTCTAATCAAGTGAGCCCTCTCTGAAGTTTATACGAGCATCCATTTCATAAGAACCATATATGCCCCGGGGCATAACTTACAACGCCTGCCCTCAGGTCCTGGGGGGTTGCGACAACCCTGGAGTTTTCATTACATGATCTTTGAACTATTTAAAAGAAAATAGCTATCTCTGTGTTCTTATTGGATAGGTTTGAGGAAAAAAGGTGTCGACGGGGGGGGGGGGCTAGTTGCCCTCCGATCTCTTTTGGCTCTTAAAAAGGTAACTAGAACTTTCAATTTCCATTCAAATAAGCCCTCTTTGAAGTTTATACAAGCATCCCTTCCATAAGAACCGTATATGCCCCCAGGGCATAACTTACAACGCCTGCCCCCGGGCCCTGGGGTTTGCGTCGACACCAGAGTTTTTGTTATATGATCTTTGAACTATTTTTAACAAAATGGCTATCTCAGAATTTTTATCGGATGCATTTGGGAAAAAAAGGACGGGGGGATGGTTGCCCTCCGATCTCCTTTGACTCTTAAAAATGAACTAGAATTTTCAATTTTCAATCAAATGAGCCCTCTCTGAAGTTTATATGAGCATTCCTTCCATTAGAACCATATATGCCCCAAGGGCATAACTTACAATGCCTGCCCTGGGCTCTGGGGGGTTTTGTCGACATCAGCGTTTTTGTTTTATGATCTTTGAACTATTTTTAACAAAAAGGCTCTCTCAAAATTTTTTCGGATGCATTTGGGGAAAAAAGGGCGTGGGATGGGGGCTGGTTGCCCTCCAATCACTTTTGACTCCTAAAAAGGGCACTAGAACTCTCGATTTCCAATCAATTGAGCCCTCTCCGAAGTTTATGTGACGACTCCTTCCGTGTGAAGTGCCTCTGATACAAATGGTCTTTGTTGTATGTCTAGTATTGGACCTTCGAATATCATTAGTGACAGAACTGTAATGAGGTTAGAATGACATTACTATATTTTGCTGATGACTCTCATTTGACCATGGCTGCTAGAACTGAAGTTGAATTATTTTATGTTATGTGCCAGAATATTCTTTGTGTTGAAATGTGGATACAGTTAACTAAATTGAAATTCAACTATAATAAATCTTGTTTTGTGATTTATGAAGGAAGCATAATTTATTGTCCATGCATAACCAATGTCAATGTTGGTAGTAAGAGAATTCTATGTTGTGCTAATACTTTTTACCTGGGAGTCATTGTTAATAAGTCACTGATTTTTAAGATTATATTGCATTTGTAAGTATGAAACTAGCTAAGAATGATGCAACTATTTTGGAACTTTAGCATGTTTTCTTTGTAATATAGGCTACTAAAAATGTTGTATTTCTCTATGGTATACCCATATCTGTTATATTGTTGTTAGTTTTGGTTAAAACTTCTGAAAGTCTACCTTATCCCTCTTTGGGTCATTCAGAATATGGCTATGAGAGTGTTGACTGGTAGCTAGAATGTTGGCAGCTAGAGTGTATCAGTGAGACATTGTTACCATGAACTTCATATATTACCTTTAGTTGGACTTTGTAAACTCAATGGTGCTTTATTTATGTATAATCAGCAATGCAAATTATTGACTTTGCTTTTCACATGTGTGTCATCTCTTCATGATTATGAAACTAGAAGTTCTCTACTGATACATAGAACGTTGGCTATAGTGACTAGATCATAAACTAATATTAGACATGTTAGTGTTGGTGGGAGACATGTTTGGGAAGTTTGCTGAATCAGTTAAAACGTGTAGGCTAATGTTTTTACTGTAATTCTAAAAATTGGTAAATATTTTGAAGTTCATGAATTTGGTGTGTGGTTCTCAGTCACCCAAGTTATTAGTTTTTATTTATTTATTTTTTTTGGATGGATGACAGTGTGGAGATTTTGATCTATGTCAGTAGTTTGAGTGTCTGAAGCTGAGTAAGTCAAGCTCTTTTTGTCTTGTTCTCTTTTTCTTCTCCTTTTATTCTTGTTTTACTTGAATTATATTTGTTAAAATTGCATTATGTTTTATCCCTTACAGACAATAGCATCTGGGAATTGTTGTAATGTCTATGCATTTTTTTTTATAAATTTACCAAATTATTAGCCCTCATCAATATCCTAATATGTCAGTTTTTCTTAGAAACATTTGCTTCTCCAGCTTTCTTAAAAACTGGTATCATTCCTAGTGAAGAGAAAGTGTCAAAGAGCAAGAAAACATTAAACCAAACCAGACAAACTGCATTAAACCAAATGACCTTTGGTCATTTTTTCCAACCAAAGTGTTGTAGAGGCAACACTTTTATTTTGTTTCTTTACCATGAATTGAATGACAAAGTTGACAACCTTAAAACCTTAGAAGTGGGATGTTTCAAGAAGAATTTTTCTTCAAAAAAAAAAAAAAAAAAAAAAAAAAACAAATTCTTATACATAGTATCAAAATAAATTGTATTATCCAATAAATGTTGTCAGTATTTAAATCACTGTATATAAAACTTAATGTTTTATTACTTTTCCCCCCAAAAAACCCTACAACAATCCATGTTGTTATTTCTACAATACCAACAAATTGCAGCATGTATAAGTTAAGACTACATTACTTGGCCACAAAACCTAACATGTATTAATTGTTTCTTGTGTAATAAATGGGGAAAACAATTTGATTCTACATCTGTTGCTGACCAATTACTATATAAACACTTTACCATGAAGACAATTTTTTCTACCTTACAATGTATTAGAAATGACCAAAACACCCTGTCCTTGATGAAAAACAAGTCTTATGATTCTTTCCTACAGGTCACTTTTTGTGATAGAGCCGAAATCCCCAAACACTGAAAAATGAAAGCCTGCTAGTGCCTGGACTATAAAGATTAATAATCTAAGATCTCTTGATTAGCATTTCCTTATGTGTCTGGTACTCTCCTACCAAATTTCCAGTTAATTCAGACACTTTAGTGTAGAAATTAGGTGGGGGCAGCTGGGGCTGGGAAATAGTGGAGAACTCATAAAATTCATCTGCTCTGTCCCCTTCGTCACAAATGTGGCGAACACAAAAGTTCGCCCCATGAACTTCAATCCAATCAGTCAGAAAATAAATGCCTACCGGTGTTACGACTGAAAATTTGGCAATTGGAATTGACCTTGGAGGTCCAAGCAGGGCCGACACGTATGGGGAGGGAGGATGCCCCCCCCCAATGTTTTGGTCACTCAGTAAAAAAAACAAGTCGGTAAAATCGTGCCGCTTTGCGCCACCATTTTTCCGACACCGCTAAAATTCTTTGTTCGATTCAATAAAGACCACGAAAATACTGACATGTCATCTACAGAAATTTCGAACTTGGTCTGTTAACGCAGTAGTTTTACCGACCCCTGTCGTGATTTTAAAGATTATGCCACAATTTTTCATTTGGTTAAATAAACAGCATTAAAATAGTGACATGATATGTACCTAAATCTAAATCTCAGTTGGTAAATGCAGCAGTTTTACCGACTAGTGCAGTGATTTTATGTATTGTAATTGAAACGGACATTAAGCTAATTATTGACAAAAAACAGTCGGTAAAAATGACCGGCCAGTCGGTAAAATCTCTTGATCCCCCCCCCCCCAAACATTTTGGCTAGTAACAACACTGGGTCCAAGGGCGCACTTTGTATCTCAGATCATACAGATAAAGCACTCTTGTAGTAAAGAGGAAGGTGTCATATGCATATACAAGTAATATGTTAAGTATATGTTTTTTCAAGGTGATTCAGAAGGCAGTCGAGCATCTTCAAGGACCAGATCCTCATCAAGTAGTAGCCAAAGTCCTAATCCTGTAAAATCTCCAGCCTCAAGAGCTGGCTCTTCTCCAGGTAAAAGTCCAAGAAGTGATAGAGGGTCTAGAAATAGTAATAGAAGTGTAAGTTTTTTCTTTTTAATGTTACATTGAACATTTTTTGGTTGATTTGAGGTGCTTAAAAAAGCTGTCTAATTCCAGTCCAAGGTAAAACCAGCCAAAAAACAGCCTGAACTGGTGTCCATAATTAGAAATGGTCTATTTCATTTTAATTTGTTTTGTAGCAGAAAAACTTCATAATCTAGCATGTTCATTAGCTCAAAATACCTCTTCTCCTATGAATCGCCATGGAAGTGATGCTTTTTGCTCTGAGAGCATACCCCTTAATATGCTGGTATTTATTTGAAGTAGCTGGGAGACTATAGGGAATAAGAGAAGGATTTTGAAATAAGTTGAATTAAGTTAAATATGCATCTTATTATTAGACTATATCTTTACATGAAAGATTGGAAGCAGCGCAGAAATACATTAACAATGCAGCAGCTGGGGTAAAGCAATTATAAGTTTGGTAGTTGTAAATATGAAAAGTAAGTGCTCTGTTTAAACTTTTGCTGTACTATGCATGGTAATGCTGTGTGTATGATATCATCAATATCACTAACATCAATAGGCACAAAGTTCTATAAGATGATTATTGCCTCAATCCCTCATATTAGTTGAGATAAAAAAAAAGGGGATAATGATAGATTTTGTATTACACAAGTGTACCTAAATATGCGTGTTTGTTTTTCTGTTCCCAGCATAACCACATAGATGGATGCACTAAGAAATCTGTGGAGAAAGAGAGGTGGGTATAACTAAACCGGTAAAGGACATGAAAGGGTTGGACATTATGAGCAGTGGTGCCAACGTGAAATGAAAATACAGCCTGGAAGGTGAAGAGTTGATAGGGCTATAGCTAACCTCAATTGGAATGTTGCAAGCTAAAGGGTCATGAAGGTTATTAGAAGCATAAGAGAGGCCGACACACTGAATGTAGTCTGTCTGGTCTGATATAACTCTTCTCTCAGTTCTTCAAGGATTCAACCATTCAACAAGGACTTCAACCTTCAGTTCAACCCTTGTCTTTCAAAACTTTTCGTGACAAAAGGATGTTCCAAATGCTCAAAATTTGGCAATGCTAAGGTTCGACATCTTCTTGGCAACATAAATGAGGAATGAAAACTAAGCCATACAAACACAGGGAAGTAATCAAAGCATCATTTTTAAGAAACTGCATATACATTTTTTAACAATTCTAAAAACATAAGTGAGGTCATGTTTCTTTTTTAATCTGTGCAAAAAGGGTTATAAGAAAGTTGCATCAATGAGTTCTAACATGGTTTCCAAACTTAAAATGACTTAGATTGCTACAGTTATTTTTCATGCAACTTGACTACTCAACTGATACAGCTCTGTTGGTCACTTTTCTAAGAATTGCTTGGATAGTTTCCCAGTGAAAGAGCCATATTTAAAGTCATTTAAGCTGTGGATCTAAACAAAAACATATATTATTTTTCTGCTTTTTTTGGGTAGCGCATAGTATGGTTTATGAGTTGCAAGGCTCTTCAGTCACGTAAAAGTTTGGCAACCACTGCCTTAACAAATATTGTAATATCTTTTCTTTTGAATAGATTGTAATTCGTAAAATATTAAAATATATATTCCAACCCCCTTCCTATTTTGTTTGATATTCCTGAAGAGTTCTTACTGCGATTGATCTACTTTTTTTTGCTGTTTGAGCTTAGAAATCAGTTCCCTTTTTGATGGAAATTCGGAGATGAATTGCATTTCTTGAAATTTGCTGTAAAAACATCAAAATCCGTCCTTTTGAAATCTTCACTTGAAGAAGAATGGTCGAGTCATAATTTTCAGGAACTGATCATTGAATCTTATTGAACTCCAAAGAATGGCCGAGTCTAAAATTTTTCAGTAGAATGTGAGTGAGGATTGTATACCAGTGATAAATTGTATACCATCATGATCAGCCATGTCATTCTTTTGGGGGGGGGGTCAGCAAAGATAAAGTAGAGTCATATATTTGACTTCTTGTCGGTTCCAGTTGCACATAAATTACGAAGAAACGCGATTAAATGTACTTGCTGTGCATTGGCGAAATTAGAGTTGTTTGGCTTCATTGTGACAGGTATAACACAAACAAGCGTCAAACAACTTAAAAATTTACTTAGTAAGTGGTTTAGCCGTAAGTATCTCTATTATCAAATTAAATCTGTTTTGCGGTTGAAGTGCAATATATAACGTCGGTATTTGCTATTTAGATAGAACAAAATCAGCACTGAGATGTAGCTTTTCAGTAAAATATCTTTTTCTACACTTTTCAAATTAGGGGAATGACAAGAACAATTTATCAGAGATTTACTTTTGATACTTGCGTCAAATATTTCATCAACAGAGCTAAAGATGGGGCTGAAGTTTCATAAGGATGTAAATGATCATTAATAAGGGACAGGATTTCACCACCTTTCTTGCTAAGAATATGGATTTTAGGTCTTAGTTTAATGAGCGGGGGCAAAAAATCCTGGTTTTGATAATATGGTAGTTTTTCTTGCATTCTAGTAATAGTAATTGAATTTTACTTCTTTTCAGAGTGACACTAGTTTATTTGGTTTTCAAGACTGAGGCCTTCAGTGCTTACAAAAGTTTGGGATATCTAAAACGACAAGCAAAACACCCATCTCGCAGTTTTTTGTGCGTTGAGGGGGTTTTCAAATGATTGCTAGGGAGGCGGATGAATTATGCCCCAAATTGTTCTTTGATCCAGTTAAATCTGCGCTGTCAAAATTGAATGCCCACTTTTGTATTGAACAAGGCACGTTTTCATTAGGCAAAGGGAATGTAGTTTAGAACCTTTGCATAGACAGGGAATCAGTAGTGCTTTGGGATTTTGGGTATTGTTGGTGGATCACGGGGTTTGTCTTTTTTTGTTTTAAAAAGGGAGTTCTCTTTCATTACTACATTGCTTTGAAGAATACGACAAAAATTATCGCGAGAGACAAAAGTCTGACATAAAAAAGACAAAGTCATCTCCACCAAGGGGCACATACCTCTTTGTAGATTGATTAGTTGATCTAAATGATTTCGGGCTAAAAATAAAACTTTTTCGAACTGTCAAAATAGCTACCACTTTAAAAATTTTGTTGGTGTCTATGTTTAAAAATCCATAATCTTTTAAGCAAAAGGAACTACTTGATGTTTTGACCTTTCGAGAAATTATCGTTGAGCTTCGGCTTAGACTGTGCTTCTCTTGGACTATGGGTTTTGTCAAAGTGGATTCCAGGACTTGATCTGGATTCTAAATCAGTTACAGACCTGTTTTTAGGGAGTTTTTCAGGCCTTAAGATAACGGAAGGGTGGAGAATTTGGAAACCAAGCCCTAATAATCGTGTAGTTTAACCATTAACTGAGTTGGCAGTTAGTCACTGTTCTGAAGAGCTGAAAGCAGGAAATTGAAAATGCTTTCACTGACCAAAGTTTAGGCCATAATTTTATTTCTGAAATTTTCATTGACAAATGAAATTGGATTATGGGTTATTGATAAACCATTGGGATGTGTTTTGGTTTTTATGCTTATGCTGGCGCATTATTGGATTTTGCGGCCAGTATGGAAATAAAACCAAAGTTATGAGCAGTGACATGTTGCCTGTGCAGAGGAATCCTTTGATCTGTGAGAATTTTGTGATCTGTACATCAATATAAACTGTATTCTCCCTCTTTTTTCCCTTAGAAAGGCCAAAAAGAGCCTGGTTTGTGTTCTCGTCTTGATGCCTGAACATTGCAAAAATCTCAGATCTTAAGTTTTGTTACTACCCTGTATACGCATGGCTATAGTAAAAAATCGACATCTTGGGCTAAAATGTATCACGTGACGTATATTGAAAACGCGAAAAAGTTGCATTTTTATGCCACTATTTTTCAGTTTTTCAAGGGGAGTTTTCGAAGCCATCTTGTTATGAAATGATTCCCTCTTATGTACTCCACTTGTGGTTAGCTATATTTTTATACCCATTTCCATAGTCTAAGAAAAAAATAAAACATTGATTTTTGTTTTTCTTATAGCCTGATTCCCGAACGAGTAGTCGTAGTTCCTCTCGAGATAGGGATCAAAGGAGCAGAAGTGGGTCAAGAGAAAGTGTTGGCAGTCCTGCTTCAATAAAAAGTGGCACTCCAAAAAGTAGAAGTGGCACCCCAAAAAGTAGAAGCGTCACCCCAAAAAGTAGAAGCGTCACCCCAAAAAGTAGAAGCGTCACCCCAAAAAGTAGAAGCGTCACCCCAAAAAGTAGAAGCGCCACCCCAAGAAGTAGAAGTGGTAGCCCAAAAAGTAGAAGTGGCACCCCAAGAAGTAGAAGCGACACCTCAAGAAGTAGAAGTGGCACTCCAAAAAGTAGAAGTGTCTCTCCTATGGAAGAGAGGTGGAAGCCCATCGTCCTCAAGAAACGGGAGTCCAGAAAGAGAAAGTGAAAATAGAGAGAAAAGCAAGTCTAGATCACCTGCATCTGTTAGAAGCAAAAGTAGGTCAAGATCACCTTCTCCAGGTTTGTCTTCTTTTTTTGTATACATAATTTTGGCGTTTGGAATATTTAGTAAGTATCCTTTCTAAATAATATATATATATATATATATATATATATATATATATATATATATAATATATATATATATATATATATATATATATATATATATATATATATATATATATATATATATATATATATATTAATATGTATATATAATATATATATATATATATATATATATATATATATATATATATATATATATATATATATATATATATATATATATATATATATATATATATATATATTATATATATATATATATATATATATATATATATATATATATATATATTATATATATATATATATATATATATATATATATATATATATATATACATATACATGGGTGCCCATATGGGGGGGGGCAGAAGGGGGCTCCAGCCCCCCTGGCTGAATGATGCTGCCTTATATTTTATATTTTTGTTTTGAGATTTCTATTATACAGCATTGGAAGTGCTGATCAGACTAGCTAATCCCCCCCCCCCCTAAAATTCAGCTTATGGGCGCCAATGTATATATATATATATATATATATATATATATATATATATATATATATATATATATATATATATATATATATTATATATATATATATATATATATATATATATATATATATATATATATATCATGTCAATTCTGGTATCTAATATCGCCCAACGTTAACCTTTAACTGGCAGGGAGAAAAACAAGTTACACATTAACTGAAAAGTTGGATCGGCGGGATCCCACTTGTTAAAAACTGGAGAAAAATACTATTTTGATTTATCCCAATTTCGCGTCGATGAGGGATCGTCTTAGCTATCAGCATTTTTTTTCTTCGGGTAAAGTTTTTTCTTGGGGTGTTGGGCAGCTAAGATTGGCATCGGCATTGACACCACCTATGTCCATCGCATGCCGCACCTCCTTGGACCATCTTCTCGTTTGGCGGCTAGTTGTGTAAGTGGACCACTTTTGGTCTAGAGAGTCCACTCAATTTTTGATGTGTTGTACGTCATGATGATCTCTGATTTACTACTCTCATGTTCAATTACTGCTGAAAATACGACATTTTTTCTTTGGAAAATGCGACATCAGGGTCAGATGGTCTCTAAATTTGAAGATGGACGGGTTGGATTCCCTTGTATGACTATCAAGGAAAGAGGGTGGATCTCTCTTTCGTTCTTTTTCACCGTGTTTACGTATGTAATTCTCAAGGGTCTGAGAATTTCAATTAATTCTATGGACGTGAACCAGTTGCCGGCTGTGATGTTGGTGTTCCTACTCTTCAAGAGATCGACTAGGGTTATGTTCACGTTGGAACTGAAGCATTGTGGATTTCAACTATAGGTGTTTCCTTTCCAGGGTAGGCAAAGATTTTAATAGATAAAATGTCTTCAAGACCGCTAGATATTAAATCTTGAATCCAAACTTGTTCGGTTTAGAATAAATTTACTTCTTGAATTTACACCATCCTCTACATGCAACTAGAATTTCATCAATTGCCAATTACTCGCCTGGTGAGTAATTTGTTTTGCAGTTTGCGATGAAGAGGTCAAAACCTTGACTGTTGACTGTTCTCGGTCTGATCTGGTCTGTTCTCGATCTAATCTGATCTGTTCTTGGTCTGATCTGATCTGTTCTCGGTCTGATTTGATATATTTTCGGTTTTGTCTGATCTGTTCTCAGTCTGATCTGATCTGTTCTCGGTCTGATCTGATCTGTTAGAGAGATACGGAAGGTCTAAAAAGGCTCGCATCTCTATGACGTTGACTGATTTTAAGTACGTTTGCATATCTACAATACAAAAGTTGTATTCATGCGGTACTTGTCAGTCTTGGCATTAGTGTGAAGGACGGTCTTCTCAAGGATTTCGGCTGTGATGAAAATATCCCATGCTTTTTCAGGGGGTTTTAGGTCTTTGTGTCCTATGAGACCTGAAAAGTGTATAACAAGATTACAGGCTCTCGTGTCTCCTTTGTAAGAAGTATCTGGATTGTTCGTAGCATTGCTCCGAATTGTTAGTTGTTTCATAGGAGACCATATTCTAGCTATAAATGATCTTTACCAGCTCAAGGAAAATTGGAATTACCCAAAGAAATAAACTAAAGGGGTCCAGTAAAAACGAAAATCTTTTCCTCTCGAATACAGGACACAAATAAGTTGAGGTCAAAATAATTATCCTCTAAAAACTAAAAATTAATTTCTCTGCTAAGCCACAAAAAAGTTACACAAACTGCAGGGTGGGGTCTGTCGGACCCCAGAGCGCTGTATCTATGCGCCTGTAAGTGATTTCCAGATTTTCTTTTACCGAGCTTTAGTACTCAACTATTACGAAGATTACACTAGATATCAGTCTCCTAGCATAACCGAGGAAATGGACAGCAAACTTAGTGCTGGGGTCTGAGAGATCCCACCCTGCCAGTTAAGGGTTAAACTTTTGAATAGAATTCTTAGAATATGAAGCTGTTATCTAACCGTAATGTGATTTGAAATTTTTAAAAAGGCAGAGGAACTAATAGAAAGCACAGGCCGCCTTTTTGCCGCAATGTCTTTTTGATATACGAGAACCGTCTTTTTGCCGTGTTCATTTCAAAAGATTGGTGGTAAGTTTGAAATAACAAGGCCTAAAATATTGAAATATTTGCCTATTACTATTCCAAGTACACTTAAACAAACAATGCACGTGTCGTGGTGCAAGCCGCGACACACGCAATTTTCTTTTCTTACTGTAACACCAAAATCGCTGTGTAGCACGCAAAATTGGGCAGTTTTAGCACTTTAGGAACTGACCATGATGGCAATCCTTTACACAACACTACCTCGTGGTATTTCATGTAAGTTAAATGAAAAGAACCAAGATATATTACCGATATTTACTTCATCCCTCCCCTCCATCACATAATTAGAAAATGAAAGTCATAATTATGAGAATGTCAACATTTCCCAAAATCTCGGAAAAAATTAATCATGTATTTAGTTTACTTGGAATATTTTATATTCTAACATTTTTTCGTGGGGTCAAAAGTGCTGGCTGGCTAAATCAAAATTTATGGATAGATTATACTGTTCTAGGTATAGCCTGGGATATTTCAGAAACATGTATCCGTCAAGTTATAATTTTTCTTGTTCAGTAGATAGAAGTTTGCATAGCTATCCTTCCTGGAAAACCATTTCAGTGAAGAGATAGAATTTTAAAACATTATGCAATTCGTTCCAAGGTGTTATATCTTTTTAACAGTATTGTTTAAGCTAAAATAGGTTCTTTGATTTTGTGAATTAATAGCTAAGGACTTTTTGGTGCGGTACCGCATATATTTAAGTTTAACCTCACTGTCCCTTTCACCTTCACTGAAGATTTTGATTTTTAATTAAGAACAGTGGATGCAGGGGAGGTGTAAAACAAAATAGCTTAAGTGTATCCAAGCTATCAAAGAAAGTAAACAGATTTTTTTGCGAATGGTATCAATTTTTCCATTTCAGGTCAACTAGAGGAAGTATGAAACTAAATTAAACAGTACTATTTGTGTCCAGATTTTTAAAAGGTTGTATGTTGTTAAAAATTGCTGAAAATTTTTCTCCAGCATACAAATAGCAGGCCAAACTATAAAGTCTTAAAAAAACAAAAAGATTTAAAGTATTATTTTCTTTTTCCCTGAAAAGACAATGTCAATATAAAACGAACAGAAATTAATAAAAAAATTTTTTTCACAAAATAAGTTTTTCAAAGAAAAGTAAAGAACTCCATTAAACAAAAAATGAGCAAAAATAAAATAATATATCAAGCGTGAAACTACCACAAGTCAGCATCGATAAATAAATGAAACCCAAAACGAACAGAAATTACAATAAATAACTGAATGAAAATCAAAAGGAGCAGAAATTAACATAAGTTGGGCTCAAAATCCCTATGCCCTCCCAAGGCCAGAACATAATTTGCACTTTACTGAAAAAAATACAAAGGAATGTGCATTGTCAGTTTAATATACATATACTGACATTTAGTAATCAAAATGTTAATATTATTTGATTTATTAAAGTTATAAAAGTAAAAACATTTATATTTTTTTCAGTAAAGTGCAAATTATGTTCTGGCCTTGGGAAGGCATAGGGGTTTTGAGCCCAACTTATGTTAATTTCTGCTCCTTTTGATTTTGATTCATTTATTTATTGTAATTTCTGTTCGTTTTGGGTTTCATTTATTTATCGATGCTGACTTGTGGTAGTTTCACGCTTGGTAGATTCTTTGATTTTATTTTTGCTCATTTTTTGTTTAATGGAGTTCTTTACTTTTCTTTTAAAAACTTATTATGTGGAAAAAGTGTTTTTAATTTATTATGAATAAAGGATGAAAGGTTTGCCGCAATCCAGTGTTGTCAAGTCTTCAAATTGAATGGGAAGGGGTCATAAGAAGGAGGAGTTTCAGGGGATGGAGTTAGGAGTGAAATACTGAGCCTGATGGAATGGAGGAGGAGCCTATGTAGCTGCCTTGTCTTTGGCGCACCTCTTACTGTAATAAGCTGTCAGTAGTAGCATTATGTTGCTACTATTATTATTGGCAAACATATTCTCTGTGAAATAGTGACAATCAGATTTTACTATGATTTCATATTTTAGGTAATAGAAGTGGGAGTGAAAGTCCAGTTCAGCGAAGTCGGGCAAGGAAAGTGCTGTCGGAATCTGAAAGTGAGGATGAAATAAAGTAGGCCATTTTCTATTGTTCACATTTGTCTCTTATTTATCTGCTATAGAAAATTGTAAGTGAGACAATTTCTTTGAACAAAGCTCTTATGTAGCTCGTATGTAGCTGTAGCATGAATTGTGGCAGCGGTCGTATGTCGCTACATCATGCAATATGAATTGTACGCAGCACTTGTCGTTAGTTAGCTGCCTTAAAATGAAGCAGGTCAATGTAATAAGAGAATGTTCACTACTCTTTGATAATACTTTTTTTTCGTATTAATTTGAAGTTTAGCTCTTAAAGGACGTGACACGTTGTTCCTTATCATTTAGCTGTAGAAAATTGTTAAAAAAAAAATTCTGAAAACTACTTTAAAACAATCATAAATACTTATCTTAATAATAAAATTGCATCGCTCCACTTAACCCCTACTCCCCCCCCCCCCCGATTGATGAACATACAGCTTAATATAAACTTCTAAGCTATTTTTTATGATATTACGACTCTTTCCTTTCCATCGATTGATTAGCCTTTGCCCTAAAATGACGTAGAAGAAAAGTTTCGCGTAATTGAAAAAAATAAATAGTTCGACTATAAAGAGTGGACTGTATATTTATCTCCCAGGGGGAAGGGGGATTAAAGTGAAGCAATTCTATTTTAGGAACAAGATTAGTAATTATTTATGATTATTTTAAGATGGTTTTTAGAATTTCTGATAACCATTTTATATGTATTTTTTTTTTATGTATCTATTTATAATGCTTTGGAATTGTTTCAGCACAATTTTTAAAACTACGACCAGGGATGTAGGCATGATTTTACTTCGGATCATTTTGATGGAATTTGTCCGAAGGAATGCAAAAAGGTCATAGAAGAGGATGGAATCAAATGGGAAAGTAAAAGATAGGGAAAGTGTGGAAAACTGCATTTTTCGTACGGCTTACTGTTTGAAATATGGTCAGTCAGACGGGTACCCATAACAATCCGCAGACAACTCTGGAAAGGATCTAATATATCCTCCTTCGTCTTTCGGAGTGCCCACGTTTCAGAACCAACTTAAATACTGTCATAAGTATAACTTCCAATATTCAAATTTGGTTCGTAGACGTATATTCCTATTTTTCCGAACGTTTCCAACTGTGGAAAAAAATCGTATGGTTCGGCTATTCTACTTTTAAAATCTTCAACTGCATCCTGGTTTTTACTAATAATACTACCAAGGTAAACGAAAGTGTCCGATTAGTGGATCTTCTCGTTACCCAACGTCATCTCTTTACCTTCACTTATTCCCAATCTAAGCTACTTAGTCTTCTTAACATATATTATTCAAACCTATTATTGTATCCCGAGCTCTCAAGACCTCCAAAAACCGTTCATTTTACTAAAATTTTCACCTAGGACGCTTCTATCCTGCTGTCATTGGCTATAATGAGGGAAAGATTGAGATGGCTAAGAAACTATCTGCGGATAAAAGATAACAAGTTGCCAAAGATCGTCCTTTTTGTTTAACCATATAGGGCAAAATGAAAAGCAGGTCGTCCCGAATTGGGTGGGAGGAGGTCGTAAGGAAGGATCTAAGGGAAATTGGAACTTCTTGGGAGAGTACCTAGTAATAAAAAAAAATCAAGAAAGTGCATGATTTTAATTTAAAACAGAGACGGCAAATGTTGAGAGGTGTAGGGGGAGGGCAAGGGAAGGCTGATTGCTCAAATTCAATAAATGTATTTAATTCATTTTGGAAAAGGGGATAAAGCTTTCCTTGAATTTACCCATGTTAGGGCAAACGAGAATCAATCTTGGTATTTCTTATGATTTTTTCCCTGGTGATTATTGAGCTAACCAGGTAGTTTGGGCTAAAAACAATTTATAGAATTTGATATGCCCTGTTTCTAATCCTGTCACATACTTTACCATCTAAATTTTTAAATGATGCAGTCTGCACATGGAGTACGAGTTGAGATACTCTGTTTTTCTTAGAATCCCCCTTTAGAAATCAAACTTTAAGCCTTAATTAATTGTAATTTGTATGAATGAATTGAAATTTATATTTTTTTTAGGAAAAGGTCAAAGAGAGCTGTCACAAGTGAAAACGAAGAAGATTCTGAAAAAGAAAAAGGAAGACCAGTCGATGCAACCAACCTATTTGGCGATGAAAGCGATCTTAGCTCATCAGAAGGAGAAGAAGGCAAGAAGGCAGAAAGTGAGGGAGAGGGTAGAAAAAGTGAAGAAGAAAATAGAAGAAGCAGGAGTAGAAGCAGAGTAGAAGCAGGAGTAGAAGTAGGAGCAGAAGCAGGAGTAGAAGTAGAAGCCCTTCTGAAAGAAAGACTCCTATTCAGGAAGAGGCCGAAGTTGAACCACCTCCTGAAATTAGGATTGAGGTCGAGGTGAGTGTTATTCTTGTATTCTTAATCCTCATTGGAAGAGATAAAAACTATCTCTCTTTCTCTTTACCTTACTCTCTCACTTTCTTCTGCTAAAATTGATTCTGTTAGCTTGTGAAGCATTTGCTACATTTCTATCTGCTTTTACCCTTTTTTTACCTGCTTTGTAACCTAAAACTTGAAATTTTTCTCTATACTTGAAGTGACTTTTTCCATTCGTATCCTGCGGTAAATTAGTAGGACTAATTCTATCTGCACCAAAAAGAAAATTAGAAAAGTTGATGTTTTGGATCTCTGTCTAGTCTGCATTTTCTGTTTCGATCATAGATTACAGCATGGTGATCGATCATCTTCGGGTTACTTTTAGTATCAACAAGAGTCGAAATCCTGCACAAGTAATCTCAAGCCTATTACCTCCAATTTATTATATATTCATGCCTACAAACATTATACTGCTATGAGGAGACAGTCTATAATAGATAACTTAGCTGGGAAGAGGTTTTTCAGTGCGAAAAAGCCAATAAAAAAAAAAAAAAAAAAAGAATAATTATCCCAGTGCCGTTTGCAGTCACTGTTCTGGTTAGGCAAACTCGTAAAAGGTTCTCGACGCAACAGCTTAAATTAGGTATCCTATTCTTAGACCACACTGCCGTTCTATGACGAAAAATAACGTTCAAATGGGGATAAATCATTTATTTAGACATTGAAAAAGGGGTACAAAAGTCCAGATATTTCGATGACATATACAGCGACCGTCATCAGTAGAAATACTAAAATATTAAAACTGAAACTGACATATTTATACAAAACAAAATAAATAATTTTTAGGCTCATTCACAAAGTAATGATCTTCCGGTTTGTTTTCTATATTTTTTTTTTTTTTTTAGAGAGAGAGTCCAATGACAAAGTTCATTCAAAGTCTTGATGTAAATTTTCTTCTTTAAACTTTCCCAAATGTAAAACAAATTTCCAATGAAGGTGGCATATCCTTTCGTGTCTTCTAATTGCAAACGAAATGTTGAGTTTATAGTTGTTTACTTGCTTGGTCTCATTTCCCCATATGTACGATGTATTTTCGGCGTAACACCTTGAATTAGGTATCCTTTTCTTAGACCACACTAGCGTTCTATGACCATCAAATAAACGTTCAAATGGGGATAAATCCATTGATTTAGACAGTGAAAAACAGGTAGAAAAGTCCAGACATTTTGATCGCATATACAGGGACCAAGTAAACAACCAACCGAGTGATTTATTTATTTATTTATTTATATTAGTACCTTTTGTATGTTTGTTTGCTATGATTGTTTATTTAATTTCTGCACGTTTTGGGTTTCATTAATTCTTTATTAGTAAATTATGGTCGTTTTGAGTTTGAATTATTATATGAATTTATTTCTGCTGGCCTTCAGTTTAATACCGCTATTTACTTTAAAGTTTTGGCTACAATTTTTTTTTTTTTTAATTTTAAAAATAAGGAAATTTAGGCGGCGAAAATGGTTTCTTGGCAAGATAATATATTTATTTACAATGAAATATACACGTTTTCAAGCACATATCACAAACATAATCGCAACATCTTTTGCCCCCCACAAGGCTCTATAATTGGGAATGCTGGCAGAAAAAAAAAAAAAAACTAAAGAGGAAAATAAAAATGACTGCAGCCGTGATTGAGTTGAGGCTGTATGGGTCTTCCGTTAGGGTTATTACCAGGCTGATCATTTTACGTAGAAAAGAGGTAACTATGAAGCAGGATTTCCCTTTCAGGGATAGGTAAAGAAGAAGGAACTTATGATGAAACGGAGACCCCAAACCATCTCACAACACCAGATCAGTCCCGGCCTTTTAAACCCAGCCTATACTCGTCAGGGCTAAGAAAAAATGTCGGGCATATCACAAATCCAGATATATCATAACGTCAAACATGATAATAGATCTTTGATCAACATTTATTACAGTGCAGCGGCTGTGGGCTCTCCTCTGGAGAACGAGGATCAAAGTTCAAGTCGCTCTGTAGCAACTGTATTGGTTCCATTGACTCTATGCTTGTAATTAAATAAAAAAAACAAGTTTTTTTTAACTGAAAGTAAGGAGCGAAGTTAAAACTTAAAACGAACACAAATTATTCCGTATATGAAAGGGGCTGTCCCCTCCTCAACGCCTCGCTCTTTACGCTAAAGTTTTTTATTGTTTTAAAAAAATAGAGTTGTGGGAAAGTCAAACTTTAGCGTAAAGAGCGAGGCGTTGAGGAGGGGACAGCCCCTTTCCTATACGGAATAATTTCTGTTCGTTTTAAGTTTTAACGTCACTCCTTACTTTCAGTTAAAAAAACTTGTTTTTTTTAATTTAATTTTTGAATGTTTTTGAATAAATGCAGGTTTTGATTTTGGCTCATCGTACATGAATAATCAACACCAAATTTGCATATTAATTTTACTTTTATTTGGTTAAATGGCTTTTTCGAACGTTGTTTAATTTTATTTACGAACGTTTTTATTAGTAACAAATATACGTAACTTACGAATTAACTTACGTAACGAATTTCTATATTCATATATTTTTAATACGTATATTAGGGGGTTCGCCCCCTAGTCAATACCTCGCTCTTTACGCTAAAGTTCGAATTTTGTTCCAATTCTTTAAAAATGACCCCTTAATCACAAAGGCCGTTAATTAGAATAAATAGCTCTTATGAAAGTACTAAAAAATCTTTGGCTTAAAGAGCGAGGTATTGACTAGGGGGCAAACCCAATCATATACGTAATAATTTTTGTTCGTTTTAAGTCTTGATGTTGCTCCTTACTTTCAGTTGAAAAACTTGTTGTTTTTTTTTGTTTAATTTCTGATCTTTTTTTAAATAATGCTGGGAAATCCGGCGCCCCCTTCATAGCAATGTCCCTTCCCACATGAAAATTAACTCCATGTAAAGATTAACTCCATGTAAAATCTGATTCTTTTGATGTATCTGTTGGTAACAAAATCCCGTTTTTTAGAGTTTCGGTTACTATTGAGCCGGGTCGCTCCTTACTTACAGTTCGTTACCACGAACTGTTTGATTATAAATTTTTACAAAATCCTTTGAGAGTTATAGTTTTTCAGCAAGTAAGTCATCTGTCACCACACACTTTTTTTGTTCTTTCCTTTAGGCCCAAATAGACACCACATTATAATAGGAATTAAGATGAAACACAACGGTACTAAAAAAAAAAAACAAATAGTCCAACCGGCTACGTGGGAAATTAAGTTCGCTAGATAAACATTTCATTGCGCTTATAAACATAGCATTGCTATAATGAAAAGGTCACGTTCTTTTGTCATTTCTTGCGACACCTCTTGTTATTTATATATTCCATGTTTCTGGTTGTTAAATATATTATGTGACAATTAGCAACCGCATAGTATCTAACAAAATTATGCAATAGCTTTTTTTGTGCCGCGGGAGCAAAAATTTGGTTTTTGGCTTTTTATATCGTTTTTGTATGCCACCAATTTTAGTTTGAACGATATAGACAGAAATCCAGCTCGTCAGTCTATCTGCTCACTTCTCCAGCAGTTGATTTCCGAGCAGAGAAGTACAGAAGAACTCGCTTAAATCGAATGCAATTCTGCATCTTCCCCATCCGATGAAATATTCAAGTCAAAATGCTAACAAAATAAGCACTGCCCGAGTAGTAGAAAGTTTTATCAGGGAATATGAGGAGAGAGTTCCAGTCTTCTTGAGTCAGAGATGAAGACCAGGAAAAGATAATTCTGATCCTCTAGAATTTTGGACTAAATACTTCTGCACTTGCCCCGAGTTAAGATAAATTATATGCATACATCTCGCAGTGCTTATAAGTTGAGTACCTTGTGAGAGTGCATTTAGTATTGCTGGCTGCTTTATACAAAGTAGTGCTCACGAATGACTCTAAAGTCACTTGAACTTTGTTTTTAAGTGCTAAATTTCAGTATATATGGTCTTTTTGTAGATTTTTTTGTATATTTGGTCTTTTTTTATATATTTAGCCTTTTTATGTATTTGGTCTTTTTATATAGTTGGTGCCGTTTTGTTTTATCAAAAACTGGTCGTTTCTGTTTTTGGGTAAAAAAAAAAAAATGAAAAAAAAAACAGATTTCTGTTTTTTTTTTCTCTGTTTCTGTTCCGTTTTTAATTGCCGTTTTTTACAGTTTCTGTTTTAGCCAAAAACAGAAACGGTGCCGACTCCTTCTACAGACTTCATTCTCCGTAGATGCAAACTCAATGGTGGGATTCAGCTGAACCCAATGAGAGAACTAACTGATATGACTTTGCTGATAGCATTGCTCTTCTCACTCATTATCCAGAAGCAGGGGCGTCCTGAGGCTCATTTTGTTGGGGGCGGGGTGATCTTCGTAAATTTTACCGAATCGCTACCTGATTTATGCCGAATTTTCTGCAGAAGTCAAAAATTTTGCTAAATTTCGGCTGATTTTGCAAAATATCTGGCGAAATTTTTGCCTTCGGCGAAAATTTTACCGAATGGGGGCAAAAATTTTTTTTTTTTGGCGGGGGGGGGCGCCCCTCCCCCCCCCCCCCCCTCGGGACGCCCCTGTCCAGAACACATACAACAGAATATACACGAATTTGAGCGTGTTGTCAATGCTATTGTCAAACGCGGTAATTCTCGATATTGGGAAAGGACTTCTGGTTAATGGTGAAAAAATCGAAGCGGTGATAGAATTTAAATATATTGGCAACATCCTTTTCCAAGATGCTAATTGCGAACGAGAAATTTTATGTCTAATAGAGCTGGTCGGTTCTGCCTTTAGTTACCTCAGAAATGTCTGTAGGAATAGGAAATTTTCCCAGAAGCTGAAGATTAGAATTTACGGCAACAACGTTCTGTCTCTCCTTACCTATGGGGGTGAAACCTGGAGTATCAGTGCGCAACAGGAGAAGCGGCTTCAAGGCTATGTCTAAGATTTATGTGGAATATACACTGGACAGAACAGGTAGCCAATGATGAAATTTAGCGCATTACTAACCATGCTCCCATCTTTGAAATCATTCGAAGACGCGGCTGGATTTTCTGGGGATAGTATGCACGGATAGGTGACGTAAGGCTACTATATGATGTGTGGGGATAGACAACTAGCCTCCGGAAGTCGGGGAAGTCTAAAATGACTGGGTCGATTCCTTGAAAAGTAGGCAATGTTGGCAAGGTGTTTGCTAGAGAAGTTTTTGCTGAAGGCGTGGGAGAGATCAAGCTGGCGATTCACTGTTGTTGCCTTGTGCGCCTCCAGGCGTAGGAGAACCTAAGTCCGTCCTCTCTTGCCTTTAGTCTGTTTTTTTTTTTTTCATTTTTTCTTTAGTTTTATTATCATCAAAAGAGGTAAGATGAAGAATCTCTAGTAAAATTCATTGACCGAGGAATTTCCTGTGGTGTTTTCACCTTGCCTCAGGAGGGGCACCTTACTAGTTTGGACACAATGAAGTATCTGCTACGACCATCACCATAGAAAAATATAGTCTGTATCCTATTCATTCGATTAACTTAAGAACCAATCAAGATACAGTGGCTTCGCCGCCAGGCCCCGGCACGCGGCAGACTTCTATATATGGATTCTTGTTGTCGCTTGTCTTCTAAACGCAGACAATTTGAGCCTTATCTTGATGACGTGACGTGACCACAGGTTCGATGCAGCCACCCTGGGAAATATATATATATATATATATATATATATATATATATATATATATATATATATATATATATATATATATATATATATATATATATATATATATATATATATATATATATATATATATATATATATATATATATATATATATAGAAGTCTGCCGCGTGCTGGGGTCTGGCAGGGAAGCCACCGGGCCCCGGCCCGGAACCAATCAAAATACCGGGCACGCGGCAGACTTCTATATATTGATTCTTGTTGTCGCTTGTCTTCTAAACGCAGACAATTTGAGCCTTTTCTTGATATCGTGACGTGACCACAGTTTCGATGCAGACACCCTGGAAAAATACGAATTCTTTCTTAAAGTTTTGACCTATATAGATCGTTTTTGTGGCAAAAAATGTCAATTTGCCAGTTTTAAGAAGAAAAAAAAACTATGTAGCCTATTTTGAGGCCTGGACCCGTCATGGCTACGAGACAGGCTTGTCTATAATGATTCTAATTATCACTTATCGTGTAACCGCAGACAATGTGAGCCACTTCTTGGTGTCATGGCGTCACCATAAGTTTGATACAAACACCATGGGAAAAATACGAATTCTTCCTTAAAGTTGTGACCTTTTTGAAGAAATGGAAATCTTTTAAAGAAATGTCAATATGCCTGCTAAGAAAAAAAACAACTATGTAGCCGGTTTCGAAACCGGGCCTCAGCACTCGACCTGTGGTGGGTTTACAGCATATATATATTGATTCTCGTTTTAAGTAGCAACCTCCAAATGAGTCAGCTTTGTTTGTTACCTTGGGAAATGAGGGCTCCCCAGGGAACACACAGAATGTTGAAGGGTCTCAATGACTTGTAATAAACAGTTGCGTTGTTTAAGGCATCTTTGTAGGTTTGTACTGGGTTTTGTGCCACATTTTATTGGCGTCGAGGAATGTAATAGCGTTGTTCTTTGTTTTCACTCCATTTTTGACAAGTTCTGATGCTCGTTTTCTCGCAAATGCTTGTAATTCTCATTCCTGCTTATCTCTTAGCCGCATATTTCCTTGTTCTCTCTGTGGCATATCTTTTAGCCGCATATTTCTTTGTTCTCCACTTTTGTTTTTGAGTAGTTTTAATTCTTGCTGCCGCTTATCTTCGAACCTTATGTTTCTTTGTTCTTCACTTTTGTTTTTGACGCGTTGTAATTGTTGCTGGTGGAATTATTCTAACTGTTTATATCTGTTCTTCATTTTCGTTTATCATTACTTTAGACATTTTTTCAATACCCTTTACCTTAGATGATCGGATTGTTCTTGTCACGTTTGACTGTTTAGGTTGTTCATTTGTCCTCTAGGCATTATGAAACTGCTTAAAATGCCTTTTGTAAATAGACTAATTGCACTTGATTTTTATACTTAGCTACGTTTTTTTTGTAATGCTGTATGCGTCATAGACATAAAAACAATACGTTCACTCCTGGGGGGGGGGGGAATAATGTAATTTATTTTCTTGAAATTTACTCATAAATGTGGCTTCAATCATATGGTTTTTCTTGTCATTCATATGTTTCTTGTGTAATTTTGCCTACATTAAAGACACTGAAAACGATACAACCACTACTGAGGTATATATGACATTATGTATGCTTTTCGAAGGTATTTATTTAAATATGACGTCACTCATATAATTTTTTTTTCAAGATTAAGGCTTTTAACGAATTTTCTCAAACTTCTGACCTATATAGATCATTTTTTTAGGCCAGAATTTCCTAGGCTACAAATTGTTCCAAAAAATATGGAGCCATTTTCGAGAAAAAAAAATATGCATAAAAAAGACACGATTATTGCTCGTTTAAAGAGATAGTATATCAAATCAGCTGTTTTTTTTCTAATTCTAGGTACCAAGAATCAAGGCAAACTTGGGTAGTGAAATTCACTTTGTCAAACTGCCGAATTTTTTGTCAGTTGAGCCGAGACCCTTTGATGCTGAAACTTATGAAGATGAAGTAGACGACGAAGAAACTCTTGACGAGGAAGGAAGGGCTCGTGTTAAACTTAGGGTATTTACCAATTCTATTTTAAGGTATTTGGCCAACCGTCTAGGGCTAAACGGAAAGCAGGTCATCCTCGTCTGGGGTGGGAGGACGTCATAAAGAAAGATTTAAAGGAAATGGGAGCTTCGTGGGTGGGTGTAAAGAGGGAGGCTTTGAATAGATTGGGATGGAGGAGGAGCGTGCGTAGCTGTGTTGGCCTCAGGCGGCTTGGTGCTGCGGTGAGTTGTTAGTAGTAGTAGTAGTTAGCTTATAGTTAACTAATAGTTAGTTAGTCACAGCTAAGTGAGAGTTAGGGTAAATTCATTTTTTTTTCCTCTTATTTCCGGTTTTACAACTTTTCGTCAATCGTGCAGCTTGAATATTGTTGAGGTATAGAAAATTGAATCAAAAACATAATTTATCAAACAGTTCGTAGTAACGAACTGTAAGTAAGGAGTGACCCGGCTCAATTTTTATAAATTTCTAGAAATTTTTTTTCTAAAAAACATTTTACCATTTGGACTAAGGATAATGATAATCACCATTCCTCAATCAGCTACAATTGGCAATTTTTTCTCACTAGTTTTTTTTTAGAAAAATGCTTTTAAACTTTTGGTTACTATGGGCTGTTTTAAGCTCTTTCAGTCCTTTAAGGGTTAAAAATGGAATTTGCCCCAGAAGCAATTATCAAATTATGAAAGAGCATTAAAATGGCATTAAGTGATACATTAAATTTTATTGAAGCTAAATTATGTTGTAGGCTAAACTGTTAATGTAATTTTTTTTTTTAATATCTTTTCAAACTTTTGATCAGTCATGTTGATCAACAAACCCATGTGTTATTGTGAAATTTAAATTGTGGATTATTGCCTCAAATTGTGAGTCTAAGACATTTTTTCCAACCTAGTGTTTTATTTCCCTTTCAAACAGTTTGTGGTAACAAACTGTAAGTAAGGAGCAACCCAGCTCATTGGTAACCAAAACTCTAAAAAAACGGAATTTTGATACCAATAGATACATCAAAAGAATCAGATTTTAATGCTGATTTCAAATATATAAGTTTCATCAAGTTTAGTCCTATCCATCAAAAGTTACGCGCCTGAGAAAATTACGCGCCTGGCCTTTTTTTCGAAAAAAGGGGGAAAGACCCCCTAAAAGTTATAGAACCTTAATGAAAATCACACCATCATGTTCAGCGTATCAGAGAACCCTACTGTAGAGGTTTCAAGCTTCTATCTACAAAAATGTGGAATTTTGCATTTTTTGCCAGAAGAAAGGTCACGGATGCGTGTTTTTTTTTTTTTTTTTTTTTTTTTTTTTTTTTTTTTTTTTTTTTTTTTTTTTTTTTTTTTTTTTCAAGGGTGATCGTATCGACCCAGTGGTCCTAGAATATCGTGGGAGGGCTCATTTGAACGGAAATTAAAAGTTCTAGTTCTCTTTTTAAGTGACCAAAAAAGTGGAGGGCAACTAAGCCCCCTCCCACGCTCATTTTTTCCCAAAGTCACCCGATCGAAATTTTGAGATAGGCATTTTGTTCAGCATGGTCGAAAATATGATAACTATGTCTTTTAGGATGACTTAAACCCCCGAAGTCCTCGGGGGGACATATAGCATTGGTTATTGGGAAGTATACAGACGTTTTCAGGTGGGATTTTTTCTGGTAGTGGGGGGGGGGGGTCGGTGGTTATGTGGGAGGATCTTTCCATGAAGGAAGTTTTCAGGGGGGAAGGGACATTGCTATGAAGGGGACGCCGGATTTGCAAGTATTATTTAAAAAAAAGATCAGAAATTAAAAAAAAAAACAAAAAAAAACAAGTTTTACAACTAAAAGTAAGCAGCAACATCAAAACTTAAAACGAACAGGAAATATTACGTATATGATTGGGTTCACCCCATAGTCAATACCTCGCTCTTTAACCCAAAGATTTTTGTATTAAAAATATATGAATATAGAAGTTCGTTACGTAAGTTAATTCGTGAGTTACGTATATTTATTACTAATAAAAACGTTCGTAAATAAAATTAAACAAGTTTCGAGAAAGCCATTGAACCAAATAAAAGTAAAATTAATATGCAAATTTTGTTTTAATTATTCTGTACGGTGAGCCAAAATCAAAACCTGCATTAATTCAAAAACGTTTAAAAATTAAATAAAAAAAACAAGTTTTTTTAACTGAAAGTAAGGAACGACGTTAAAACTTAAAACGAACAGAAATTATTCCGTATATGAAAGGGACTGTCCCCTCCTCAACGCCTCGCTCTTTACGCTAAACTTTGACTTTCTCACAAATCTATTTTTTTTAAACAATAAAAAACTTTAGCGTAAAGAGCAAGGCGTTGAGGAGGGGACAGCCCCTTTCATATACGGAATAATTTCTGTTCGTTTTAAGTTTTAACGTCGTTCCTTACCTTCAGTTAAAAAAAACTTGTTTTTTTATTTAATATATTACTTACGGTGTAGCGCATTTTAAGTACGTGCTTGTTTTAAAAGCAGAATCTGCCACTAAAAAGGAAATTTATTTTATATTTGGCAAGGATACTCCCGTCAGATGATTGAAAAAAATATTATTTAGTAGAGGGTTAGAAAACTTGAACAAATTCTTCATGCTTTTTAGATAAGGCCAGAATGTAAACGCCGACAAAATCACAACCTGGTATTCTACGTAAAAGTTATGGCCTTATTAGCTTCGTGACCAAAATAAAGTGGATCGCTGCTTCACAAAGGAAAAACCAGTCTATAACTTTACAGTTTTCCTTCACAAAAATGATGATCTCGACCATTTAAAGGTCCCTGAGATAAATGCCTTAGGGAACCTGATACACCCAATCTCTGCAGTCATCCTTAACAGCTGCTTGAATGCTCTTTCTTATTTTATTTTTTTTATTCACTGACGACTGCGCAGGAATTAGTAACAGTAAAAGAATGAATATTAATGAGTATGAATGGCTCTATCTTTTTTCTAGTATAGGGGGAATTCCTCTTTTTGCCGGTATTTCCATTTGAAAATGTTTTGTTTTCTCTCCCTATGGCTGTCCTAAAATACTTTCATTTTTACAAAAAATTTCTATAAAATCTTTCGTTTTTTGCATGTAAATGTGACTGTCCATTCTTCTTAAAATACCCTTCTCGCCAAAAATAATTCTCGCAAGTATGTCTTATTCTTGTCTCCTCATTTTAATTTTGGGGCTAAATGATGTCTCCTCTTTTTTGATAACTTGTTGATAATGATTATTAATGTTGATGACGAATAATGATGATAAAAAAGATACTGATAATACGAAGATACTGATAATGATGTGGATAATTATGTCTCCTCATTTCCTTTTTTGCCTTATTCTCTGTTTCCCAGTATGCACTTTGTTTCGGAATAATGTATTTATGGTCTTAAGACTGCCCTGTGGCACAACTATCAATTTTGTTTTAAATGAATCCTTAGTGTTGTTGTTTTTTTTTTTTTTTTTTTTTTTTTTTTTTTTTTTTTTTTTTTTTTTTTTTTTTTTTTTTTTTTTTTTTTTTTTAATGCTATAAGGCTAAGCAACCCAACTGTTTGTCTCTTTAGGATATTCATATGATCTATGCAGATATAAAAGAAACATAGTCGTTTGGAGTAACTTGAACAGGACTGTCCATCAGCCAATTTTCGTTCATTAATAGGATCCCTTGGGTAGTATCTTAAGTGACGGCTATCTTTTCTACACAAAACAGAAATTTTTTAGATGAACCATTTAGTGCTATCCAAATTGTATATATCCTACTTATAAGCAACCAAACTAAAAAATTTCGTCCCAATAATTGTCAGCATAACACGGATATGTTCAATTATGCTCATAGGGTTAGGGGTGAGGGCAAGAAAAAATGTGCATAGATGAATTGAAGCTTTATGTGTTAAGGTTTTCTTGTTAAGGATTTGTTAATTTGTTAAAAATTTCTCATTTATTAAGCTTATTTTTATTGTTTATTTAGCCTCGTTTTCTTTTTCAAGACAATTGTAAAGAATTTCCGTAATTAAAGGAAACGATATGATTATAAACAAGTTTCAAAGATTCATCTCTTACCGTACTAAGCTATAGACACATAATAGCGACAATGTAAAATAAAAAACTACAGAATCAGCTGTGTTGTTACATATTTAGATGGAATAATTTGAATATAAATGTTCAAATTGAACAGTTCATAATATAAGCCATACAATAAATTGGTTTTGAGAAGCTCCAGCTAACACCCTCTCTGGTTGATGCTCCTCTCAGGCATGATATATATATATATATATATATATATATATATATATATATATATATATATATATATATATATATATATATATATATATATATATATATATATATATATATATATATATATATATATGTATATATATATGCTTAATTTTTAATATTTTCATTGATTTCTTTTTGAGCGAACTCCTTCAATTCCATGCTAGGCGGGTTTAAGCATTAATCATTGATGCATTTCTAAAGGATAATTATTTCGTAGAGATCATTGTTATACTGGTAGGTTACAATGCCACCAGTATTGGGGGTGTAAGGTACAGGGGTCACCACTTATTGGTGCAAAAATGTTGCTATGCCACTTACTCGATGGGGAGAACCCCTTATCGGCCCAAATGTTAGTGGGATTCCCGCGCTTATCCCAAAGGTTCCGTATCTATCGGGTATGTCAGTGCCCGATTTACAATATACCCTGCCTTAGGGTACGATAGCGTGATCGAATGGTCCCAGGGGCCACTTTAAGGCCAAATAACTATCTCCCTGGACTCTACCTAGGCTAAAAGTCAAAGATTATATAGTATAAAAAATCTTACTGTATTCAGTCACGCTACAAAAGGAACTAAAAAATCACGCTTCCAATTTTTCCCCAGTCCGCTCACCGCGTTCCTGCGGTGGGTGGATTTTTCCAGCCAATCCAAATGCTTACTAATTACTCGCAAATCATCCCCAACTGCGCAATTAAATGCCTCGTGGCTTATTTCACAACCTACGCAATTAAAGAAGGAAAGAAAATGGCGCGACCAAAATTAAAGGAAAATTAATAATTATTACTAGGGGGAAAGAGAATAATTAAGGGACCAAAAGAAAAGAATCTGGGAAGGGCATTTATCTGAAATAAACTAGGACCAACGGTTCCAACAATCATAGTACAATATATTTTTGTAGGTTGAAAATACAATAAGATGGAGAAATGGGATTGACAAAGAGGGTAATTTGATTAAGGAATCCAATGCCAGAATTGTTCGCTGGTCTGATGGCAGCATGTCCTTACTGGTTGGAAGTGAACTTTTCGATGTTTATAAACAGCCGTTGCAGGTAATTAATTTTTGTGTGTTTTAACTAGTGTAAGGGAGTAGTTTTGGAAATCAAAATAGCTTTTTTCAGCTGAAAATACGCTATAATCGCTTGAATTAATTGCTATAAATAAACACTGCATTTTGTAGTCACTAATATGTAATATTGTTCTCTAAGAATTAATCCCAGCTGAAAATACCCTAAGAATTGTTTGAATCAGTTTGTTATGAATAAACAATGCATTTAATTGTCACTAATGTGCAATATTGTTCCCTGAAAATTGTTCCCAGCCGAAAATACCCTAAGAATTGCTTGAATTAGTTTATTATGAATAAACAATGCATTTTGTTATCACTAATATGCAATATTGTTCCAGATTATTATTTCCCCACAATAGTTGGTTTCTTGAAGTGAAAGGTACAGAGGTCTGTGTTTCATGAAAATCTTATGGCTGTTTTCTACCTGTTTTTGGTAATTGTTCTTTTTATTAAAAAAGGGTTTTAAACCAAAAAATAGCTTTCCGAGATTAATTGTCAGATGCTTACCTCAAATTTACTTTATATTTCACAATTTAAGTGTCCTTAACTCCCAGTTTTTCCCAGATCTGAAAAAAATATTACGTAGTATTATTGCCTAAAGCGTGTATTTCTCTACGGTACTTTTACAGTCAGAATCAGTTGGTTTCTGATCATCATAGAGAGTATTCTTTTTTCTATGTTATGCCCCAAGGGAAGTGAGTATTGTATACAGTTTAAGAGATTGCGTACAGTCAGTAGATTTGTACGTGTAGTTTTACATGAATTTTACGTGTGTTGAATTTTACGTGTTTGTTTTTCAAGTATACCTTGTTTTGTTTCGTTGCTTAGGGATTGAGTTGAAACCTTCAGGAAAATTTTGATGGTTTTCTTTTGGGAGGTGGGCAAAAGATAGAGGGAACAGTAGTTTTAGGGGAAGGGAGTGAAGTATTTTCTTCTCCTGTCCTTGTAAAAGAGTATCTACTACTCTTTTGTGCCCGTCTACTTTTTTTTCTTTTTTGTGCCCGTCGTCCAGCAGACTCTTTGGCTCTGATTCATTATCAGGTCTGTTCTAAAACTACTGCTGTAATTTATTCTTATAGCAAGTTGAGTCCAGTTTGAAAATGGTATTAATAGTCGGAAGCAAAAACTGTAAGTCACGTTTTTGTAATTTTACATTATATTTATTTTTTGTTGAAAAATACCGGGTAAATCTATTTTGATTAAAAAATATGCAAAGAGATTTGGGAATTTGGTATAATTTTGTTATTTAAGAATCGCTTGGAAAGTGAATTTGTTAATTTAGAATTGGTATCTTCCTAGTTTTTTAATTTCAAAATTGGATTTTTCAGTTTAGGATAAGATAAGATATTTATGTCAAAAAAAAATCTCTATCACAAGCCCACAAAGGCTCGAATTCGGACTTTGGAGTCGACATAGATGGTATCCCAGCCTAGGTAAATTTGGTGTAGGAAAAGAAAACAGTAATGGATACAGACTTTTGCGATTTTGTAGGTATAACAATCTAATTATAACCAATACGGTGTTTGGTCATAATATGGCTCATAAGTTAACATGGTATTCACGTGATGGTAAGACAGCCAACCTTATTGATTATGTTATAGTAAACCGAAGATTGGCAGGATTAATACAAGATACTAGGGTATATAGGAGTGCCGTTATTGATATTAAAAGTAAAGATCACCATCTAGTAGTGTCAAGGGTTAATTTAAAGCTGAAATATCGGAAGGGTAACTACTTCCCGGGAAGTTATGATGTTGGTAGACTCCAAGATGAGAATTTGAGAGAAACTTTCCAGGAACAGTTGAATACTAAACTTGAGAATTAAAAATTTGATAATGCGGAAGATGGTTGGAATAATTTTAGAAAAATAATTTGAAGTTGCTGAAGGTATATTAGGGAATAAAGTTAGAACTGCAGCTAAGAATATTAGTGAAAAGGCTTTATGTTTAATAGAAAGGAGAAAGGACTTGTACAAGAATTATCTGAGTGATAGATCGTATGAAAACAAAAGAAATGTAAAGAAAGTGGAGAAAGCATAAAATATGAACTAAGGAGGTGTGAAGTGGAGGCGAGGCCATGGATAAAATAGCCGAGGATCTGGAAGATGCAGCGAGACGGCATAATAGTAAAATATTGTACTGGCGCGTTAACAAATTGAGAGGGAGTAGTCAATCCGGACATGGCCCAGTTAAAGATAGGAATGGGGTCGCAATTAGCGATAAGGAAAAAACTAAAGAGAGATGGGCCGAACATTTTGAGAATTTGCTTAACCGAGATAGAGTTGCAGGAAAAAATATAGAGGAAAATGAAAAAGTTTGTGATACCTTGGATGTGAAGGAAGATTTGTTTTGTGAGGAGGAATTAGCAACAGTACTAAAAGGATTGAAGATTAATAAGGCTCCAGGTGCTGATAGGGTGGTAAACGAGTTTCTTAAATATGGTGGCTCTGAGGTTAGAAATAAGTTACTGAAGATTATGAATATGATTTTTGAAAAAGGGGAAGTACCTAACGATTTTAGGAAAACCTTAATTAAGCCACTTTATAAGAAGAGTGATAAAAGGGAGTGTGGTAATTATCGAGGCATTAGTCTGGTCTCTGTAGGTAGTAAATTACTTAGTAATATGATACTTTTTAGACTGAGAGATGCCGTAGACAAAGTTTTAAGAGAAGAGCAGTGCGGTTTTAGAAAAGGTAGAGGATGTGTCGACCAAATTTTCACTCTTAGGCTAATAATTGAGAAGTGCCTGAGTTTTCAAACACCTTTGGTCCTCAGTTTTATAGATTATGAGCAAGCGTTCGATTCTGTTGATAGATGAGCTTTAGTAAAGGTTTTATCCTTGTATGGTATACCAGACAAATACATTAAAGTCATTAGTGCTATGTACGAGAATAACACTGCTGCGGTTAAGGTAGGAAATGAGGTTAACAGCTGGTTTTGCATTAAATCAGGAGTTAAGCAGGGTTGTGTTCTATCCCCCTTTTTATGGGTTATTTTGATGGACTTTGTTTTAAGGAGCACAGGAAAGGCAATGGGAGACCACGGAATCAAACGGGGAGGAAAAAGTCTCCTGGACTTGGATTATGCTGATGATTTAAGCATCCTAGATGAAAGTGTGAGCAAAATGAATGAAGTTTTAGAGGTTTTGCGAGTTCAGGGTGCTAGAATTGGTTTGAAAATTAATGTTAGGAAGACTAAGTCACTAAGGCTGGGAATAAGTGAAGACGAAAAGGTGACGTTGGTTAATGAAAAGATTGATCAGGTGGGCAGCTTCACTTACCTTGGTAGTATTATTAGTAAAGATGGTGGGAGCAGTGAAGATTTTAAATATAGAATAGCCAAGGCTCAGGGTGTTTTTTCACAGTTAAAAAAAGTCTGGAAGAATAGGAAGATAAGTCTGCAAACCAAGATTAGAATATTAGAAGCTACAGTGATGACAGTGGTCAAATATGGCTCTGAAGCATGGACGCTCCGAAAAGCGGATGAAGATTTGCTAGATGTTTTCCAGAGAAATTGCTTAAGGATTGTTCTGGGTACCCGGCTGACTGACCGTATTTCAAACAATAGGCTATACGAAAAATGTGATTCAATACTGCTCTCTAGGGCTATAATGAAAGAAAGGTTGAGGTGGCTAGGGCACGTTGTGCGGATGAAGGATGACAGATTGCTGAAGATTGGTCTTTTCGGGCAACCATCTAGGGCTAAACGAAAAACAGGTCATCCCCGTCTGGGGTGGGAGGACGTCATAAAGAAAGATTTAAAGGAAATAGGAACTTCGTGGGTGGGTGTAAAAAGGGAGGCTTTGAATAGATTGGGGTGGAGGAGGAGCGTGCGTAGCTGTGTTGGCCTCAGGTGGCTTGGTGCTGCGGTGAGTTGTTAGTAGTAGTAGTAGTAGTAATATTAATGGTTGCACTAAAACTGGCAAAAATGCAAAAAACAACAACAAGAAAGAAAAATCGTAATGAACAACCATTTAAAAGTCAATAATTACACTGTAAAAAGTCAATTAAAAAAGTTAAAAAGATAAAAACCTGTCAAACTAAACTTACACAAATACAAATCAGAAAAAGAATTAAAAGGGACATGAAAAAGGGGGGGGGGGCAAAATAAGCGAATAAATT
Organism: Artemia sinica; assembly: GCA_027921565.1. Classification (NCBI taxonomy): domain Eukaryota; kingdom Metazoa; phylum Arthropoda; class Branchiopoda; order Anostraca; family Artemiidae; genus Artemia; species Artemia sinica. Next base: position 49,858,264 of record CM051264.1, read on the forward strand.
CAAACAAGAACGAGACATAAATACATATAAATTAAAAGAGGCACTAAAAAAGTGTCAATAATTCAACTACACGAAGTCAATAAAAGAGTTGAAAAGATAAAAACTGGTCAAGAAACAGGGGGGCGGGACAAAAATAAATAAATAAGCAACAAGAAAAAAGAGGTAATTACAACAACAAAAAAATATATAAGAATTACAGGGGGGACTAAAACAAAAAAAAGAGAAGGGACAAGCAAATGAGGTGCAAGAACTTGGGTGGCACCATCAGCTAATAAAAAAAAAGAAGAAACTATTGAGATAATTTTTTCATTTTTTCTGTAATGAAGGAGACAAAAGTTCTTTCGTATCTGGAAGTAACGCAGCGAATGGGGGACAAAACAGAGATGGGCTCAGAAACAGCTTGAGGCGGCCGTAATCTGGACGGGGAGTGACGTTTGGGGAAAATACTTGCCGTCCGAGGGTTTGTTATTGCATTTTTTTTAAAAACGGAGGCACAACGAAACCCTCCTTCGCTCCAGGTTTTCCAGACTAGCTTTTTTTTTAGGAGCAGAGAGTATGGCAATTTGCCTTCTTTGGAAATTGTTCGCAAAGCTCTTTTTTGAATTGATTCGATTTTTTTCCGATTCTTCGCGAGAGATACCAGGGTGCCAAATTGGACAAGCATATTCTAGATACAGGCGGACAAAAGACGTGTAAATCCTTAAGGAGTGGGAAGGGGTGACGTTGAATTTATTTAGGAGCTTAAGGAGGGCGATAGACACATTAGCTCTATGGATGATGTCTTTAACGTGGATATCCCACTTTAAATTTGAAGAAATTGTGACGCCAAGTAGTTTAAATGAGGACACAGAAATTTCAGGAGGGATAGGATTAAGAAAACAGGGCGAGGATTTGAGGAAACAAATCGGCATTATCATGGACTTTTAGGTTCCCGAATTGCTTCAAGTCAGTAAGAGGTAGGATTTTTTCCTTTAGCTAGTCTGCAAGGAATCCTTCATAAAGTTTCGAGAAAATAGGAGTAAGAGTAATAGGACGAACGCCTTCAAAACCAGGCTTTCCGTTTTTCTTTTTCAAAGGGGTTATGAAACCCTGTTTCCAAATCGTTGGAATTTACCCAGACTCGGTAATCTTCTTAAACAGGAAAGACAAGGGCTTAGACAAGAAATCACCGAAGGCACTAATAAGAGGAAAGGGGATATCCAAAGGACAAATACTTGTCTTTCTTAGTTTTTGAATTCTTCTTTCTATCTCAGATGGGGAAACAGTGGGTAAAGAAGTGGAAAGGGCTCCTGTTGGTAATTGGTCGGATAATGCTGGAAGACTCTGGACGATGGAAGCAAGGAATTTATTTAGATTATTGGCAGTAATATCAGGGGACTCGGGTAGATTGAAGTTAAGCTGTTCAAGCCGATTGCCACACAGCTCTTTAACCTCAGAATACCAATTTTTGGTTTATTAGTGAACAATTCTTCGACCTTGTTTTTGTAGTACGATCGTGCCAATTTACGAATTTCTCTTTTAATTGATTTTCTTAGTTTATTGGCTTCATCCGGTTTACCATTTTTGAAAAGCTTCAATTTGGTTCTAATTATTGTTTTTTATAGTTTGGTTAATTTTTTTTGTTATGTTTAGGGACTTAAGTCTAAAATTCAAAATATAATAGAACTTTTGAAGCTTAGGAAAATCTCACGGCACAAATCAAAGAAACTTATGTACAATTTTTTATATTATTAGATTTTTATGTAACTACGGAAATTTGTGTAAGCAGTTGTGGAGCTTAAACTGAAGTTTTTAGAAATTCCGACAGGGAAAAGTGGACTATGGCGTAAATTGGAGTAAATAAAAATAATTTTATATCTTTTCAACAGGATTCTTTGAATTATGTCAAGTCTTCTTAAGGATTTATAGCCTTCAGTAGAATTGAGAAATGTAATTTAACGCCCACGAAGGACTTAATTTTATTTATGTAAAGCGAAGCTTTTGCGTTATGAAGATGATGCGTAGCCAAGCACCCACAAATACTGCTTTTTTTCCCTAATAACTATTCTAGTACCAAGCCGCTTTATGTCAGACCCCTCCTACTCCACCCTATTCCTTTTGAGCTTCATTCTGTGCTCCCTCCTGTTAAGTTCCTACCCTCTTCAAGTTCTTTCTTAGGACCTCTTCTTGCTGCATTCAAAGATGTCGGGGTGTTCAGGCCCTGCTGGATTACTAGAAAGCCTTGCTTTTGGCAACGTATCGTCCATCAAAAATAAAATGTGATCCTCCCCCCCAACATCTAGTGATCATCCCTGTAACGTCTTTTCTTTAAGATATTGCTGGGGTTTTTTGAGTCCCCTACATCGTGGTTTTGCAGAGCACCCAAGCGCCCGGTTAAATCGTGTTTGTTCAGTTCAAACTAAGTTGCCAGAAAGCACGTTTTTGGGCAACATATCATCTATCAACCATAAACTGTGACTTAAGCACGTTGATCTTTCTTTCATTATAACCATGGAGAGCGAGATTGAAGTGCATTTTTGTTGAGCTTTATGTTTGATATTCGATCATTCAAACAACCTTCTAAAACCTTACTTGAACGATTAAACGCTGCCCTGAAATTTTCATTCGAGGGAAAATTTCCCGGTTCCGGCTTTGTCGTTTGCTGAATCCTCATCAGAATGTTAATTTGTGATGGGGTTAGTTATCATGTTTGGTAGTTGACTGGTCTTAATTTGATTCTGGTGTTTAGTGCCATTGTTTTCTTTTATTTCCTACAAATGTGTTATTTGGGACACTTAAATACTGCCTGGAGAGTCTCAAGTTGGCCTAACATTTTCTGGTCTGATTTTGTCGTTTGCTGAATCTTCATCAGGATGTTAGCTTTTGGTTTACGTATTCCATTTCTTCAAATTTTAAAATTAGGAATATTAAATTATTTATTTTATTAGATTATTTAATTTCGTTGATCATACTTATTACAGAATAACTTAATTAAAAAAAAGAAAATATTTTTCTTAATTTCATTCTTAATCTGCTATGATCATTTTAAATTACCCCAAATCCTGTGAACATGATCGGTCATAAATCTTTTGAATCATTTTTGGTCTTCAAATGGCTCGCAGAACTAATAGACTATTTGAATTATCCTACCATTAACTCTATGCCTATCTACCTTAGTTCTGCCCCATGTTGGATGATAGACGTGATCATCAACAAGTAAAATTAATCATTTTTATACAACTCTGAAAAAGTTACGCTAGCTTTGCCGCTCACAGAGACTATCTGTCATGGCTTTACTCTAATAAACCGTGGCTTGGCGAAGCTCAAGTCTTTATTCACTTCCACTAAGTTGATCAACTTCAAAAATCCAACGCAATAAGAAATATTGCTCCACTTCCAAATTCCTATACAGCATTGCTCTTAGTCAAATAAGAACTCAAAGAACCGGGAATTAAAAGGAGTAACCTAACTAATTTTACTGCTTCGCAGATGTTTTGAAAACGGCCTTTTTTCTTATATAAGACGCAAATAAGAACTCTTCCGTAAGATTTTAATCCAACAAAAGGTTGTGTTATCAACTTTTGTTTAAGTAAGATTAATAAGTCATGTTTTTCTTATCCTTTTAGTCACGTGACCGAATTCGCCATAATTCGTATTGTAGGTAATTGAACGATTTAAAATTTGTCTCTTGACAAAACTCATTTCTAACGAATCAAAACAGATTTCAATGCAGAAATTATGAACCACCTATATCAGTACCCCGTGGGGCTTGATGACACTACGTTACTCCTTAGTCTAGAGGTAAAAGTGTAAATTCAGACAGTAATTTTGCATACATGCAGTTAAAGTAAAAAAAGAAACTGTGTAAAAGATGTTTGAATATTACAGGCCTATGTCATACAAGGTACGTTAAAAATTATTCCTTTCTAATTCGAATTTTATGGCTTATACAAATTTCGTTAAAAAAGTAGTACACAATGAAATATATTCAACTATTTAAAGCGATTTGATGCGGTCGAAGTCGTTCTACTCCATAGGTTATTATAGGCTGCAGCCGGGAGGCACCGAAGTTTGAGAGACCTATCCTTAGTTTTTGGAAGGACAGCTAACCTTAATGATTTTGTTATTAGAAACCAAAGACTGGCAGGATTGATATAACAAATTTGGGTATATAGGAGTGCGATTTTCGATGTTAAAAGTAAAGATCACCACCCAGTAGTATCTAGGGTTATTTTAAAGCTGAAATTTAAGGAAGGGTAGCTATCTTCTTGTAAGTTATAACGTTGGTAGGCTAAAGGACGAGAATTCGAGAGGAACTTTCGAGGAACAGTTGAATGCTAAAGTGGAGAGTCTGAAATCTGAAATAGTGAAGATGGATAGATTAATTTTCGAAGAATAGTTTGTGAAGTCGCAGATGTTGTCTTAGGGAGGAAAGTTAAAAACCCAACTATGAATATTTGTGAAAATGCATTTAAGTTTAGTAGAGAGGAGGAGGAGCTTGTACAAGGAATATATGAGTCATAGATCATGCGAGAAATGTAAGGAAAATGGAGAAAGCATTAAAGCATGAACTAAGGAGGTGTAAAGTGAAGGCCATGGATAGAATTACTGAAGATGTGGAAGATGCAGCCAGACGGCATAATAGTAAAATACTGTACTGGTATGTTAAAAAATTGAGAGGGAATAGTCAGTCTGGACTTGTCCCAGTTCAAGATATGGACAGGACCACAATTATTAGCAAGGAAATAGTTAAAGAGAGATGGGCAGAATATTTGAATATGTGCTAAACCGTGATTAAGTTAGAGGAAAAGATATAGAAAAGAATGAAAGTTTTTGATGCTTTGGAAGTGAAGGAAGATTCATTGTGTGATGCTGAAACCGCATGCTGTGATGTGTCCCATTTCTGAACCAAATTTTACATATTGTATAATATTTATGCTGTGACGAGTTTTCTAAAATATGATGGCTGTGAAATTAAAGATAAATTACTAGATTATGAATATGATTTTTGAAAAAGGAAAAGTATCTAGCGATTTTAGTAAAACTTTTATTAAACCCCTCTATAAGATAGGTGATGAGAGTGAATGTGGTAGTTAGAAAGGCTTGGTTTTTTATCGAAAGAAAATTACTTAGTATGATGATACTTCTTAGACCTAGAGATGCTGAGATATAGTTTTCGAGAGGAACAACATGGCTTTAGGAAGAGAAGAGGATGCTCCAACCAAATTTTCGCTCTTAGATTAATAAGTGAGAAGTAGGTGAGTCAACAGTCCCCTGTAGTCCCTAATTTTATAGATTATGAGCAAATGTTGGACCAGCCGATAGAAGACCTTTAGGGAATATGCTATCCTTTTATGGTATACTAGGTAAATACATTAAAGTGATTGTGCTATGTACGAGAATAATATTGTTGCGGTTAAGGAGTTAAGGAAAGTTTAAGGTTTGGGTTAAGGAAATAAGGTTAGCAGATGATTTCATATTGAATCAGGAGTCAAGGAGGGTTGCATTCTATCCCTTTCTATATGGATAATTTTGATGAAATTTCCCTTAAGGAGCACATCGAAGGCTATGGGATAATATGGAATCAATTGGGGAAGTAAAACTTTCCTAGACTTAGATTATGCTTATGATTTGAGCATCATAGCTGAAAATGTTAGCAAAATGAATGAATATTTGGAGGTTTTGAGGGTTCAGGGTGCAAGAATACGTTTGAAAATTAATGTTAAGAAGACTAAGTTGCTAAGACTGTGAATAAGTAAAGGAGAAGACGTGATGTTGGGTAACGAGAAGATTGGTCAAGCGGACAGCTTCTCGTACCTAAGGCAGTGTTATTAGTAAAATTGTTTTGAGTAAAATGTTTACAAATAGTGTAGTACTTTGTAGTACCTTATATTGCACTTAGCTTAAAATGAAAACATGCTTTAAATTAGGAAATCTTAAAATATTATGGTACAATGAATGAAACTCCTTATTTCTGGCCCATTTTGTAATAGTTGAGGGGCCTCAGCCTGATAGGGGTCTCAATTTGAAATTCTTTTCAAAGCCATTTTCTGTTTTGCAGTCTTATTTCTGTCTGCAAATGCAGTTTTTCGTCGGATCTTTCCAGTTTAGTATTTTCTCTCTCTCCTTCGTTTATTTTTCCTGTTTTCTCTTTTCCTAGTGTTTCTCCCTTTTGTTTTTGTTCCCCTTAATTATCGTTATTATTATATTTTTTTTTGTTTACTGTATGCTAGGGTTTATTCTCTTTAATCTTTATTTCATATATATTGTTTGATTAAGGGTAATATTTATGGTTCTTTTAGTGCTTTATTATTGTGTTGTTATTATTGTGTAATAAGCCAAGCTTCTTGGGCCAAATAACTTTTCTTTACGTTTGTAATAGTGTTTTAGTATTAATAAAATGATTGATGATTGATTGATGATCATTCCCATATTTCGATAAAATATTTGATTAACGCCAATTTCTAGGATAAGCGTAAGGCACTATGCTCCATGTGAAGGAGATCTAAATTTCGTCGCGGGAACCTGCAAGGTCTGAATCCGGCCCTTAATGTCGTAAATCGAATCGTTATAATCGGAAGTTACTGTTCCTTGGCATAAAGCTTTTATACTAAACATGATAATGTAAACCTCCAATAGACGTAAACAAAAATATTGTGATACGCTTAGGACGTTGTTACCCTTTTCATGAGCTTCTTATTTTTCATCATTTCCCAGAAAGGTAGGGATTTTCTGTTTAGGAATCTGGTCGATTGGCTTCTAAACAATCAAAAGATGGAAGAAGCTGAAAAACTCAAGCTGCGACTTAAGCTTAGGTCGCCAGCATCATGATGACAGAATGTTTCTTTTGTAAGTCGAATCTGATCAGTGCCAATTTTCGGGTGATCACATCTGTTCATTAGGCAAGGAGCTGGATGTCGGTGACAATCTTTTTCTTTTGAAAGCTGTTTTGGAAACAGATGACCATGCAGGAGACGTTTTGAAACGGGGACCACGATCACGCTAGATGATCTGTCACAAGAGTTGAGTTATACTCAGCTTGGTTTTCCTGCTCAACGACTTACTTCAAGCGAACCAATTAGATCGATTTGATTTTACCCTCCTCCCTGGTACTCGTGTTTGTGATGGCTACCTTGTCATACTTAAGTGAGAAAGAGAAAAGACTGTTAAGGTGCAACAAGAGGAGCCTTTTTTCTTTTTTTTTTCCTTTTTCTTTTTTTAAGTATTTGACTTTTTTAAGTAGAATGTGACCAACGTTTTATTTCTAGGGTGACCACCATCATCTGTTTATTAGACAAGGTACAGGGCTGCAAGGACAGTCAGTTTTCAAGACAAAACTCAGCTTTCGTCCACATTCTACTGACTCATTTACACATAGAAAGATGACTCTTTCATTGGCTGATAGGTCTACTAAAGGCTCTACCATTAAGATGTTGGATGTTGTTGGTTCAAATCCAGAGCACGAAAAGGAAAAGAAAATCAAAGAAGCCGAAGATAAACTAAGGGCATCTCTGAGAAGGTGAGTCACTTCATCGGCGCCTAATTTTTGTCCTTTAATTTTACTTATAACTATTTTTTATAAATATTGTTAGACATCTATCAAAAGATCCTATTTTTATTGATACAAATTGTACAAGTTTTATGGTTTTACCTTTTTGGGTTTTTCTTCTGTGATTTGGTGCATGGTTGGTGCGCTACACTTGAAATCCTTAATCCGTGAGGACAGAGGTTCTGGTCCTGGTTTCGCTGGTTATTTGGTTATTTGGGGTGACTGGCGTGACAGTAAGCTCAGCCAGAGTCGGACTAGCTCTAAATGGGTACCTAGAGAAATCTGGGGATGGTAAACAGGAAGGGTGCGAGAAAGCATAGGATAGATGACCCTCAACCACCCATTCCATTTCCTGGCGGAAGGGCCGTGAACGGATATCAGCACCGCCGGTAGGGACTATAAAGTTCAGTGCCGTATTCTTTACCTTTTAAAGTTACTGGTACGGTCACATTCAGGACCCTCCTGGGCCATGTGTTGGGCGTTGCTTCTATGAAGCATTTAAATGTTATTACATTTGGTATTATTGTTATTGAGTATAAAAAAAGGAAGAACCTCTATATTGTGGAAAATTGGAGTTTTTGCAAAACACCCCGTGAAAATTAGTTGTACACAGGCCAGACCCTTAGGAAGAATCAGAGGATTTTTTGCGTGAGCTGTGTCAATGTATAGATAATAGCATTTTTTAAGGCACTGTTTTGAAATTTTCCCTGGCGAGTCGGACCAATTTAAGGAATGACAAGCTTAACACACACACACACCCCAGTGTGCTTGTAATCCACCAAGAATAATTGTATTTATATGAAAACACTACTAAACTGAGGTATAAGTAAAGAAAAAAAAAAAAAATCTGATGTATCATACATTTTTGAAAAAACGTAACTTTCTGGAACAAACTATTCCACGTAGGCAGGATTTAAATAAAGCTCTTGGTGTTTACGCCTCAAATCGGGGTTCACGCCTCACTTGGTGTTCAAGTTTGAGAATCACAGGAAAGACAGTATATAGTATCCAAACTAACATAGATTTTTACCTCATCCAAGAAGTAATTAGCGATTGTGGCTTAGGTTTTTTTTTATTCAGTACCATCCCCCTCCCCCTCTTCCACCACCCTACAGAAAATATTGCTTTGGGTGTTAAGCCCCTACAAAAAGCTTGAAATAATAAGCTCCAGCCCACTCATACCCAGAAGGGGGGAGAGGTCTTTGGGTTTGTCAAAATATCATTATCTTGAGATTTTTGACGTGTTCGTTAGTGGATAATTCTTATGATTTACCCCTTTTTCGTCGTTTTTCTGTTAATTTTCCTCACTTTCTTCCAAAATAAATTCGCGTGTACATGTCTCGGCTCCAGCCCCTTAACAAAAGAAAATTGCCACAGTGTATTTATACCATGCTTTAAATTATTTAATCGACTAGTAATGTTTCATATTTTTTCCTTTTTTATAAGAATTATGCTTATTTTCTTATTTTTGTTATTTAAAATATTTGTTTAAGTTTCAAGTTTCCATGGCCCAAAAATTTCTCCCAAAAATTACATTCGGCTATTTTGTTTAATATTTTGAGACTGCTTTGATTTTATATTTTTCAGCTTTCCATGGCTTAATTTGATATGCTCGTTTACTCCCTTTTGTTTTATTTTTTATTTGTTGTGCTTTTTCAAATAGGAGATTTCGCCTATTGGAGACTATCAGTCCATATTTTTTATAATAAAACAGAAAATCGCGAAGAAAGGATAAAACGAGGACAATAAACAACCAGTGAAAAACTTGGATTACAATGCAAATATTTCGGTCAAGACCTCCGCTTGACCGTCCTTAGTGCAAAATATAACTGATAAAAATATAAAAAACCAAACCTTAAAACAAAGCACAAAACTAAAATAAGATGACCATTTCTGAGTAATGGTGAAAGGGTAACACAATAAAAACACAAGTCTAAATTGTACTTCACAATTTTATCTTACGCAAAGCACTCTTAAAGGCTAAGCTTACGGCTTACGGGGAGCATTTGACCAAGTCTGTTTTTAATTATTTTGATTTGTCCAAAAAACACGCCAACCTTTTTAACCAACAAGAATTTTTACAGCATTGTAGAATAAAGAGAATTCTTCCAAATTCTCTTCGTTTCCGCTTAAATCTATGTACGCAATCCGAAAGGCAATTTAAAATAAAAGTTCAAAATAGGGATCAAGTCCTTTTTAATAGACAGTCTATAGAAATTCACAAAAATACCAGATATTTCGGTCACATATACAGTGACCGTCATCAGTAGTAAAACTAAGCTTAGTTTTACTACTGATGACGGTCACTGTATATGTGACCGAAATATCTGGTATTTTTGTGAATTTCTATACACTGTCTATTAAAAGGATTTTATCCCTATTTTGAACTTTTATTTTATCGTCATGGAAAGGTAGTGTGGTCTCCGAAATTATCTAAGGCAATTTAGTGATAGGGATGGCTTTCAGGCATTCATCCACATTTTAAAAGACAAAAAAAAAACATCGTTTTTTCTTAATAATACAATATCAAAAACTCGACATTTTCTACACCAAAACCTTTCACCGACAAACTTTCAGCTGATTTCTAAAATAGCTCAAAATACTTTCCGCCACGACTTTTGTATGGCTAAAGCTCGTTTATCAGAAAAGTTTTAAAAATTAGAATACGAAAAATTACAAAATTCCAGATGTTTTCTTCCTAGATTCTGTCCTGGTCCGGCCATTGAGAACCTATCTTCTAAAGTTCTTATACCAGAAGAAACCCATGTTTTGTCCAAGGGACCTAAATTTTGCCTACCTCAAACACAAGTGAATTGCTCAGAGATAGTCTCCAATCTGGAGGCGGGTATATTTGGTTCACGAGGTGGTGTCGAAAATCCAGATTGCTTCGAGGAGAGGTGGTTGAGAATATTCTTGATTTCATTCCGTATTCCTTAAGGTAAAAAAAAAAAAAAAAAAAAAATCAGGAAAAACAAATTTTAAAAAATTTAAGAAAAGACCCACACATCATTATCACCAGGGCTGACAAAGGAAATAGAATTTTTATCCTTAATAAAATTTCATAAAATAAAATGTTACAGATATTTTATCCGACACCCATACTTACATGCCCATCCTGTCTTGTCTTGTCCTATCCCAGACAAGACAAGACAGGAGGGATAGGATAGGACAGGATACAATAGGATAGGATGGGGTAGGACAGGATGGGATGAGGTGGAATTCAGACCCCAACGATAAGTTCATCCGTGTAGTGCGAAAGGAGCTAAGAATTTTGCAAACTAAAAGACTTATTACTCCACAAATGTATAAATTATTTTATCCTAAAGGTTGTTCCGCTCCTAAATTTTACGGTCTCCCAAAAATCTAAAGATGGAAGTTCCTCTATGCCCAATTGTGGCTTCTTATAGCTCTCCGACTGCCAGATTGGGAAAAATTCAGTTTGAAAAAATTCAGTTCACCTTGTTGAAAAATTAAAAGACCTCGAACTAATAAAAGATACGATTTTGGCCAGTTTTGATGCCATTTCTATGTATACATCTTGAGATATTAAAAAATGTGAACTGGCGCTTCGAAGGAAACTAGAAGATAATTATGACCAAATGGACTACAAAACACTGAATATAAAAACTATTATGCGTCTCGTCCGTCTTTGCAATCGTTCCTCCTCATATTTCCGATATAATAACCAATTTTTCACCCAAATTATGGGTCTACCGATTGGTACGAGCCTTTCTGCTTTGACAAATTTTCCTCTGAAACACCGGTTCTGGGGTCGGGTTGTGGATGATGTTATTTCTGTGTGAGATCATGGAAGGGAGTCGCTTAACTCCTTCTTGATTCATCTAAACACGTTGGACTCTAACCTTCAGTTCACTTTAGAACTAGAACATAACCACAAACTTCCTTCTCTAGACTTCTTAATTTTCAGTAAGTCTCTTAGCCTTCAATTTTCTATTTATAGAAAGCCTACGCGTAACGATAGATATTTGCATTTTTCCTCCAACCACTCTCCGTGCATAAAAAGAGGAGTAGTTATTTCTTTGGTTGGCCGAGTAATAAGAATATGCTCGGAGCCTCACATAGTCTCAGAATTGAATTATATTATGGTCATTTTATTTTGCAATGGCAATGGGTACCCCATAAAAATACTTGAAACCATTATAGACAAAAGGCGAAAAAAGGCAGAAAAGAATGCATCAACTCCATAAACCCCAACAGATATCGTCCCCTTGGTGGATGATAAGAAACTTTTCACTGTTCTAACCCTATATTCCAAAATTGAGTGACAAACTGAAAAGAATCCTTAAAAAACATAAACTTAATGTAACCTTTAAAAATTCAAACACGCGCTGAATTTTAACTTTATCCATTAAAAATGTTATGTTGGTTTAATTTATGTTTCGTTTCAAATTGTTTTATTATGCACTAGCTTGACACAGTAGTATTTATATTGGTATTTCGTGCAGTAGTATTAGCCATAGCACCCACAATATCCAAAGTCGGTAACATCTTCCCTAGTTTCATTCATTTCGTCAACGTCCTCCTTGCCTTCCTATCGATAACTTGCACTTCTACCTCCATGATCAATGTTTCTGTGGCAGTCAAATTCTGTTTTGAACCTCTGCAAAAATGGGGCCATATGCCGGCTCACAGGCACCACATCATCTCTTGAACTGCTCTTTTTCCATCATTGATAATTGAAAACATTGCACTTTTCCTATTTCAATAAATCAAAAAGGAAAATGTCATTTAATTTTTTGGAGTAACCTTTGAGGGAGGAATAAACTCGGTCCCCCGGGATTCCATTCGCCGTAGATTCTGCCTTCAAGGTAGTGCAACACGAGAATCCATGAAAAAATATATTTAAATAAGGATTAAATTGATAAATTGTTGTAAAATATATTTAGTAATTGATTTATTAATTAATAATTGGCATTTATAAGCTTGATCATTTAGCAAAATGCTAGGAATTAATACGTCCTAATTGGCTTCCCTTGTCCTAGACACGGCATACGTCTTGTCGCCCCCGAGCAGGGGCATAATTTTCTATGAGGCAGGGGGGCAAATGCCCCTCCGAGACATCGGTTTGCCCCTACCCCCCTCCTTCAGACCACAGTTCCCCTCCACCTGAAATTTAGTTTCTTCAAAAAACTTTTTAAAACTAAGATAAGCCTGCACAATTCAAGCTTTAGTTTATATTTTCCTTTATAGTAGAGGACTTCATAATGTTTTCGGATACAGAGATTCTGTTTTAAGTGCATTTTTGACATAAGGTTGTCAAATTCCTTGTGTCTCTAAACGCCTCATATATAATTCCAAATATTCTGCGTTATTCCTTTATTTAGATTTTTATGTGTTAATTCAGGTTTAGCTTCAGTTTTTATGTTGATTCTTTTTCTTATTCTCATTACTATAAACTAACATATAAATAAGCCTGCTTTCTTGATATCTATTTTCCTTACATAAAGCATTAAATTTTCGAATCTTGCTTCAAGATATAGGCAAACACAAAAATTGGACCAAAATTCCTTTTTTCTGGAAAAAGTTGGACCAAAATTAATGTTTTGCGCACCTGCAAACATAGATATCATCGATATTTAGTAACAAACTGGATTGCAGAAGAAATGCTAATAATTTCAAATATTTTAGTCAATAAGCAGCATTGTTAGTTACAAATAAAAAAAGAAGAAAGTACTAACATTGATAATGAGGTACAAAATTGGTAGTAATTTACATAATTACATTATTGTCTATTGTATTTTTGTAACCAGCTGACAGATTTGTAAACCCTTGAAGCAATGCAAATGCTATTAGTGAGTGTAAATTATTGTGATTTCATCTTATATTTCACTTCGTGTTTGTTTTACGTCCATACGTGTAGCAGATATTTCAATTACGAGAGGAAGTGCAGCAAAATTCATTCGAGAAAAGGGATAGTATAATATGATTTATGATTACGACATTGATGCAATGGGTTTTTGCTTATTTGAATGAATACATCGGCGTGATTATAGCATTGTAATATTTTGAAAATGAAAAAAAAGACTTTATTAACAAAATATAGAAAATTGATAGGTATTTTTAGTGAGGCGAGAGGTTTCATTTTACGTATTCACAGCTACATATGGTGGCTAAAATCAGCAAAAGTATTCTGACAACAAATATTTAATTTAAGTGTAAGAAATATATTTTTTTTTCAAAAGTAACGTTAAATTAGCTGGTAACCTGGTTCATTAGACAGGCATGTACAGGGGACCAGGAGCGTAGCTAAGCGGGCATTCCCCCATCCCCAGGGCGTTGGTACGCAGTGCTGACGCCTTGAACTTCAGGCGTCTTAATTCAGCTTATGCCTCCACATTTGTTGGTACACTGGACGATTTTGTCAGCACATTCTTTATACCCCCCCCCCCCCGCCAAACTCAAAACCCTAGCTTCGCCCCTGCAGGGGACAAGAAACTGTTTCTGTAACACTAGTGAATCCAATGTTAAGGCTCCCCTTGACTTGGGTGCCGTCTTACTGCTTGCTGTTCTTATATCTATGGTAGTCTCACCAAGGGGTAAACCCCCCCCCCTCTGCTTGATTGCAGTCTTTGAACTTTTAGATTATGAATTTACTGAGCAACAGAAGAAGACAAAATAAGGCAGCGAAACTTGCGCTTTGTTTGCAAGAAGCTTATTTTTTAATGCATTTCGGAACGTTTTTTTTTTTTTTGCAATTTTGTAGGCTTTTTAAGTGTCCTTGGTGTGTTGTCAAAATAATAAAACATGTTTTCGTACGTTATTTTCAGGGAATCAAAGCAGAAGAGAGTACGTGAACGGTCAGCTATGTCTCGTGGCTTGAGTGGCAACTATCTGGAAGGGGTTGCAGAGTCGGAGGAAGAAGGAGCAATATCATTGTCTGCCATCAAAAGCAAATATAAGAAAGGGACTAAGGGTAAATTTGTTTATTTATCCTTCTATAACCTCATTCTCCCACTGATAGAAATGGTTAGTTGGAGGGGTACTAGCCCTATGTGCAAGTAAAGAGGTTTCTATCATGGTCACCGCAGCTCTTTATGGGTGGCAACGAATGTTTCAAACAGGAAAATAGTTTGTCATCGAGGTTTTTTTTTATCGTGTTACAGGAGCACAGTTCATATAATTATCCAGTAAGCTTATCGCAGATCATTTCTGGTCTTCGTTCTCGGTGCGAACAAAAAGCTCCTCCCACTTATTTCTGCATTAGCGGGAATGCGGGTTAGTCTGTTTCCGATTGTTTCCATGCACTTTGTTGGAAACAATCGGAAACGGACTAACCCGCATTCCCGCTAATCTGACTTCGCTTATGTTTATATCTGCAAAAACGTTCTCCGGAGCACTCGCACCCCGGTCCGGGTTTTTATAATGGGTGAGATAGAGAATGATCATACTGGATAATTATATGAACTGTGTACAGGAGCAACAATTTGGCCGGATTGATTAATGTCACATAATATTTTTGAAATTTGCACATAATCTTGCCTTGGGCCAACAAGGATGGGGTTTTCGCTAGTATGGAGTCAGAAACTAGAGTGCGTGAGTTGAAGTGGAGTTGTATAGTCTTCATTAACAAAACTATCTGAAGTTATGCAGCCAAGCTCTCGTTCCATCGAGCCATGTTTCTTCTTTCGAATGGAAAGCTACGTTCTAGCAGGCAAGCAGACAGGCATCAGTTCCAAATCGAAGCTGAGCTAAAGTGATTAAGATGTGCGACGATTGCCTGGCCCCATCTAACAAGAAATTGGTGCTTTTCTTTGCTGCTTTCTAAGTCATGATATTAGAAAGTTTGCCCTCGGCAAGAAAATCAAGTTTTAAACCAAGGCAGATAGATTTTTTCTTTCAACACTGATCAATGGTACTTGATGAGTTTAGCCAAGTTTATGACAGTGACATCAGATTTTTCGTACAAAAAACTTGTCCGTGCGATACACCATGTTAAAAGTTTCGAGGGGTTGATAACTCCAGTGTCGTGGTGCACATTCGAACAAAATCTGGCTCAAATTTTAAGACAAGGGAAGGGCTTAATTGACTATTATGCCTCATTGCAATGAGGGGTTAACATGTTTTGCTAGTTAGTGTACCTGTTATTTGCTCCCGATTCATTTGAGGGTATACAAAATTCGGTTTCAAGTCCTCTACGGGGAGGGACATACAAGTAAGAATAGGTTGTTAGAGAACGAGCATTTTTTGGCTTAGGGGTTAGAAACTTGGGGGCAGGGGGGGCATGGTACCCCCTGGAATTTAGACCAGAATAGGAAGAAAATAGAAGTGTAACAACTAATCAAAGAAAAAGAATTTCTTATTTTTGTTTTGTCTTTAAGAACTGCTATGAAACTTGTTTAGAATCAATTCAGAATTTAATTCAATTCTTAGATCTTAGATTAACTCAATGTAGGTCATTATTTATCTATCTAAAGGAGACCGAAACCGGAACCTGATTTTGGGCGTAGAGTAAATACTCTCAAGGGGATTCATATGCCCTACCAATAGTGCGGCAAGCTTGATAAAGCTTACCGCATTTTGGAATTAATAAACAAAGAAAGTTGTATATATATACAGCGTTGTGCCGGAAAAGTAACATATACTTATATAGTACCAACTAGGTAAAATAAGATTATATTTGAACTTTTCGGCTATTTCATGAGATGTCATTTAAAAGGTTTTCGAGTGATTAATAATTTCAATTTTGATGCTCATATGGAAAAGAAAGAATTTGGATTAAAAGTCAGAGACAATTTAGAGACTTGAAAGTAACATTTGGCTGCTGGACAGCGGTCATCTTTATCAATGAGGGGGTTGCAGGTTTTCCAAGTTGGTATATCTATTATTGGTTCCTGATATGTATTTTAGTCTAAGACAAATAATTTTTCTACAAATCCTTTTTACCGACATTTTGGGGTAAAAATCTGTTAGGCAGCGATTATAAATAATAATGCATCAGAATGAAGTAGTTTCGCAGTTATTATAGTAAAGAGTAGCTGTAGCAATATGGTTCTGAAAAGTTAAGGACCGATAGTTAGGGAAAAGTTAGGGATATATTTATTCTAAATATCTACTTATGCTATCGTCGTCTTCAACGATGGGGGGGGGGCATCTTTTGCTAGTGGATTTAGGCCTACCTATTACTGACTTCCGATTGAAGACGCAAAAAATTCGGTTCCATATCCACTACGGAAATGGACGTGCAATAAGAATCTTTCCTTGGAGTCCTGGCCAAAGTGTTGCTCCTGCAAACTGCGGTTGGCGGAGCCGACAAAGGGTTACTGCAACACTTTACGTTGCCAAGGTAACGCAAATCTAGTTTGGATTATAGTTGATTATTACCTCTCGATTTATAAATCTGCATAGGAAATTTTCTATTATAGTAATAAAATATGAAATTTAGACGAAAAATTCACGAGCCATTACAAATCGATCAAAATCCTATGTAAAAATATAGACATCTTTGTCAAAGAATAGTCGAAAGTTACATCTGAAGGGAAAAAAGAAATATTTAAATTGATTTAAACTCCGCTACTGCGGCAAAAAAGGTCTTCTATATATTAAATCATTGTTGTTTTTTTTTGCAATAAATAAAATACTCGCTAAAACATGCTTTCAGGCTTATACTTTCCACCTTTGGCTAAACGATTTACCTTAGTTTCTAATAATAAGCAAGCGATCTATCTGTTGATTGATGCAAATACTTAGTTGATATTTCGTTACTAATCATTTTTGCTAAATATATTGCGTAAATAAAAGGAATAGCCATACTTGAAGGAATAAAGAAAATTATATAGCCTAGCTGAAACAAAACAATACACAGAAAGTGATACTTCTAATTTAAGCTTGGGAGGGCAGTCTAACCTAAGTTCATTGCCAAAGATCTGTTAAAATTATAGGTGAATCACGGCAGCCGATTTATTCTTCGGACGAAGACGCTTCTGACATGGAAACACGTCGTGCCAAGCGGCTTGAGAGAGCCAAAGCGATTGTCGATAGCGATGAAGATGAAGGCGAAACTCCTGCATCTGGTGGAGCAAGCGAATCAGAGTCTGACTAGATATAGATTTGATTTTTTACACAGTGTTGTCAGAATACGAATACATGCATTTTTTTTTCTAATGTTTGTTTTTTTACTTACTGGTTTATTACGTATGTTGGCTAAATATTTTTTTGCATTGCCTTTGCATCTAAAAACATTCATGGTAATCATCTATAATAAAGACTGCGGGGATGAATATATATATAGAAAACAAACAAAACATTTTTCAACAATACTCCAGCAAGAAGTGATGAAAAAGCTCACTGGAAATTCCTATTAATAATAAAACTTGCTCTGAACTTTTTTTTTGTCTTAAGCAGCGTCTTAACCTGCCTTTTCTCGTGAAGTGGGCCAAGTTACGGACAATTTCAATGACCAGTCAAAGAGCGCCTACACAGGGTTGCCCGACCCCTTACATTGCGGTTGCGCTTTTATTGCTTAACCTTGTCAATCTCATTTGGCTATTTTTGCATGAAAAGACAAACTGAACATGCTATGAAGTCTTAAAATGACACTGCAATTATTCCCAGGTTATTTTCACAGTTGCTTTTGGATGGCGAAGTACTTCACTTGACATTCCTATGCAAATTACCAGAAAGATGTGTATTTAATGGGGTGATATAGTCCCCTTATTTTAAAAAAAAAAATCGTTACGAGCGATTTGAAGTATTATCACAAGACATCCCTAAATTAACGGTTAGTATACCCCTAGTGGATCCCAACAACTCGTAAAATATGAGAATTTGCAGAATTAAAATTAATACTAATCAAAATAAAATCACAATCTTTGGCACCAGTAACAGAAATGTCTAGAAGGGCTTCTACCCTATCTTGTCTGGAATCAGCAGTGATCCGTTTTAAGCTGTTGTTCAATTTTGCAGCTCAAAGTCACCTTGTGATTTTGTAAATCGACAAGTTGTCTCAAGGACAGAGGTAAACCGAACTCAACCACATCTACGGCACTTACAAACACCCATGAATTAAATCAAAGATACAAAATATGAGAATTTATTCATAAAAATATAAATTCAACAGAATATAAAACAGTCAACATGCAATGAAAAGCAAGAAAATAAGTTATTTGTTACGTTTCAGTTCCAATAAATACAAAGTAAATAAAGCTCTTATCAACTCTCACGATGAAGTTGGTTTCAAGTCCTCTATGGGGAGGGACATACAAGTAAGAATAGGTTGTTAGAGAACGACCATTTTTTGGCTTAGGGGTTAGAAACTTGGGGGCAGGGGGGCATTGTACCCCCTGGAATTTAGACCAGAGTAGGAAGAAAATAGAACTGTAACAACTAATCAAAGAAAAATAATTTCTTATTTTTGTTTTGTCTTTAAGAACTGCTATGAAACTTGTTTAGAATCAATTCAGAATTTAATTCAATTCTTAGATTAACTCAATATAGGTCATTATTTATCTATCTAAAGGAGACCGAAACCGGAACCCGATTTAGGGCGTAGAGTAAATACTCTCAAGGGCATTCATATGCCCTACCAATAGTGCGACAAGCTTGATAAAGCTTACCGCATTTTGGAATTAATAAACAAAGAAAGTTGTATATATATACAGCGTTGTGCCGTACCAGGAGTCAGTTTGGTCTTGGTTTTTGCTCATATTTTGTCAAGCTAAAAACGTAAGTCTATTTTTTTTTTCTTTTCCTTAATTTTTAAAATATAATCCTAGTTAAGGGGTAAGATTCTAATTTTGCTTAAGTCTATAATCATCATCCTGTGTCTATTCCATTGGTTGTATCCTATAAGGTCATCCTATTAGGAATTTTGCTTACTTTTCTTTTATAATAATGAAACTTAACTTTTAGCTTAAACCTGAACGGGAATTTAGTCAAGATACCAGAATTTGTGAATTAAAATATTGATCTTTTAATAAATCAACAAATAATTCTAGATAAATTACAAATAAATAGCTTAAATTGGATAGTAAAATTAATAGTAATTAGTAAAAATATTAGTAAAATAGTAACCATTCTTTTTGTTATAGTAAAATTCTTGGTTTTTCTATACCGGTATAGAATCACATTTTTGTACCACTCACTGTTTGAAGTATGACCCGTCTAACGGTATCATGATCAGTCTGGTAGCCGGCGTTTACCCCCCCCCCCGGCGATTACCCCCTTTGAAAATACCCCCCCCCCTATAAAAAAAAACCTTTCCAAAGTTGAGAATTTTATTCGAGTTTTGTATATCTCCGCTATTGTGGTATCTAGCCCCCCCCCCCTTTGGAAAATTTTCTGCGGGCGCCCTTGGTGAGGGAGCTTATATTAAGAATCGGTTTGTTACCATGATCGTCTTCAGGGATGAGGGGCAGTCATTCTACTGACTAGTGTACATATCTTTTATTAAGCAGTGTCTATCCATAGTAGTGTAATTAAGAAAAGTAACATATACTTATATAGTACCAACTAGGTAAAATAAGATTATATTTGAAGTTTTCGGCTATTTCATGAGATGTCATTTAAAAGGTTTTCGAGTGATTAATAATTTCAATTTTGATGCTCATATGGAAAAGAAAGAATTTGGATTAAAAGTCAGAGACAATTTAGAGACTTGAAAGTAACATTTGGCTGCTGGACAGCGGTCATCTTTATCAATGAGGGGGTTGCAGGTTTTCCAAGTTGGTATATCTATTATTGGTTCCTGATATGTATTTTAGGCTAAGACAAATAATTTTTCTACAAATCCTTTTTACCGACATTTTGGAGTAAAAATCTGTTAGGCAACGATTATAAATAATAATGCATCAGAATGAAGTAGTTTCGCAGTTATTATAGTAAAGAGTAGCTGTAGCAATATGGTTCTGAAAAGTTAAGGACCGATAGTTAGAGAAAAGTTAGGGATATATTTATTCTAAATATCTACTTATGCTATCGTCGTCTTCAACGATGGGGGGCATCTTTTGCTAGTGGATTTAGGCCTACCTATTACTGACTTCCGATTGAAGACCGAAAAAATTCGGTTCCATATCCACTACGGAAATGGACGTGCAATAAGAATCTTTCCTTGGAGTCCTGGCCAAAGTGTTGCTCCTGCAAACTGCGGTTGGCGAAGCCGACAAAGGGTTACTGCAACACTTTACGTTGCCAAGGTAACGCAAATCTAGTTATGGATTATAGTTGATTATTACCTCTCGATTTATAAATCTGCATAGGAAATTTTCTATTACAGTAATAAAATATGAAATTTAAACGAAAAATTCACGAGCCATTACAAATCGATCAAAATCCTATGTAAAAATATAGACATCTTTGTCAAAGAATAGTCGAAAGTTACATCTGAAGGGAAAAAAGAAATATTTAAATTGATTTAAACTCCGCTACTGCGGCAAAAAAGGTCTTCTATATATTAAATTATTGTTGTTTTTTTGCAATAAATAAAATACTCGCTAAAACATGCTTTCAGGCTTATACTTTCCACCTTTGGCTAAACGATTTACCTTAGTTTCTAATAATAAGCAAGTGATCTATCTGTTGATTGATGCAAATACTTAGTTGATATTTCGTTACTAATCATTTTTGCTCTCGTATATTGCGTAAATAAAAGGAATAGCCATACTTGAAGGAATAAAGAAAATTATATAGCCTAGCTGAAACAAAACAATACACAAAAAATGATACTTCTAATTTAAGCTTGGGAGGGCAGTCTAACCTAAGTTCATTGCCAAAGATCTGTTAAAATTATAGGTGAATCACGGCAGCCGATTTATTCTTCGGACGAAGACGCTTCTGACATGGAAACACGTTGTGCCAAGCGGCTTGAGAGAGCTAAAGCGATTGTCGATAGCGATGAAGATGAAGGCGAAACTCCTGCATCTGGTGGAGCAAGCGAATCAGAGTCTGACTAGATATAGATTTGATTTTTTACACAGTGTTGTCAGAATACGAATACATGCATTTTTTTTCTAATGTTTGTTTTTTTACTTACTGGTTTATTACGTATGTTGGCTAAATATTTTTTTGCATTGCCTTTGCATCTAAAAACAAGGAAAAACATTCATGGTAATCATCTATAATAAAGACTGCGGAGATGAATATATATATAGAAAACAAACAAAACATTTTTCAACAATACTCCAGCAAGAAGTGATGAAAAAGCTCACTGGAAATTCCTATTAATAATAAAACTTGCTCTGAACTTTTTTTTTGTCTTAAGCAGCGTCTTAACCTGCCTTTTCTCATGAAGTGGGCCAAGTTACGGACAATTTCAATGACCAGTCAAAGAGCGCCTACACAGGGTTGCCCGACCCCTTCCATTGCGGTTGCGCTTTTATTGCTTAACCTTGTCAATCTCATTTGGCTATTTTTGCATGAAAAGACAAACTGAACATGCTATGAAGTCTTAAAATGACACTGCAATTATTCCCAGGTTATTTTCACAGTTGCTTTTGGATGGCGAAGTACTTCACTTGACATTCCTATGCAAATTACCAGAAAGATGTGTATTTAATGGGGTGATATAGTCCCCTTATTTTTCAAAAAAAATTGTTACGAGCTTTGAAGTATTATCACAAGACATCCCTAAATTAATGGTCAGTATACCCCTAGTGGATCCCAACAACTCATAAAATATGAGAATTTGCAGAATTAAAATTAATACTAATCAAAATAAAATCACAATCTTTGGCACCAGTAACAGAAATGTCTAGAAGGGCTTCTACCCTATCTTGTCTGGAATCAGCAGTGATCCGTTTTAAGCTGTTGTTCAATTTTGCAGCTCAAAGTCACCTTGTGATTTTGTAAATCGACAAGTTGTCTCAAGGACAGAGGTAACCCGAAATCAACCACATCTACGGCACTTACAAACACCCATGAATTAAATCAAAGATACAAAATATGAGAATTTATTCATAAAAATATAAATTCAACAGAATATAAAGCAGTCAACATGCAATGAAAAGCAAGAAAATAAGTTATTTGTTACGTTTCAGTTCCAATAAATACAAAGTAAATAAAGCTCTTATCAACTCTCACAATGATAGAATAAAAGACCATGTTCCCCTGAGTTATTGAATAGACCTTAAGATTCTTCCGTTATAGCCCCCTTTGGATTCCATTTCAGTTTGAAGACTAGACAGGAAATTTTGGCTAAGCTTCACGTCTCCTGAGCCAACGTGGGATGTATGCACGAAATTTGTCGGTGGCCCAATCATGCTTCTATCAATTCGTGGTCGTCTCTAAAATAAAATGAGTGGAACGTGAAAATATAGCTACTACGCATAATGGAATATGGGGTCAACTACAAGATTGATAGGAACGTTTATACGTGCCATAGCAGCACAAAGGCAAAACGTCAAAGGTCTTTCCTCTCCCCAGGAAAACTTAAAATGTTGGCCACAAAATAAATATGGAAAAGAAATTTAAAAGAATTCTAAAGAAAAAGTTTTGACTTGACAGTGGAAACAAACTTAGAAATCAAATCAAGAAATTTCGGAATCATTTTTGTGATCAATTTTCAATGGAAAACCAAATAGTCTGAACATGCATTTATACCAACTAATAAGAGGAAACCAATAAAGAAAAAAAAATTTACCAAACTTAAACCACAAACAAGCTAATTATAACTTCGAATTATATTGCTATCGGTTGAAAAAGGGTTCCAGAATTGATCCCAAAATATTCAGATTTTAATTCAAGTGTTGTTTTAAATATTAAAAAAATAAATAAAAAATAATCCCGTCTTTCGGATTTTGTTTCTATATTCCTCAAGGAAAGACATATGGTTTTTGAAGCAAATCAGGCTGAAAATACACTCCTTGCACCCCCCCCCCTCCCAACACGAGATAAACTGATTGCACAGACCAAAGACTGCAACTATCTTTACTGGGGTCCCACATATCCACCCCTCCCGGAAAAATCTGAGCAGCCAAAAGAAAATTAATACAAGTAAAAGAATGAAGAAAAGAGTATAATTGTAGATTAGCTATTATGAAGGATGGTAGGTTATTGTGAGGGTACCAGATACCTAAAAGAGCACATTTCAATTCCCAAATTATTAAATCTCCATGAACCTTCAGGTAAACACGGGAAGGGGTGTGTGTGGAGGGGAAGGAGGAATTAATTCCTTATCTCTTCATTTGACTAAGTCTGAAAAAGGGTGCTGTAGAGTAAAAACTACCTACTTATTTGAGAAAAATGTCTCTGGCATTGATATTAAGGCTTCATTTAACTAAACTGATTTGCTTCATATTTCATAAAATTATACGCAATGCTGTGTAAGTGCGCATCAGCTATTAAGAATGAGGAGCGGTGGGTCACTTGGCAGGCGTGGGGGAGGGGGCAGAGGCCTCAAAGAGTGTATTTTAATGCCGAAATATCCTAATCCTCATTGAACCTTCAGACAATGCAGAATGAGTTCTAGAGAAGGGGAGGGGGTAGAAATTTATATCTAATCCTTCTTGATTCCAGGAATATTTCTGGTCAACGCTTTTATTATTGGTGCGGAGGGGGGGGGGGCGGTAATACTGCTCCTCCTATGCAACAGTCTTTTTCTATGCAGTAAAAAATATTATCTTCACAGGTATACCAGCGCAAAGATGGAAAAGACAAGGCATCATGAGCCTCACCCAGAAATTTCTTAGGGTCGGGGGTGGGGGGAATCCTACCATGAACTTTGTTTTTAGCAATTTTACGGTATATGCCAATATGCAATGTTTCAATGTATTTACACATACGTATAATGTATTTAAGCATCAGAGTACCCTATTGTAGAGATCACAATGACTTCAGCCACTAGAAGATCAAAAGTCACGCAGTATTTCAATCTATATGAACAATAGCACCCCTCTCCATTTACCCAAAATTCCGTAGTAAAAATACTTTTGAGAACTTATTCAACAAAACTATGATACATAGAAAATTATGACTAAATGTTTAAATTTTGCCCTGGAAAACGACTGCTGAAACACACAAGGGCCATTGACTTGGAATAACAAGCTTACTGAAAGGACTAAAAAGCATTATGGTAACCCTTTCGTGTTTTGGGGGACTTTGGGTCCCCAAAACGAGTTATAATAACAGGGGAAGATAAACGTTGAAGGAATTAGTTTGCTTGCTTATTTGAAGCTAGCTTGCCCGTAGCGTGTTGCTGCGATCTCAAAAGAAAGAAAATTCCCCCCTGCAGTAAACTATCCCTCCGTATAAAATTTCTCCTGCGGAAAACTCTGCCTCCGCTGAAAATTCCCCCAGGACACTCTCCCAGCAGAAAATTCTCGCCTGTGTGTTAATAACGATCGTATTTTAAATTTAAAAGTACTTGAAAAATTCCCCTTGTGGACGATTCATCCCCCGAAAATCCCCCCCGGAAAAATCCTCCATAGAACACCCTGGAGGATTCCCCCGCGGAAATGTCCCCATCCCTCAGCAAAAATTCCTCCCTCGAAAATTATCCCCACGTGCAACTAAAAAGTATTTGAAAAACTAAGTTATGAGTGTTAACTTACCCGCGGGGCGTTGTCGGTCAACTAAGATACATATTTTTTGAATAACTTGACATTCGAACAGAAGAGACATCGAACGAGGGAAACGGAAGGTTTTTTATGCTTTTAAAAAGCTTCTTATACCAGTTCAACAGCCCTTGTGTTTCAGAAGTTTTCCTTACAGAATCAAACAGTTCGTGGTAACGAACTGTAAGTAAGGAGCGACCCGGCTCAATAGTAACCGAAACTCTAAAAAATCGGAATTTTGATACCAATAGTTACACCAAAACAATCAGATTTTTATGCTGATTTCAAAATATAACTTTTATCAAGTTTAGTCTTACCCGTCAAAAGTTACGCGCCTGAGAAAATTTGCCTGATTTTCGAAAAAAGCGGGAAACACCCCCTAAAAGCTATAGAACCTTAATGAAAATCACACCATCAGATTCAGTATCAGAGAACCCTACTGTAGACGTTTCAAGCTCCTATCTGCGAAAATGTGGAATTTTGTATTTTTTGCCAGAAGAAAGATCACGGATGCGTGTTTATTTGTTTGTTTTTTTTCCAGGGGTGATCGTATCGACCCAGTGGTCCTAGAATATCGTGGGAGGGCTCATTCGAACGGAAATTAAAAGTTCTAGTGCCCTTTTTAAGTTACCCAAAAAATGGAATTTTTTCCCAAAGTCACCCGATCAAAATTTTGAGATATCTATTTTGTTCAGCATGGTAGAAAATATAAATATGTCTTTTGGATGACTTAATCCCACAAAGTTCCGGGGGAGGGCTGAAAGTTATTAACTTTACCCTGAGAAAATTTGCCTTTTTTTCAAAAAAAGGGGGAAAACCCCCTAAAAGTCATAAAACTTTAATGAAAATCACACCATCAGACTCCACGTATTAGAGAACCCTACTACAGAAGTTTCAAGCTCCTATCTGCGAAAATGTGGAATTTTGTATTTTTTGCCAGAAGAAAGATCACGGATGCGTGTTTGTTTGTTTGTTGTTGTTTTTTTCAGAGGTGATGGTATCGACCCAGTGGTCCTAGAATATCGCGGGAGGGCTCATTCGAAGGGAAATTAAAAGTTCTAGAGCCCTTTTTAAGAGACCAAAAAAAAAATGGAGGATAACTAGGCCCCATCCCACGCTCGTTTTTTTCCTTGAGTCACCTGATCAAAATTTTGAGATAGCCATTTTGTTCAGCATGGTCGAAAAATACAATAACTATGTCTTTGAGGATGACTTAATCCCCTGCCGTCCCGGGGGAAGGCCTGCAAGTTATGAACTTTGCCCACTGTTTACATATAGTATTGGTTATTGGGAAGTATACAGAAGTTTTCAGGGGTAATTTTTTCTAGTAGTTGGGGGGAATAGATCGGGGGTTACGTGGGAGGATCTTTCCATGAAGGAAGTTTTCATGGGGGAAGGGACATTGCTATGAGGGGGCCACCAGATTTCCCAGCACTATTTAAAAAAAAACATCAGAAATTAAATAAAAAAAACAACAGTTTTTTCAATTGAAAGTAAGGAGCAACATCAAAACTTAAAACGAACAGAAATTATTATGTATATGATTGGGTCCACCCCCCTAGTCATTACCTCTCTCTTTACGCTAAAGTTTTTTTTTGTACTTTCATCAGAGCTATTTATTCTAATTAGCGACCTTTGTGATTAGGGGTCCTTCTTAAAGAACTGGAACACAATTTGAACTTTAGCGTAAAGAGCGAGGTATTGACTAGGGGGCGAACCCCCTAATATACGTATAAAAATATACGAATATAGAAGTTCATTACGTAAGTTACGTCAGAACAAAATTTCTAGAAAGCCATTTAGCCAAAAAAAAATTAATTAAAATGCAAATTTCGTTTTATTATTCATCTACATACGTTGAGCCAAAATCAAAGCTGCATTAATTCATAACGTTCAGAAATTAAATAAAAAAACAAGTTTTTTTTTTAACTGAAAGTAAGGAGCGACATTAAAACTTAAAACGAACAGAAATTATTCCATATATGGAGGGGCTGTCCCCTCTTCAACGCCTCGCTCTTTATGCTAAAGTTTTTCATTGTTTTATAAAGTAAAGTTGTGAGACAGACTCAAACTTTAGCGTAAAGAGCGAGGCATTGAGGAGGGGAGAGCCCCTTTTATATATGGAATAATTTCTATTCGCTTTAAGTTTTGATGTTGCTCCTTACTTTCAGTTGAAAAATTGTTTTTTTTTATATTTGATTTTGAGAAAAAGTCGAACTATAGCGTAAAGAGCGAGGAGTTGAGGAGGTATAAACCCTCCTTATACACGGAATAATTCCTGTTTCTAAGTTTTAATGTTGCTAATTAATTTCAGTTGAAGAAAACTTGTTTTCTTTTGCTCAATTTCCGGTCATTTTTTAATCAGGCCCAGGTCTAACCAAGATATTGCTAAATTGATTGGCAGCGCCCCGATTTTTCATTTTTTCTGTTTAAGAATTAAAATGCTGAAGTAGTTAAAATTTTGGACATAATTTGAATATTTAGTCATCAATTTCAAGGATAATTGGGCATTAAAATCCACTCTTTGAGGCAATTGTCCCCTCACTATAAAATACCCCATGCCACCCCTTCACAATAGCTAATGCGCACTTACACATCACTGTATACAATTTTATGAAAGAAGAAGCAAATCAGTTTAGTTAAACGAAGTCTTAAAACAAACATCAGAAACAATTTTCTGCAATAAGAAGGGAGGCGTCATCCCGCAGCACCATTATTCAGTCTTATTCTAAATGAAGGGAGATGAGATGTCAATTTCTAACGCCCCTCCCCCCCCCCCCCCCTACACCCATTCTTATATTTGTCTGAGCGCTTATGGAGAGTTAGACAATTTAGGCATTGGAATGCACTTTTTCAAGCATCTGCCCCCTTCCCGCCAATACATTGACCCACTTCCACTGACTAAAAATATTGTCATGAAAATAAAGCGTTAAAACCCCTCTCATTGGTTTTTGTTGCAAAAACCACTCCTCCCCCCGCCCCCATTTTTGCAAAAAAAAAATGTTTAAAAGGGAATAAAAAAACATAGAATGATTAAAGAGCTATTTTATTTATTTCAAAATTGTAAACTTTCCATACAATGTAGTAACTGTTACCTTATGAAAAAAAAAAAAAAAACTTTGGTCAAACTGTTCGTGGTAACAAACTGTAAGCAATGGTGGCGCGTCCACTAAGTAAACTAGATGGCAGCCTAGGGCGGTAACCTGGGAAGGGTGGCAAAAATGGAAAAAAAAAAAATTCAGAATGAAAATTTATGAAAATTCTTGTTAATATAATAATTTTAATTTTCGTCCTCGTTCAATTTACAGGGAATATAATTTATTGATTTTGTATTATTATTGTACATGACAGTTTAATTCTTGCCATTAATTATTCTTGCCAGTTAATTAGAAGTTTACTAAATATAGATGGAACTGTAGTTCCTGAAGAAAAGTCTTTAGTATATCTTGGCCTTTCTTATGGCAAAACTCTGATACAAAACACCTCATAATCCATAGCATCAAAGAAAAAATTAGAAAGACATATGGAGCACTTGCCCGAGTCAGAGGTCAGTTCGACCGACGTACACTAGGTCACCTTTGAAAAGCTTTCTTTGGCCCACATATTTTATTTTTGGCTCTGTGGGGTCTTTTTTTCCAGTCGAGAAAAAAGACCATTAATTCAGTGTATTTTAAATTTACAAGGTTTTTTTTTGCGGTTAACTCCGTGGCATAGGAATAGCAGAATGTCATTAGTATTTAGTATTTTTAATATACTTTATAAAATGGAAGGTACCGTTTCTTCCGTAGGAATTAATAACCGTTTCCAACAAGTTTTTTTTAACTGAAAGTAAGGAACAACATTAAAACTTGAAAACGAACAGAAATTATTCCGTATATGAAAGGGGCTGTCCCCTCCTCAACGCCTTGCTCTTTAGGCTAAAGTTTGACTCAGTCTCACAACCTTATTTTTTTAAACAATAAAAAACTTTAGCGTAAAGAGGGAGGTGTTGAGGAGAGGACAGTCCCTTTCATATACGGAATAATTTCTGTTCGTTTTAAGTTTTAATGTTGCTCCTTACTTTCAGCTAAAAAAAAAAAATGTTTTTTTATTTAATTTTTGAACGTTTTTGAATCAATGCAGGTTTTGATTTTGGCTCACCGTACATGAATAATTAAAACAAAATTTGCATACTAATTTTAATTTTATTTGGTTAAATGGCTTTCTCGAAAGGTGTTTAATTTTATTTAAGAACGTTTTTATTAGTAATAAATATACGTAACTTACGAATTAACTTACGTAACAATCTTCTATATTCATATAATTTTAATACGTATATTAGAGGGTTCGCCACCTAGTCAATACTTCGCTCTTTACGCTAAAGTTCGAATTTTGTTCTAATTCTTTAAAAATTACCCCTTAATCACAAAGGCCGTTAATTAGAATAAATAGCTCTAATGAAAGTACTAAAAAATCTTTGGTTTAAAGAGCGTGGTATTGACTAGGGGGCGAACCCAATCATATACGTAATAATTTATGTTCGTTTTAAATTTTGATGTTCCTCCTTACTTTCAGTTGAAAAACTTACTTTTTTTATATAATTCCTGATCGTTTTTTAAATAATGCTGGGAAATCCGGCGCCCCCTTCATAGCAATGTCCCTTCCCCCATGGAAAGATCCTCCCACATAACCCCTGACCTCCCCCCCCACTACCAGAAAAATCCCCTCTGAAAACGTCTGTATACTTCCCAATAGCCAATACTCTATGTAAACATTGGGTAAAGTCCATAACTTTCAGCCCTCCCCCCGGGGACTTTGGGGGATCAAGTCATACAAAAGACATATTTATTATATTTTCGACCATGCTGAACAAAATGGCTATCTCAAAATTTTGATCGGGTGACTTTGGGAAAAAATGAGCGTAGGAGGGGGCCTAGTTACCCTCCATTTTTTGGTCACTTAAAAAGGGCACTATAACTTTTAATTTCCATTCGAATGAGCCTCCCACGATATTCTAGGACCACTGGATACATATGATCACCCCTGGAAAAAAAAAAACAAAAACAAATCAACAGGTATCCGTGATCTTTCTTCTGGTAAAAAATACAAAATTCCACATTTTTGACGATAGGAGCTTGAAACTTCTACAGTAGGGTTCTCTGATACGCTGAATCTGGTGGTATGATTTTCATTAAGTTTCTATAGCTTTTAGGGGGTTTTCCCGATTTTCATTAAGGTCCTATAGCTTTTAGGGGGTTTTCCCCCTTTTTTCGAAAATCAGGCAAATTTTCTCAGGCGCGTAACTTTTGATGGGTAAGACTAAACTTATCTATTGGTATCAAAATTCCGTTTTTTTAGAGTTTCGGTTACTATTGAGCCGGGTCGCTCCTTACTTACAGTTCATTACCACGAACTGTTTGATAGTAAAATTCCTATCTTTAAAATGGTATCGCTAATTAACTAGGTCCATCAATTGTCATGTCCTTCATCAATTGTCTATAATAAAAGCGGAGGAACACCCCAAGCAATCTTAATGAAAATTACACCAAAAAATGCAAGCCATTTTAATGAAAATCACCCCCCCCCATTGTTGCAAAAAAAAATGTTTAAAAGGGAATAAAAAAACAATACATTGATTAAAGAATTATTATAGTTATTTAAAAATTGTAAAAATTTCCATACACTGTAGTAACTGTTACCTTATCAAAAAAAAAAAAAAAACTTTGGTCAAAGTGTTCGTGAAAACAAACTGTAAGCAGTGACGGCGCGTCCGCTAGGCAAACTAGGCGGCAACCTGGGGAGGGCGGCAAAAATGGAAAAATTAAATAAAAATTTATTTCAGAATAAAACTTTATGAATATATCTGTCCTCGTTAATATAATAAGTTTAATTCTTGTCCTCGTTCAATTTACAGGGAATACAATTTATTGATTTTGTATTATTATTGTAGGTAACAGTTTAATTCTTGCCAGACCTCATGCCTCCCAGGGTTTTTTTTTGAATCAACTGTTACTTGGTATTATTTTATTATACTATTAGTTGTTACTATAGTGCTGCTTATAGCATACGATTCTGTATAAATTAGCTGATCCACACATTCTGTATTAGGCTTGGTCTGATACAAATTTACTTTTTAAAATATAAAACCATCACCAAAAAGATGTACAGAAGTACTTGGTACTATTTCAAATGTCAAAATACGAAATTTAAAACAATATTCTTACGACTCTTGATCTTTTACACTCAAGAAATATATTTTAAAAAATATAGGTATCTTTTTAAATTTCTACAATGTGTAGTAAACTTCTACATATAATATCTTAAATTTCAGGTAGATATCGTTCGTTATAATGGCTGAAAGAAAAAGACTATAATAATAATAATAATAATTTATTTAAAACCCTCTATAACAAGAATTATAAAAATTCTGAAAAGAGGAGAAAAGGGGAGAGAGGAAAAAAGACTCACAAAAAACACAGACTTGAAAATACAAAACAAGAAAAATACGATAAATGAACAAAGAAAAAATTAGGACTAACTCAATCATAAAAAGAGTAAGAAATACTAACATTCAACACACTATAAAATACCTCCCTCACCCCCTCCCCATTTAACAATGGGGGGAGGGGGATTTTTATTAAAATGGCTTGCATTTTTAGGTGTAATTTTCATCAAGATTGCTTGAAGTGTTCCTCCCCTTTTTAAAAATCAGGTAAATTTTCTCAGGCTCACAGCTTTTCATGGATAATATTAAAATTAATGAATTTTATATGTTTGTAATCAGCATAAAAAGTCAATTCTTTTGATGCATCAACTGTCATCAAAATTCCGTTTTTTAGATTTTTGGTTACTATTGGCCTGAGTCACCCCTTACTTACAGTTTGTTACAACGAACTGTTTGAAATTTTATCTTAGCACTCACAAATCTAGATTTAGCTTAAAAAACTAAATCCATGTTTCACAATCATAACAATAATAATAATACTTATTTATTTTACAGAAATTTAAATATAGAAATTTGTTTTTGGCGTTTTTATTTGTAAGCTTTTCACAACAAATAAAATTCGATACAAATGTTCTGCAAGGCTGGGTAAGATCTTTAAACAAATTAAATCTAATGAATGAACTCCCAGTCTCTCAAATTAGCTTGCCATGGCTGGAGTTAACTATTGAATGGCAGGAAGTGTCATGAAAATGCTCCACTTCCAACCCGACATGAGTAACCTATGTCAAGGCACCACCTCAAACAATAAGCATGGACATAAGGTATTTCAACTCTATTCCCCATCCAAGGAATGCACTGGCCTTTGGAGTCCCTTGGCC